>JAMXBC010000012.1:5782500-6382500 GCA_024138005.1 Lumnitzera racemosa
TCCTTTTTCGGAAATACATAATAATGTTGTTTCACAGCTTATTTATAATACCCTAATGCAATTTAATTAATCAGTGCATCAAATAAAACCAAGAAATTTGAATTATCTTAACCACTATATAAGAATTAACTAATTCTTCTTCGCTTTTTTTTTATTAGTCAAGTGGTGAAATCAAAATTTTCTACAAGCCAAAATTCAGAAATAGAAAAAGAAGAAGAAAAGATAAAAAGAAGATGATAGAAAATGAAAGAATCTATGTTTAGCAACATTTTTATTTTCATAACATAGGGAATGGACATAATTTGTGTTTCTATTGTTTATATCAACTTACTAAGAAATAACAAGAATATAGCAATGCCCTATATTAAAGGAGGAAAAATGTTAATGGGGCAAATTCACCCAATTAACTCTAGTACTGTAGGCCTTACATTAAGCATCATAGTTTGAGAATATCATTATAGGTGCTTATGATGAGATGGATGCAACTTGCCATTCTTAGTTTAGGAAGCATAGCATATTACAGAAGTTTCCCCTTTTTTATCCGTTTCTTTAGTCTTTAGGGAGCTTAACTTTTCTAATAAAATAAGGCACGTGCAGGAGTACTTACGTGCATAAGCCCATACAAAGACAAAGATTTCTTTGTTAAAGTTATTTCATAAAGTTCTTCCACACTTTATACTTGTTGGTTATGGCACACCTACAGATAGCTATGAAACATGGCTTAGAGATCAAATTCGCTTGAAATCTATCAAAAGAGGTTTGCAAAATAAAATCATAAATGTGAACACATGATCTAAACTTTTATACATTCAATAAGGGGTTAATATATACATAATATAACATTGGTTTAATCACAAAGAAGCAACTACTATCCTATGCATTCTTCATTTAAAGATTTATGTGCCAAGTAGCTACTAGAAGCAACAATATCAAGTAAAGTTGTAAAAATCAAGTTAAAAATAAAAATAATAAATTAATTAATTTAAAGGAATTGAAGGAATAAATTATTTTTATATTCAGACATTAGTATGACATGTAAATAGATATCAAGTATCAAGGGAAAAACTATCATAAGAAAAGATCTAAACATTGATATAGCGTGTGATTACACATTAATACTGTGGATATTTTGGTTCGGGAAAAATTTATACTCTCCGCTAAATCAATTAACTATATCTTACATTGCTATAACACTCTCTCACTAAAAACTCGACGATACTTTTCTAGGGAACTTATAGTACTTATCCCGACCTCAAATCTGTAATCAAGATTTGTGTCATTAAAAGAGGAATTTAGCAACAATCAATCTTTCCTTTGTATCTAAGCCAGTTTTCCTTTTATCTCCATTTTACCTTTTCCAATCTATGTTTTTAAGGTTCTTTTGAGTTTTGGAATAGAGGTATTGATATTGTTAGTATGGTGGTGGTTATGCAGTTATGATGTAAATTACATCTTAATAGTATCATAGAGTGGTGTTGAGATGTGCGATATGCATATATTATGTCTATGTGTACTGTACAGCGTGTATCTTATATGTATGTGTCAAGTGTTGTGTACGTTGTATGTATATGGGTATGAAATTTTGTAACATTGGGAAGTACGTATGTGTACATGAAAATGGAGTGGCAATGTACTTTGTGTATGTATGGGGGGGACAGTATGATGGGAGTTATGGGAGTGTCAGTACCGCATGTGTGTTTATTTTAAGGGAAATATGGAAAAGTTATAGGTAATGTAGTTTGGAAGCTCAAAGTATAGAGCAGAGGGTTGAGTTAAGGAGAAAGAACTTTTAAGTTGCGAAATTTATCAAATTATAAGCTAACATTTATATTTTGAATAGGTATTAAAGGATGCGTGGTCTCAAATCTTTTGAGATAGGAGCTCTAGGTATGGGATACATGTTTGTTGAATATATGTGTTAAGCTAATGAATATAAACCAGACTAAATTGAAACTTGGACTTAATTGTGTTGTTGGTTGTGCTTAGCTTCGACCACCCACTAGTTGGGTCTAGTGATGCTGGTCAAACACCTGGTGATCTTTGCATGAGGTTATTCCTTATGGAGTCTCGTACTAAAATGACCTAAGTAGATCTAAGGTGGTTTATGACACTTGGGTGTTGGGGAGTACCCAACACTAATACTATGTAATATTTATATATTACGTGTTAAGGATCGTGAGTAACCTTAAGTCTCAGGGCACTGAGACTGTGTTATTTATGGGCTTAAATGAAAGATTAAAACTATTATATGTTGTATTAATAACGGTATTTATGTATATGTGCTTGACTGATTCTCATGTTTCACGTGCATTGTATAGTATCATGTATTAGACATTGGATCACCCCACGAAGATTATTATTTTTCAGTTGTAAAAATAGGTTATGAGGTAAATAATAAGGTTTATGCTGACGATTTCAGATATGACTATTTATACTATGATGAGCAAGAAGAGTATTACTATTTTGATAATGGAGCTAGAGAATCATAGTTTAACTGTAAGAGTGGACTTGAGATTGTGTTTATCTTCTTTTTAATTACTCATTGATGAAACTTATATGGTTATGGAGTTGCTTATGATTGCTGTTGCTAAGTTTAGTAGGTTTAAGTGTTATTGGAATTGTGAAACCCTAGTTTATAATCTAGAGTCCTTTCGTATTTTAAGTTATGGAGCTATAGTAGTTTTCGATAGTGTTATTACACTTGGCTAGGGTGTTTAAGTGGTTGACATCCCACTCTAGTAGTATATTTGAGGTTATTGATTGTGAGTTAATGGATTTGTTGACAATGGTAGTTTATAACAGGTACATGGATCTTAGTATGCCTTAATGTGTTTGATTCTAAGGTCGATACATAACAAAGTTATGGTGTCTTAGGTTTTAGGGTGTTACAAAATCCTTCTCTAGTTCTTTTCCCAATTTTGCTAAATAAACAATATTATATAATTCATCATGTTTGAATCACATGGCATGATGATAAGGCCATCACTTATTGTTCCAAACTCTTCTTTAGACAACTTCAGAAGCTCTACAAAGATATGGTTTTGTAGAATTGCCAAAGGCATCATGAAGTGTTTCTTATCTATGGTAATGATAACAAAGTAACTTCTATTTATAATTGATACCTTTTTACCATTTTCTCTGGTTGAGAACTTTGGGCTTCTTAAAAGGTAATTTCGTTCTTCCGATATATTATCTATGTTCTTGATGTATCTTCAAGGTCAGAAACACGAAGAAGCACCACAATAAAGTAAACCAAAAACAAACAGAGAAAAAGTTAGCAAAGTTCGGGCAACTACCAAATGGATATAACATACCATTCGATCCTGTTTAGCCTATAATCCATTAAATGTGATACACTGGTCTAAACTGAAGGGTCACTTGTTACTATTGCTTGCTAAATGAAATAGATAAGAATTGAATGATAATGAGAACACTAAGATTACGTAACGTAAATAATTTTGTATTGATTAATTGATTGCCTACATACAAGAAAGTGTGAGGTTATATACCTATCTACTAAGGTTGCTTTACATGTATGAAAAGACTAAAGGATGTTCTATGATTAGGTTACATAAAATATACTAAAAGGGGTAAAAGAGACAAAGAATATTAAGTACGGAAAAGAAAGAATCATTCTGAAAAGTTGTATTTAGAAAAAACATATCGCTTGGTAGTTGGACATTAAGAATATGATATAAGGTAGGCGGAAATAGGGAAGTGTTTCCTTAGGGATTGACTTGATCTGGATCAGGTAAGGAGCTAATATGTCATGACTCTAAAGGAAGCCTAATAGGATTGCCGAAAATTTTCATAATACATGTGCACTCGTAATATAAAAACCATCTTGCAAGTTAGAGAATTGCAAAACTCTAATTAGTTAATCTATAGGGTTTCACATTTTTAATTTATAAACTTATCTTATTATATAAATAACTAAAGATAACCGCAAAGAATCGATATCTCCTACCAAATGATAAGATCAAGTAGTAAAGACTTAAATTTTAAACTTATTGAAGTTATAAAATCTAAATATACAAGTTGTGTTTACGATTGAAGTTTCAAATGAACTAAACAATCTCTCAAATTCTAGCTTCTAAATCATCTCAATACTTACATTCAACGCTCGAACCTTAACCCATGCTCAATTTTCTATCAACCTACAAAAGAAAAACTATTGGGGAGTAAGTTACACAAGCTTAGCGAGTCATTCCCTCAACCATACAACAAACAAGTTATACAACAATTTAATTCAATCAAATGAATGTATAAACAATCAGTATACCATACAAATACATACAAGTAACTAAGTACCTCATGTAACTTAAATTTAAAACCCTCTGAAGTCAGGTTTGGAGATGCATCGGCATAGTCAGATCCGAGTATCATACTAGAATTTTCATAAGAACGAAACTCCGCGTTTCGTATTAAAAAATATAATAGTATATCCATTATTAGTTTTAAGCAAAATCGAGTTCTAGTATGATTGTGAATAAATTCATACAACCCTCACTCACTCCCAAACGAAAGCTTTTAGACTTAACTCTTAGTCAAGCGGTTGGCGCCTCTAACGCCTAGTGATCCCGTGGGTCAAGGTAAGGTCATATCACATGTGTGTACTATACAAAACACTATAACATCAATCGATCAACCCACATATGGCCTTTTGCTACCTCTATATGATGTGACGGCCGGAATTAGTTATGCAATGCATGATTATACATATTTTGATTTAGTTATTTCAAGTCGGATATTGTTAGGTCTTATTATTCCTTGATCAATAAGGTCATAGACACTTAGTTCCTATTAAATTTACTATGCAACATCCAATATGTTGTTATAGTTTAAAGTAAATTCACTATCAATAAACAACATCATACACAAGCATAACCTAGCTCTACACAATGTTCAATTATTAATCACAATTTATATTCACTAACTACGTACATAAGTAAGGATGGAATCATTAGGAAAAACTCACTCAATCATAATAAACTCAGAGGTCGTAGTAGTTTGATGGTAGCTTAAGGTCAAAGTCAAGATTACTTGAGAGTAAGGAACACAGAAAATAGTAAGTCTAGGAATTAAAAACTAAACTAATATTGTAATTCGTATTGTTTACTTAACTCAGTTATTAATTTATGTGAATCGTCGATTCGAGCTTTTTATTGAATCGTATATAACTTTTTCAATTCAACTCGGATTTTTATGAACTTATAATCCATTTCAATCATTTTCGAGCGTATTTTCTCATAGCGAGATTCATTTTGAACGTTGTAACTCGCAGTTTGGACTGTACTATAAAAATATCGCAAAATTCATTATTTTAACTTAAGAAGATATAAAATATCAATTTAAGTTTTTTCTTAATATATTTACGATTTAATAATCATTATTTAGATTATATAATTGATAATTTTCTTATTTTAAGCTTATTGTACTATAATTACTTATTTTTATCTATTTTTGAGATTTTAGAATTATTAATTCAAATTTTTCACTTTATTATTTTTCTACTTAATTAATTAATTATTATTAATTACAAAAATTAATTATTTTATAATAAATAGTGACGTGGCAACAAGTGAGAGTACTGCATGTCAAGCTTGTATATTTTTCCAAATTTTCCATTATTTTCTATTTTATTAATATATATATATTATCTTACTTCATTTATTAAACTATTGTTATAGCATTCTGTATATACTATTTAATTATACTCATATTTTTATGTATATATCACTATTCATATATGTACATTTATACGTATATGATACGTTATATATTAAATTATTCTATCTTTATTTATACATTATGTACAAGAATATTATACACTTATTTATACTTTACATACTTATGTACATATACGATCATACTATATGCATATATATATATATACTAAAATACGAATATTATTAATAATATATATATATATATACATCTTCATGTCAACACATATAAAGATATACATAATTATATAAAAATTTTGTATACTTGTAAATTATTAAGTATATACATATTATTATACATATATACATATATACTTCATATATGAAAATCAATGAATACATATCTACACATAAATTTTATAAATTAAACATACTAAGTATAAATATACATATATATACTTATTATTATACACATATACATATATATATGGAATTATATAATACTTGTATGTACATATTACATACTAAAATAAATATTATGTACATATATACCTTTATATATTCACGAATATATATACATAATTAATTAAGTAAAATCTTAAATATATATACATGTATATAAAGGAAATATTTAATATAGATACATATTATACTAAAAAAAATACTGTGTACATAGACACATACATATATATATATATATATCAATACCTAAATAGTGAAAATACTAAATACATTCCATATGTGTTCTTATTTATACATACATACATATACATAAGGAAATATATAGTATATCTATATTATATACAAATACATGTACATACTTTTGACCATACACAAAATACATATACCTTTGTGCATACATACATGTAATATATAAAATAAAAGAAAAGAAAAATAATCAACACCCCATATATATATGTACATAGTATATATATATGTAAAAATTAAATAAGAACCTACCTAAATCCTTTAGTAAATCAATTAATCAAATCCTCTTGGTCTTCTTCTTCTTCTTCTTCTTCTTCTTCTTCTTCTTCTTCTAATTAATTGATTTTTCTCCTTTTGTTCTTCTCGGTTTTGGGTGTATGCACTTTGTTTTTGGTTTTGTTCTTTCTCTTTTTCTTTTATGGTTTGGGTGTGTGTGTAATTGGCTTTATTCCTTTTTTACTTGCAAGTTTTGTTTCCAAACAAGGCAATGGATAATTAGGACAAAAGCAAAAGCAAAAAAAATCCTAAATCTAAGTATTATTGGAGATGGGACCACCTCAATTATTAAATTTGATTTTCTTCACAATTTCACAACATTTGTAGGCATTTGAAATCACGTAGGTTGCTATTGTTTTTTTTTTTTTTCCTTTAGAATTTAGAACGTAGCAACAAGGGAATTAAGAAGAAAAGAGAGAAAAGAAAATAAGAGAAGAAAAAGGAAAATAAAAAATAATAATTATATGTAATTTTTTGAAACATAAAAATAATATTTATAAATTAATTTTGGAATTTTATGAAAATTTATTAATTTAATTGGTACCCGTTACGATTATAATTTTTATAAGTTAATTTAACGTTTTCGTTAAAAGTTTTACGCGATTTAGTTGATAATTATGATCAACTACAATTATATCACTATTAAGTAATATTTATTCATTTTATAAGCTTAAAGTTATAGTTTTAAGGTTTCGATCAAATTCTAGTTCAATTTTCAAGTATTTGTGAGTACATCAGATTTAGGATATTTTATATGCAATTTAGATTTCGATTAAAATTTTAGGGTTTTTATTACTCATAATATATTCAAATTTATAACTTAATAAAAATTTTATCTTACTCGACTTTATCAACTCCTAAAGTTATTTATAATATTCGAGTTTAATCATACACTCAAATAGCTAAATTTGCAGGGTTTATATAATCAGTTCACTAAAGAAGTTAGTTAAATGAGAGTCAGATGCCTATGGTCAGTTGAGGAGCTCAATTTGGCTAATCTTGAGCTATCTTCAAGAATAGGACTTCGCTGTTAGGCAAGAACATATCTAATACATGTGAGGATCTAATAGACAGGTTAGTAGGAGATCAGTTTGGCATAGGGATTCTAGTCTTAGTTTTGCTTTTGAGTTAGTATTTTCTGCATGAGTCCTTAGAGTCATCTAGCTCAGTTTCGAGTGATTAGTTCAGGGGCCTAATCTTTATCAGTTCTATCACTTCTTTATTCTCTTGATGAATTTCTTAGAGCCAATGTGATTAGTATTTTATGTAGTCAAGAAGTGGAGAAGACTAAAATGAAGTAATAAAAATTACAACAGGATTAGCACCTAAAGCACTTGCTTAAATGAAGGACATGAAGTTGGTTAGCTATATATATATAAATCCATTTGCATTCTATAATTTAGAGTTATGTAACATCAATTTAAAGGTGAAATATAAAAACTATGATGAGAAAAATGCTAAAAGTATATACTTGAATGAAGACAAAGCTATGAAACATCAGCTACCTATATAAGTGAAATTCTTAACTACTTCTTTTAGATCTTCTATCTTTATAAGAACATAAAAAAGAAAAAAAGAAAAATCAATTATATAGGTAGTTACTTGCAGTTCTTCCCTACATAGAAAATGTAAAATAGTAAAGTAGATGCAATTAAGCATTTAAAAGGTCATTGTAAAATATATCAAGGAAGAATCATTGGACTTAAAATCATATATTTAGACGTTTTTAAGTATTAGTAGCTTCCTTCATAGTTCTTTATGTTAGAAAACAATATCTTGTTAAATAATTAAAGATTAATTAACATTTTGTAATACTGATAACTTCTAATTTTAAACATATTTCATAGGGTGATTTTATAGTATTTTCCGCACATTTTTTGTTTTCTTTAAAGAAATCGATACTTAATTGAGTAAAATATTGATTTCAGGGTTTAAACGCGTTCTAGGCTCGAAAACGAAGAAAATGAATCAAGTTTCACTCAATTCCAAGTTCAAATGAAGAAGTTATGAATTTTTGAAGTTATGAATTTTTGAAGTTGTGCAGAAAATTTGCCTAAGTGCAGAAAGTTACACGACCAGGGAACACGGTCATGTCCCAGGCCGTGTCGGGTGACGAAAACAGAATGTTTGAGATATACTATAAAAAGACATCTTAGGGTTTCAAAAAAAAGGAAGAGACATTACAGAAACAAGAGACACAAGAGACGAGAGGAGATTGGAGAAGAACATTAATCAAGAATCAAGAACGACATCGATTTCAAGATTAGAGAGATTGTTCATCAAATCAAGAGGGGTTTTTATGCTTTATTTTACGTTTTTGATGAAACTTGTTTTTAGATTCGTTATGATAGCTTAGAATTAGAGTATTTAGGATTATGGAACCTAGGGTTTCATGTAACCCTTGGATTGAATTATGATTTCAATAAAGTTTCTATCTTTTCTTGATTCAATTATGTCGTTAATTATGGATTGATAATTTTAGAGTGTTAATATATGATATTATGCATGTTAATTGAGAAATTGCATGTGTAATTAAATCTAGGCATAATTGAAGAGAATTACATGTATACTTAGAGATAAGATACATGTTTCTTCCGGAAAGTTGATTGTTTGCATGGGAATTCATTACACACTAATGCAATTCTAAATTATATTACTAAGTAAAGAGATTCCGGTAAATAATTTAGGATTAGGGTTAATATGCTTGAGAAAGATATTAGCTTTAATTGTGAATCCCTCCGGTCAAGAATAATAGAAATTGAATTGGATATATTTTAAAAAGGTTACATGTTAAACACTAGGGGAAATAATTCCTAAATACATTATTGCATACTTGAAGTCGTTCGTAATTTATTACTTTCTAATTTGCTTAGTTAAGTCTCATAATTAGTTTAGTTTATTAATTTCAGTATTTTCAATTCATTCAACTCGACACAATTTTTCGGTTAGATAATAAAGCTAAAGTTAATATTAGTACTCAAAATTTCTGAGGGATCGACTCGGACTCACATCCGCTATATTAAAACTGATAGGTGCGCTTGCTTCATATCAAATACCCCATAATCTCGATCTATTAGCTTTCGAGTAATTTATATTCTTTATAGAAAAATATGTATGCATAAGTTAGATCAAAAGTATAAAATAATCTATATTAGTTTTACTATTAACTACGAGAATATGAATTTTAGTAATAGAATAATGACTATAATAATATCACTAGTGATAGAAGATAATATATAAATGTAATTTATGCTCGTTTACTATGATAAAATATATACATATAAATTAATAAAACCATATATATATTTATATATATGATAAACTTATATTAGCTAGATAATTAACGAATCAGTATTAAGTGATGCTTCAAAGGCAATGTATGGCGCATAAATATAGCACAACAACCCCTAACAGTAGTAAATGGTAATTTAAAAAAAAAGAAGAGGTATTTTATATTCATTTAGTACTTAATAAGGTTACATTCACATGTGAGATCATTTGGGAATAACACCTGGTTGATCAAATATCTTTTTTTCATTGGATTGATTGAAAGCATTCATAAGTATAGGAATGTCAAAATTACACTTAGACTTGAATATACAATTATATAAATTAATAAGAAATTAATTAAAAAAGTTTATTGTTTGAGACACACTCTAGAAATTATAATTTATAATAACTTTCTTGAAATTAAGTTGAGTTTTCATAACTAGGTAATAATAACTAAAAGAAATAGTTGCATAGCTTTAACATTTCAAATTAAGCCCATTTATATGCAATTTTCTTAAAAGTATTAAGTTTATTAGGTTTAATTGTTATAACATAGAGTTTGTAACTTTAGATATAGTCTATAATAAATTCTTTAGAATCAATTACGTGATCTTAATAATTAATATTAGTGAATAAAATTATATATAAGATGTATACGAACAAGTCCTAAATAATTAATAGAATCTATCTATATATATCATGTATTAAAGAAAAGTATATTTAGGGCCTTATCTCGAAACATAAGACTAATGAAAATTAGTTTTAAATAAATCCAAATAGTAATATAAGTCTTCCAAAAGTTATAGCAAATAGTCTTATAAAAATAAGTTGAAATACAACTACTATAGATTATAACATAAAATTTATCAGATTAAATCTTAATTAATTTAGAAATACAAATATTAAATTAGGTGTATAATGTAATGTTCTATTATTTTGAAGTATACCATAGAACTTTTACAAATGTTAAATCATGTTAAAATTATACTTAAAGAGTCCCATAAAATTAAGTAAACATAGAATGATTATAAAATCTCAGCTATAATCCATTACACAAGTTTCACCGCTAGTAGCTTTTTGGGTAGGACATTTAGATTACAAAAGGATGAGACAAATTGAGAATACATACATAGTTAATTTTTTAAAAAATAATATAAGACTGCGTCAAATTAAGGTAGTGAATCTTACCTATATATTTATAAGGCACCATAGTTGTTTACAAGAAAGGGATATAAAGATGATTAGAAAGAGAAGGGAAGAGAGAAAGAGAGAAAAATAGGAGAAAGAAATTAAAAAAGAAAAAAAGAAAGAAGAAGAAGAAGAAAGATAGGATTCAATAATTTAATTTTTTTAACATTCAATATTTTTAGATAACTTTGTCTCCATAATTATAAGTGTTGTCTTGTAATTAATATAGAGTAGTCTTATAGGAGATATGTTTGTAATCCCATTATTTTTCTAAATGGAGTATTTTATCAGTGTAATTTCATAAATTTATTCTTTTTTAATTTTAAAATTAAAATATTGATAGTTGTAAGACTTATATATTATTAGTATTAATTCTCAAAATGAGTAGATCTCTAATAATAATTTTTTATTAGAACTATTGAAATGAAACTTTATATTTTTGCAAATCTAACATAATTACTTTCTTAAAATTTGAGTATATATAGTTTTTAGTAAAAAGTATATGTTTCTAAAGTGAAAGTTCTTTAAAAAGGTAGAAATTTCTTAAATAATACTAGAAACCGATGTTATATAAATTTTAAACGTAAAGTTAAATTATAATGATGTTACATAATAAGTGTTTATTATATTGAGTTAAATCAAAGGAGAAATGTCCAATGTACTGGGTAAGTCTCATCTAAGTACTGTAGTTTAATTTCTACTCTATTTGTATTAAATAAGTCAAATCCATAACTTTATCGAAGGCTTTAGGAACAATTAGCTAAGAATCTAGGTAAGTAGGATTAATGGTTTATAGCATTTTGAAGTATTATTTTAAAATACTTGGAAGCTTTGATATATTTTGACTTACGATTGTAATTTAGTTCTTTGTATGTATGCGAGACATATGCTTGAATAGCAATCTATTACTGTAAGAATTTAGTTTCATGTAATGTTGTTTTGTGATTATTGCTTCAATTAGTTTATTTGAAATCATTTGATCACCCTAAAAAACAATTTAACTTGAACTTAACCTAATATTTAACCTTATATGCATCGCAACCTACCAAGGATAACAACCAAGATTTTTAAGCCAAATACAAACCCCTTTCAATGAGGATAGTTGAAATAGTTCTTTCCCAATCTTAATTGAACTAAGTGATAAAAGAGTACATTATGATAAGGTTGGGGGTCGTAATTTGAAGGTGGTCATAAAGGAGGGTGTTTTCCATCATATAAGCCCTAGTTTAGTTCTAATCCATGAGTGCATAGCGTCAAACTCCTCAATCTTGATTAGAGCAAGTACAATTGCTCTAATCTCACAACAAATCAGATAACGTTGTGCAATGGCATCTGCTTGTACATATATGCATTATATCTAACTAATTTGATTGAAAACACTGTTTTATGATATGCTAAATGCATACTTTTGTCTTTGTTATAAGCCCTAAAGTTAAACCAAATGACTGTAGGATTGAATTTAGAACACAAAGTTTAGGACGATCGATTAAAGGATCCGATCAAACACAAATTATAAACTATTGATAGAAAAATTAGTAAAAACGACCCCTTAAACTTGAATTTAAGAAAATAAGTAATAAAATTGGAGACTATAAAATTTTTAAATTTTAAGTATAATAATTGTTAATTATTGAAAAAGCCAAAAGTGTAATATAATAACTGATAAATTACTAGAGATAGATTATATGTATATTAAAAATCATAGAACAACCTAAATAATAATTAGGAATGTTCACATGTACCCCACGTGTATTTACGTATAGGTAAAAATAAGCGAAATTACTTAAATTGGCAAAAAACTTAGCAAATAATTAAAGAAAATTATTAATTAATTGAGAAAAAAATTAGAGGGATTGGGAATGATGAAAATTTAGTCATGGCAAGTTAGGAGCTGAAGAAAAAAAATTATCTAATTAGAATTAAGCAATACAAAAGCAAAAAATTAAGAAAATTGGGCAATGTCATGTCTAATTTAATATATATTAATTACCAAAAACTTCTATAAATAGGAAAAAAATTCAGAGAACTCCTTTGGACAGTTAAGAATTAGAGAAAAATAGAGAGCTTCGAAAATTCAAGAGAAAAACCAGAGGAAAAAAAAAAGAAAAGGAAAACTGTGCAATTAGGGCTAGTGAGCTAAACCCATACACCACCACCATCTGGGACCGAGCCTCCACCACCCCCCCACTCTAAACCCATCGCTGGACCGGCCGACGCACCTGGACCGGTGTTAGAAGGCCAAAAGCCATCGAACCGGATAAGTCTCTGATCTATTCTAATTTTGTATAATTTCTTAAAATTAGTTATTTTATTCAGAAAATTATGAAACTTGTTATTCTAAAGTTTTATTATATGTAGATTTAGGGAAAAATAGTGATTTAATTTAATCACGTCTAAAAATATAGGGTTCTTAACAAATTAAGCAAAATCGAACATGATTAGAATTAGAAATAAATAGGCTTAAGAGTGTATTTTAGAGCTCAAAAATTTTCTGTAGAATGCTTAAGGGATATAGAATAGTGCTATGAAGCCATTTTTTTAAAATTAATTTTCGAAATTTTTTAGTTAATTTTTAGCCCTAAAATGATGGGAAAATTGGGTAATTTTGGGTTAATTAGGTGATTAAGACACTAATTACTGAATTAGATAGTAATGAGATATTTAGGGATGTTAATCTCTTATGTGGAAACCTAATTTTAGCCTTTAGAGTATTAAGTATAAGTAATGAAGGTATTATGTGCTAATTATAGAAAATTAGGAATATTATAAAAAATTAGGTTTAATTAGATAATATAATAATAGAAATTAGAATATAATGAATCTGAAATAAAATTTAATTTTAAGTAATTGTATAAAAAAAATTGTAAGATTTTATCACATCAGAAATAAATCCGGTACCCCAATTAGAATTAGCGTGTACCGAATAGTTTAGAATACTAAATTAAGACTTAATAAGATATTAGAATATTCAAGCTTAATGTGATTAATTTCATATTAGGATTAGAGCATATTTAAGATTTCAGAATCAAAACTAGAATCTAATTTAGGAACCGAACCCCGAAATAGAGTAGAATGAATCATTAGTAAATAATAGTTATACATAGAAAAAATAAGCTAAATCATAACTTAGAATGTGAATCATTAAAGTATAAGAACTAAAAAAGACCTATTTGTATTATAAGATATCTAGAGATGAATCGACTTGTAATCGAGTGATCGGGGGACTGAGAAACTCCAAGTAAGTTAGGTTATTACTTACTATATTAGAATGCTATTTTATAGTACTCGGAGACTTAAGATTGTATATGGTTGTGATTGTAAGTCGTCTACGCATGTGTTTGATGTATCTGAATGCGTGCTAAATTTGTAATGTGAGTGATTTTGTGATTGATTGAATCGGTGTGAAATTGTTTGAACACCCTAAATAAAATTTAATCTTATTCGACTATAATAACCAAAAATGTCATGCATTGCAACACGTTAGGGGATCATAGGATTCTCCAACCAAATATCGACCCCTTAGAAAGGAATAACGCAGGATTGCAAAATGGTCCCTTCTTCATCCTTAGTCAAACTAAGTGACAGGAGAGTAGGTTGCGACGAGGGTGAAGTTAATGGTTCGAAGATAGTCACGAAAGGAGCGAGGTCTCCATTGCACAAGCCTGGGTTTGGTTGTGAGTTATTGCATAACATGGAAACTCTTCAACCCGAATTAAAGCGGGTGAAATTTCTCTGATTTCGCAACTGACCGGACTACGTTGTGAGATGACACTTGATTGTTGCATTGCATTAAAATAATTGCTTGATAATCTTGTTTGTGTTTGAATACTCTCATAAGTCTCCAATTCAACTTACTGAGCTATAGTTGCTCATATCCTTATAGATCATTTTGCATTTCCTGATTTCTAATTACCGCAAGTATTATGCCGTCATATAATTACCCAGAGGTTAGTCCTTCTGAAGTCAGGGGTGTGAGGATCAATTGGCTTAATAGTGGATATTTAGTTAGTGTGTCCTTTGTGGTTTAAAAACTGAAAGACTGGTAGTTGTTATGTAAACTTAGTAAACTGTTATGTTTAAGTAGATCTTTCTGGCAAATTCTGTGTATTTTACATATAATTATATATGTTTAATAAAATTTGTGATAATTACCATAATTGTAGTTAAACATTTAATTAGACTGTTTACTTCAAACGAGGAGTTGTCGACGCCTTGTGTAAATTATGTCTATAGTAGGTACTATGAGGTCAATTACCATCATAGAATGATTTACACTGCGGAACTATTGCAACTCTGTGGCTTCAGAGCGTAACATTTGTCCCACTTATTGAGTAAGTTATCACTTATTTTCCTATAGTTTATTTTACGAGTTTAGAATGGAACTGCAAGTATCATACCCAAAACCAAAACATTAGCAAATGGGGTTGAAGAGTGAGGATTAAGAAGAATTCGGTTGAATTTTATTCTTACTATTGACTTTTTCTAACTTCTAAGAAAACTACTCGATTCTCCTTAAGGGGCTCATTAGTTTTTCATCTTTTGGTCTGTATACCGAATAATGTATACCTATGGTTTTACTAGTATTCTTTTAGAAGGTTAAACCTACGAGTTTGTTTTATTACTTATTTCAAAAGAATTTTCCACGAGTTTATATCAAATAAGTATCAAACCGAATACTTCAAAGTAATAAAGTAGAATACGCCTAGTGTAAACTAGATCTATGATAATAGCTATAAAGTTGATTTCTATTTTAAGATGGTTTACACAGCAGAACTGTTATGACTTCACATTTTCAAGGCATGACAATTTTTAGACTATCTTAGGTGACTATAAACTTAAATCAAACTCCATAAATCATTTCACGAAGATAAGTTGTCCTTGCAATTTTAGAACTTTAATAGCTTTTATGGAATAGAGGTAGACCATTTTCGGCTAACACCTGGTTATAGAAGTTATCTTAGTTTATGTATTGATCAAATAATATAACATATAGTGGATATGGTAATATATTGCTTACAATTAGTTATTTATATCATCTAAAACGTTGCAATGTAGACCTTACTACCTTTTATGCCTTAATATAATCAATTGGACGACTCTATTGTAATCACATTTTAGAATTAATTTATGTTTTTACCATCAAAATTAATAAATATTGTATAATCACAAATTAGATAAAATAATTTATCAAAAAGATGCGATATTACTATTTATAATTATGTTGTATGTTTAAATTGTGATATTAGTATATTTATGCTAGTATTGCCATTCACATATTTCGAAATTGTTTGGCTAGGAGGCACCAACAAATCGAAAACTTCGTTTTTAAATATTTCTTTGTCATTTATCCTCTTTTAGTATCCTTAACTTCACATCTTCCACCACTACAGCCACGAGAACCAGTTATGAACGTTTCTAGGACAAAATGGTCCACCTAAGCTTGCATTAATGCAATCCAATTAAACACGCAATAAAAAAGATTGAGCTTTCTCCAGGGAAATGCTAAAGGAAGACTTGATAAAGACTAAATAATGGTACTAGTTAACACACATTACCAATAAATTACACCTTTAACATTCCCGAAAAACTCGATAGTACTTTTGAGTTTTTCAATGAAACAGCATAAATTCAGTGAAGAGGTTTATGTACAACATTGAATTTTCTTTTTAACTCAATTACAAGTAAGTAATTGTTGTCCTCTACCATCTTGAGTCATAGATGTACAGGACGAGCAGCAACTGGAAGCAAAGACCTTAAGAAGAGCGTGTTTAGAGTCTTTCCCCAGACCTCGTTGAATCAACAATAGTATATACCTCATTAAAATTGCATCACAACGCAACACGATGGGCCATCGCTCGCAATTTCAAACTCCTCTTCAGACAATTTTAGAAGTTTTACAAATATATAGTTGTTTAAAAGCATCAAGTGTACAACAAAGCGCTGCTTATCTATAGTGTAGATAACAAAGTAACCACTATTAGTCATGGATCGCTTTTCAACATGGTCTCCATTAAAGAGGCAAACTTCTTTTCCTTGATATGTCATCCATGTTTTGCCACTTCCTTGCCATCCTGATGAGTTTCTTTGGAGCTTATCTTGATTTCCTTTTCCGCAACGAATAGGTGGTGAAGTGTAGGGTAGTTAAGTGATTCTCTATATATAATAAAGAAGTTCATTTACCTTCATGATGAAGAAGTTCTCGACATTGAGAATCTCGAGTCAAATTGTTGTTTCCATTTAACAGATGATGCTTTCTAGCATGCATATGTGTAAATTTCAGAGAATTTAATCCAAGGGGAAGCAGACAAGTTCCTTCGTACTGAAAGAAGGAAACTCCAGATTCCGACCGGTTTTAACAAATTTTTACGACATTGAATGTTTTCTGCATCTCTATCTCAATAAGACAAACAAAATCTGTTACATGGAGGTAGTTATGTATGCTTAACAAGGCTGCCCAAACCCAATCAATTATTAAGCATTTAGTTAAAAGGTCATTGGAAAATATGTTCAAGAAGAATCTAGTTGGATATTGTCAAGGCCAAGCAAGTGCCTTTGACAGTTCCTTCTCTTAGGAAATGCTGTCCCGCTGCATAATCCAGAATTTTTCTAGGTGGTGACAAAATCGACCAATGTCTAATGGATAGCATCACCACATAGTCCTGGATATCTACAATACTTCATTTTCCTATTGGTGGCTTAAAATACTAACATTTTCTCCATATAGAATTCAATATAAGAGGTGAAGAAGTTTATAGTCTAGAAATTCAAAAATGTTTTTGTTGGAACAAAGCACAATCTTGAGTCCATTTTGTTAAGGATCCAATGTTGATTTTATATATTTTCAACTACCATGGAATCTATATTATACATCATAAGTTAAAGATCTTAGGGTAAATGTGATTTCTCTAGGAAGGTACCGGATAGAATTTGGTAAAAGATTTATAACAGATGCATTGCTGTTCCCCCTGAAAACTAACTTCTAGTCTACCAATCGACTAGGAAAATTAACATTAAGTGGAAAAAGTTTAAAAGGGCAAAAAAAAAAAAAAAAAAAAATACACCTTCTCGTCTCATGCAATCATATAGGAGCGAGCAATTTCATGCATAATTATTCGTCGCCACATAAGAGGTGCAACAGATAATAATGATAACAAAAACAATAGCAAATTTGGAAATGAGCAACAGTACAGTTCTTTTTTCTTTTTTTTTTCCTTGTTGAGGTAGGATAGCCGCTTAACCAAAAAAAAAGTAGAAAAATCATCTTAGTGATTTTTTTTTTTTAATATTTTCTTTTCGAATACCAATTTAAAAGGAATGATATAAGAATTTTATTTTGTCATGGTGTTCAGAATACATTTAAATCATTGGGTGTAAGACAAGTTTCCAAATTTGAGATAACACGAAATAGAAAATTGTGCATTCTCTAAGTACTAAAAACCCAACTAACATATCTATCATTGTTTTCATAGGCACATAGTAACTCTGCAATGAAGCAAACTAAATATATTTATAATATTTTCAATCTATGTTAATTAGTAATATATAGTTTATTTACTGCAATTACATGTTTCTTAGTTTTTTCTTATGCATTTTTTAAGAACGTTCATGCATAATTTCTTTTTTTTTTCTTTAAATCATATGTAATTGTATGGTATTACTTTATCTAATTTTTGTGGATACATTGCAGGTACACATGTGCTAGAAACATGTATACATATTTATTACTATGCTAGAAATGTGTATATATATATATATATGTATACGTGTGCACGCGAGCATAAATATGTCCATACTAAATAAGTGCTTCTTGCTAAATTCATTATAGCTTAGGAATATCATATTGATCTTCTATCGGGATAGATTAGGGTTCAAATCCCTCTATTTTCTATATTTGACCCAAAAACAAATAAGCACCTTCGATTATCAAAAAACAAATGTTTTGTTTTAAATTTTGGCCTTTCCATTTTTCAAAAGGAAAAATGTTAAATTCCATTTAAAATTTGTCCATTTTGTCGATTAATTATCTAAATTTTTAAAATGTAAATTTACTACTTAGTCTAACTTTTTGAGATGGTCTACACTATTTGGACTAACTTCATTCACTGCTGTTAATATACATGGAATGTCCATGTAATTACAACGTATCATGTATCAAAGATTATTAATTTAACAAATAAAAACCAAGTAAGATTTGCAAGTGAAATAATATGTCAACACAAAGGACGGCATATGGGAGAGTGTTATCCTAATGAGAAAAAAGAAAAGGAAAATGATGAATGACGTTCTTTGTCAAACCTCTGAATAGTCTCTTCTCCATCAAACCCTCTTAATACAGTAAACTCTAATTGAATCTCCTCAAACTAAAAAACTATTTTGAAATAAAAATATATGAATATATCATAATATGTCTATAAGATTCTACCAATAGAGTAATATAAACTTAGGCTTTGCTCTTGAGTAAGAAACTTGCAAAACAAGACTCCTTGAGGGACGTTGGAATGATACTTAAATTAGTATTTTGTTTGTGAAGAGAGTAAAGACATAAGAATACTCTAAAAATAAGCTAAGTGTGTAAAGAGTCTAAGTTATTTGTTATTAAGATATTGATTGGGATTTATAAAAGAGAGTTGTCAGGAGTTAAGGGACTACTAATAGCATTTTGACACATCTACACGTTATGGGTAATGAAAATATGCTATTCAACATGGTCTAGATTCATTGGGTTGTGATTATTGACTAAATCTTCAAGTCTTATCCTTTTATCTGATAACTGTTGTGGGCTATTGTTGTCGTGCAGGCTGCTAGGTAGGCTTGGGTTGTGGACCATAAAGCTAAATACGAGAGAGTCAAGTTGGGCCATGAGCCCGGATAGATCAACATGGACTGAGGAGCCCAAATATCCTTTCAACACAACCAAACCCTTATAAGCTCAAGAGTGTTATTATTACCTTGAAAAGGCTAAAATAGAAAAGATACGGCTGTGGAAAACATGCAAATGGGTGCAACAAGGACTTATTCCGATTTTGTTGCCTCCACTAAGAATGCAAGCGGATGGGTTTTTATCAGAGACTCGACCATTTCGATCCGATACTTAACTTATGGGTTGATTTCTTATAAGGTATCTAGAAGTGTTTTAATTCTAGTTTCAAAATCCCAGGGTTTCCTGTTGTATTTTGCAATTAAAATAGAGCCAAATGAGAAATTCGAACTCAATAAAAATTAATAGCGATAAATTAATATTACTGTCAGTAATATAAATAAATGCAAGCGGATAGATCCTTACGTAATACCTAATTCATCTGATCTTAAAATAATTTATTCTATAGAATAATTCTAGTTCCTTATAAGATTTTGAAATGAGTTAAGAGTAATTTTTTTTCTTTAAAAAAAAGAAAGGTTTTTCTTGAATTTTGCCAAAATCTTACACAGTATTAGGATGGATTTAGTTTTAATAAAACCTATCCAAATTGTATCCCCAATCTTCACTTCATCAAAGCCATATGAAATTATGTAAAATAATACACATTTAAACTTATATTTCCATCTCGTTAAAGGTTTGGTAAGAGTATCGTTGATTTATTGATTCTTTGTATTTTGTATATTTCCCCTCGGGAAGACTTATGCTATGTGTTATTATGATGTTTTATAAATATAGTATCCTATGGTTATCGGAGGAAAAAAAAAAAAAAAAAGAGTATTGTTGATTCTTTGGAATTCTCCATATACTGGAGAAAAGGAACAGTCATACCTTAGGATATAATGACATGGATTTTAACGCTTGATTTCTTTTCCTTTTTGCCATTTTCAAAGCAACAATTAGGATATTTGACCTTAAATGGGTTTGGAATTTTCTAGGGTGTTTCTAAATTTTAATTTTCAATTAGATTTTTAGTTTTGAGAAATTGAATTAGAGTTTACTATGTTAATAGAGGATACCGTGAAGAGACTTTTCGGAGATTTAATGAAAAAGATCGTACCTTATTTTGTATTGATTATATAATATAATAAATATTTGTTATAATTTTTTAATAAATATTCAGCAAGCCTATAACTATTTTTTCAGCTAACACCTAGTTATAAAAGTTATCACAGACAATAATGAAAGACAAGTTTATGTATTGATTGTATAATATAATAGATATTGGATATAGAAATATATTGCTTACAACTAGTTATTTGTATCACCTAAAGCATTGCAATGTAGATTTTACTGAAAAAAAAAAAACAATCAATATTAGTGAATAAATAGCAGCGTGCAAGTATTAATGAAAATTATACAAATAACAATGAAACCTTTTTAAAAAGTACCAATTATATTTTTATATATTAAATTTTTATTAATATTTATTTATTACTTATCAATCTACGTGATACATTAATATCAATATAAACTTTTCTTAACCTTACTACTTTCTATGCCTTAATATATCATCAATTGGACGACTCTATTGTAATCATTTATTCACTGTTAAAAGATCATGCTGCAATCCCACAACGTTAATGACTTGTCCAGAAGTTGGGAAAATTTTCCCTCATTTCATGGTAGCCTTGAATTGCAAATTTTTCAGAGAAATGCAAAAGGAAGACTTTTTTTAAGACTAAACAAAGGTATTAGTTAACATACATTACTAATAAATTAAACTTATAACTTTCCTGAAAAACTCGATAGCACGTTCAAGTTTTTCAATGGAACAGCATAAATACAGTGAAGAGGTTTATGTACAACATTGAATTTTCTTTTTTAACACAATTACAAGTAAGTAATTGTTGTCCTCTGCTATCTTGAGTTATAGATGTACAGGACGAGCAGTAACTGGAAGCAATGACCTTAAGAAGAGCGTGCTCAGAGTCTTTCCCTAGACCTCGTTGAATCAACAATAGTATATACCTCATTAAGCTTGCATCACAAGGCAACACGATACGGCCATCGCTCGGAATTCCAAACTCCTCTTCAGACAATTTCAGAAGTTTTCCGAATATACAATTGTTTAAAAGCATCAAAGGTACAACGAAGCGCTGCTTATCAATAGTGTAGATAACAAAGTAACCGCCATTAGTCATGGATTGCTTTTCAACATGGTCTCCATTAAAGGATTTCAGGCTTCTTGGAAGCAAACTTCTTTTCCTTGATATGCCGTCCAGATTTTGGCACTTCCTGGCCAACCAGATGAGTTTCTTGGAGCTTATCATGATTTCCTTTTCCACAACAAATAGGTGGTGAAGTGTAGGGTAGTTAAGTAATACTCAAGCAGGATGGACACTTTTAGTGGACCTGCTCAAGTGTGAAGACATGGAAGTTGGTTCTCTATATATACAATAAAGAAGTTCATTTACCTTCATGATGTGGAAGTTCTCGATGTCGAGGATCTCAAAGTCAAATTGTTGTTTCCATTTTACAGATGATGCTTCGTGGTAGGCAAATATGTAAATTTTCAGAGAATTAAATCCAAGGGAAAGCAGACAAGTTCCTTCGTACTGAAAGAAGGAAACTACAGATTCCGACTGGTTTTAAATAGATAGGCAGTCGACGAAACCAATCTATTGAAACAAGACAGGTAGTGGGAGTTTTAGTTACCTATATTGTTACGACATTGAATGTTTTCTGGATCTCCATCTCAATAAGACAAACAAAATTTGTTACATAGAGGTAGTTATGCTTAACAAGGCCGCCTCAACCCAATCAGTTACTAAGCATTTAGTTAAAAAGGTCATTGGAAAATATGTTCAAGAAGAATCTAGTTGGTTATTGTCAAGGCCAAGCAAGTGCCTTTGGCAATTCCTTCTCTTAGGAAATGCCTGTCCTGCTACGTAGTCCAGAATTTTTCTAGGTAGTGATAAAATCGACCAGTGTCTAATGCATAGCATCACCACATGGTCCTAGATATCTACAATACTTCATCTTCCTATTGCTGGCTAAAAAGACTAAACTTTTTCTCCATACAGGATTCAATATAAGTGGAGAAGAAGTTTATAGTCTACAAATTCAAAGATGTTTTTGTTGGAACAAAGCACAATCTTGAATCCATTTTGTTAAGGATCCAGTCTTAATTTTATATATTTTCGACTATTATGGAACCTGTATTATATACTATAAGTTACAGATTTTGGGATAAATGCAATTTCACGCTATTAGTATGATATCATTTATTAACCTATAAAATATCGCTAAAAATATACACAAATAATAGCAATTCAACTAATTTAGCCTAACTTTAACCATTTTTCTATGTCACACTA
This sequence comes from Lumnitzera racemosa, assembly GCA_024138005.1. NCBI lineage: Eukaryota > Viridiplantae > Streptophyta > Magnoliopsida > Myrtales > Combretaceae > Lumnitzera > Lumnitzera racemosa. Next base: position 5,805,846 of record JAMXBC010000012.1, read on the forward strand.
TATAAGTCAGTCAAGCTATAACTCACATTTCTTATTTGATTTGTTATTGCTGTTTTAGATATGAGCAGACAGCCAATGTAGTTACTATGTAGGGACAATGCTCCTCAAGAGAATTTTCTGCAATTGACAAATTCTGAATCACCCCAAAACCTGCTTACACGCCAAACTTGATAGTTGCAAATAGTTCAGCTTTATCCACACCAAGTTTTCTATTCGTTGGTGCCTCCTAGCCAAACGGTTTCAAAATGTATACCTGTAGCCTTGCCAAATGCCAATATATCATCGAGGTGGTTTCAGAGGTAATGCAACAAACCATGGAGATCCTTTTCCTTGCAAAAACCTATATTCACATATCACATTTAAGCAAGAAACTTCGATTATCCATAATACTTTGTCGAATTGGTCCTATACTTTTGGAGTTGCTATGTTTTATATTCTTACTGAGAATTTACTAAGTTACCACTATGTGCTATATTACAATTCCCTTATGGGATAGATATGAAGCATAGCATTGAGATCAAACATGTATTTGGGTGGGGGGTGGTGGTGCGATGGTTGGGGCCTTGCTGATAGAACTACAGTAACAACACAAGCATTATCAAAACATTATACATACTAAGAGGTTTTGATACAGACCATGTTTAACCATGGTTTAATTATAAGCCAGCAACTTCTGTCCTGTGCATTCTTAAACTAAAAACACATACATAGAGCTGCATCTAAAGCAACGATATTAAGTAAAGCCTGCTCTGGATCTTTGCCCTAAACCTTGGATAAGCAATATTATATAGTTCATCAAGCTTGAATGGCAAGGCATCATGACTGGACCCTTGCTTGTAATTCCAAATTCTTCGTATCAGATAATTTCAGAAGCTCTAGAAAGACACTAGATAGGATTTGGTAAAAGATTGATATAATAGATGCATTGTGTTCGTTCTTATCAAATTCTTCTACCCATGACAACCACACCAAGGAGAACAGCTAGGTCTTGTAGTTGTTCCATTGAAGAACAATGAGAATTTTCTATTGATTTCATTATTCCTTGAACAGTTTCACTCTAGTGGACTAGAATTAATTTACGTCCACCTTTTATGATCACCAGAAACTTGTAAAGGAAAAATAGAAAAAAGGTACTATTAAGTATAACCACATTATTTTAGGTAATAATAAGAAGAAGTAAAAAACAATGGTAAATTTGGAAATGAGCAACAATACAGGGTCTTTTTTTTTTTCTTTTTTCTTTTTTTCTTACTGAGTTAGGATGGCCATCTAGTATCTAACAACAAAAAAGTACAGAAAAATCATCTTAGTGATTCTTTTTTTAATATTTTCTTTTCGAATACCAATTTAAAAGAAATGTTATAAAAGATGTAATTTGCTATGCTTTAACGCACACAATACATTTGCGTCATTCGGTATAGAAGAGTTTCCTTTTTTTGAGGTACACAAAATCGACAATTGTGCATTTCTAAGTACTAAAAACTCTACTAATATATGATTCATTGTTTTTTTGTAGGCACATGGCAACTCTGCAATGAAGCAATTTAAATATATTTGTAATATTTTCAATCTATTTTAGTGAGTCATTTATAGTTTATTTGCTGCAGTTACATGTTTCTTAGTTTTTTCTTATTCATTTTTTAGAACGTTAATGCATAATTTATTTTTCTTTCTTAAATCATCTATAACTATATAGTATGACGTTAATTAATTTTTGTGCATACATTGCAAGTACACATTTGCTAGAAACGTGTACGTATATATGTGTAAAAATATGCCCACACCAAACAAGCACTTCCTATTATCAATAAGCAAAAACTTTGCTGACTTTTCATTTTTTCGAAGGGAAAATATCAAATTCCATTTAAGATTTGGTCATTTTTTTCAATTAACTACCTAAATTTTAGAATGTAATTCCACTTCTAATCATCTATATTATCTATAGTGTTATTAATTTACATGGAATTTCTATCTAATTAGAGTGTATCATTTGTCAAAGATTATTAATTTATCAAATAAAAACCGAGTATCCTAACTATCATGTTCCGAAGCGGCAGAATCGTAACAACCCCGCCATGTAAACCATCCTAAGATAGAAGTTGATCTTACAACGGCTATCTTAGACCTAATCTACACAAGGCGTCCACGACTAACCCGCTTTGAAGTAAACAATTTGTAATTTAAACAAATCATTTACCTAAGAAAGTAAGGAAATATATATCTATATATACTATAATTCAGTTATTACAATTAAAGTTTACAATATTTCTCCGTAATATATTTCCTAGTTATTACATTATTCAGAAATGAAAAATAATTCTAAAATAAAAACTTAAACCTTAAAACTATGTGTTTATTCTTCAATGTTTTTCCTCACTCCCTAGGATCCAGCAATTACTAGCTCCAGAGTAGTTGTTTGCCGCTTCTTAGCTAGCACCTGCACGACGTCTATAGGGATGTGAGCAACCACAGCTCAGTAAGTTAGGATGGAGGAGTTAAAACTATACTATAAACACAATAAGGTTTTCAATCAACTTATTAAGTGCAATGCATGTGCAAGCAAATGCCATCGCACGACGTTGTCCGGCCCGTCGTGAGATTAGAGAAATTGCGCCCGGCCTAATCCGGGTTGAGGAGTTGCCATTAATGCAACAGCTCATAACCAAACCCAGGCTTGTGTAATGGAAACCTTTCTCCTCCCGCGACTAACTTCGAACCATTGATTTCACCCTCGCTGCGATTTCCTCTCCTGTCACTTAGTTCGACTGAGGATGAAGAAAGGACCAATTGCAATCCTACGCTATCCCTTTTGAAGGGGTCGATATTTAGCCGGAGAGTCCTAAGTTCCCCAAATGGGTTGCCACGTAGGTTCAATTATAATTATAGATCGTATATTTAATTAGGTCCAGTTTATGCTGATCAATCAATTCATACAAATCATACAATACAAGCCAAGACAATAGATAGAATCATAGCATTACTCATAATCAAGCACATGCATATATCTAACTATCTAACAAGTACAATCAAGCATAATCTTAAGCCTTCAAAATACAGCATCGTATTAATCATAACTTACCTCGACTCCTTGCTCACTCACTTGAGGTTCGACTTGCTCAAGCCATCGCCAATCATCCCTATAACACAAACGTGGTTTCAGTTTTTCATATAACTATTATAGGTTGGTTTTATCTTATCATGCTTATTGTTATCTTTTGTTTAGGGTTTAATATGCCTAATTATCTAGGTCTTAAGTCTTTTACAATTATTCTAGGTTTGGGGTTAAGTTTAGGTTCGGTTTCTGTATCGATTTCTAAATTAGATTCTAAATCGATTTCTACTCGAATCCTAAAAATTCATTTTAACTCATAATGTGAACTTAATCACATTACTTCTCGATCTCCTAAATATCATCATTATCTCTAATTAGTATTTTATTCCACCCGGTACACTTAAATCCTTATTAGTGTACCGAATTTACTCCTGATGTGAAAATTTTTTACATCTTTCATATAATTACATAAACTTAAGTTTTCTATCAGATTTATTGTATATTTCTATTCTTATCATAATATCAATTTTTATTCTAATATTTTTTATTTATTATATTTCTAATAATTATGTATTATCACCTATTATATACATAATATACATCTAATATTTTTATTACTCTAATTACTATTTCCCAACATCAATTATCATTTCAAAATGTCTAAATTCATCCTAAATCAGATTTTACACCTAATTACCCTAATTTACAAAATTAACTTAAAATGTACCATTTTTCCATATTACTTATTTACTACATAACTAACCTAATAATTGCATCTAACACCCTAAATGCTACAAGTTTCATACTCCATCAGATTTCAACATCCTAAAACACATACTTATTCGCTAAACCAGTAATTAACCATTTAATTATTTAATTAACCCTAAATTATCCATTTTATGCCTCATTTTAAGACCTAAAAATTATCTAAAAATTTTGAAAATTAATTTTTGAAAACGGGCTTCATAGCACTATTCTATATCATCTAAGTAATCTACACAAAAATTTTGGGTTCAAAACTACACTCCTAAGGTCAATTATTTCTAAACCAAAACATTTTCGGTTTTGCATGATTTCTTAAGGATCCTATATCACGAGACATATTTTAATCAAAATAATATTTTTTTTCTAAAAACTACATACAAAAATATTTAAGAATAATAAGTTTCATAATTTTCTAAGAATATTTACTATTTTTTCAAAATTATACAAAATCGGGCTAGAAATCGAATTCACCATTCAGGGTAGCTCCGACCACCGCCGGCCGCCGTGGCCTTATCGATCGGTCTGGGCATTGCCACCACCGTGTGTTGGTGGTGGCCATCCACTCCCAGTTGCTCGTCTAGTATGGGTTCCCTTTAAAGGCTCTAATTGCACAATTTTCCTTATTTTTTTCTAACTCGAATTTTTCTCTCAATTTTTGCATTTCCCTAATTTTCTCTAATTTCTAACCGTCCAAATAAGCTTCTGAAATTTTTTTCCCTGTTCATAGAGTTTTAGGGAACTTATTGTGCATTAAATTGGACAAGACAATTGCCTTATCTCTTAATTTTTTGCTTTTGTGTTGTTTTAATTTAATTAACCGATTTTTTTCTTATTTTTCCCAGCTGCCATGACCCAATTCTGGATCATTTCTTATTTTTCTTAATTTTTTTCTTAATTAATTATGAATTTTATTTAATTATTTAGTATTATTTTAACACATTTCGCGTATTTTAAGTAATTACGCATATTTCTACCTATATGTAAATTCATATATAGTACAAATAAGTATTCCTAAATATTATTTAGGTTATTTTATGATTTTTAGTATACATATAATTTATCTCTAGCGTTTCGTTAATTATCACAATACATTTTACGTATTTTCAATAAATGACGAGTTATATACTTAAAATTTGAAATTTTTATAATTTTTTATTTTATTGTTTATTTTCATAAATTTAAATTTACGAGATCATTTTTACTAATATTTCTATCTTTATTTTATAATTTAGACTTGATCGGATATTTTAGCCGATCGAAACCTTGAGGGACTGGTTGTGAGACTTACACTAACCCCACCCACCCACCCACCCACTCCCAAAAAAAATAAAATAAAATAAATAAAAGCAAAAAACAAGTACGATTTACATGTGAAATAATATGTAAACATAAGGATTTTGATCCTTTCTATTTACCCTTTCCTTGATTTCCATAAATACAAAGGACTACAAATGGAAAAGTGTTATCCATATAAAGAAAAGAAAAAATAAAAAGAGAGAAAAATGATGAATGACCTTCTTTACTTCAACCCTCTTAATACAATAAACCCTAATTGAATCTCCTCAAACTAAAAGCCAAGTTTAAAATAAAAATATGTGAATATCTCATAAACTCCAAACCCATATAAGGTCAGAAGTCCTAATTATTGCCTCGAAAAGGCTAGAATGGAAAAGCGATAAGGATTTTGAAGACGAGGAAGTCGTAAAACGCTTTTATAGCTTCAATGTGGCTGTGGAAAACATGCAAGTGGGTGCAGCAAGGATTTATTCCGATTTTGTTGCCTCCGCTAAGAATGCAAGCTTTCCGAACTGATAATTAACTAATGGGGTGATTTCCTACTACGCATTTAGAAGGGTCTTAATTCTATACTCTGTTTGGCACGGATGAAATCAAAGGAATGAGACATGTGAAAATTTGATGTTTGAGTGTTAAAAGTAAGGATAGAAATGATTAGAAATTGAGAGAAATAAGTGAAAATATTTATATTTTTAAAGCCACTTATTTTTTCTTCATTTTTGAAGAGAAAGGAATAAAAATCAATTCAGATTACAAATATGTTCCTAAAGGAAATATTTAACATATAAAAGTAAAGATGTTTTATTTCGTCACTAACCTTATTTCTTTTGATTTCCTTCTATTTTATCTCTATAAGTCTAAAAAAAAAAAAACAATAATATATTTTCTTCCATTTTTCATTTATTTCCACTATTTACTAAGGTTACCGAACAAAGTGCTAGTGTTGCATTTTGTGAGTAAAATAGAGCCCAAGAAATTCAAACTCAATAAAAAATGATATGATAAATCAATGGAAATATATATAGATACAAGTAGATAAATCCTTATACGATACATGACTCAACCAACATTATATTTATTCTATATAATAATTTTAATTTCTTATAAGATTTTGAGATGGATTTTTTTCATATTATTAAAATAGATTTAGCTTTTATAAAATCCATCCGAGTTTCATGGCAGTCTCCTTCCGGTCAAAGGCCATATGAAATTAGGTAAAGTAGTACAGATTTGAACTTACAGTGTAGCTATATTTCCATCTCGTCAAAGATTTGTTAAGAGTACCGTTGATTTCTTTAGAATTCTCCATTTACTTATAATGGCACGAATTTTAACTCTTGATTTCTTTTCCATTTTCCACGCAATAATTAGGATATTTGACCTGTTTGGGATTTTCTAGGGTGTTCTTAAATTTTTATTTTCAATTAGATTTTTAGTTTCGAGAAATTCAATTAGGGTTTATCATCTTGAAGAGGATATCGTGAAGAGTATCATTCAGAGATTTAACGAAGAACGTCATACCTTATTTGTTTATTTTTTTTCCTTGACATTGACAATTCTTTTCTGTATATTGTCTTTGTGTTTGCATATAATTCCAGTTGTACATCCTACCTATTTTTTATTTAATTAATGATATTTGACATGTCCTATGCAATAGTATTGGTAAAAAATTCCACGTATATTAACCGCAATCAGCAGAATCAGTTTGAAATGACCCGAAAATGTTAGATTGGATAGTAAATTCACTCTTTAAAACTTATTTAGACACTAGATTTAATATTTTCCCTTTTTAAAATTTATATACAAACTATTATTAGAAATTTAATCAGCTGAAGTTTTAATTAGTGAGGGCGGTGGATTTTAATGAAAAAATTGTAACATGTGGCATTAGTGAGCATTAAATTAACCCAAAAAAATAAAATAAGAAAGCAGCGTAGAGATTCAGGAACAATATCCAAATACAATGATCTCATTTTATATATATTTATAGAATCTTATTTTATTTCTCTCGTTGTAACATCATCCTTGCATTGGCTTTCACTATTTTATAATTTATTGCTTCTCTCGTGGCAAGTCGAAGTGAGATGAGGAAGCTAATCTAGTACCCAAGTGAATCACGTCGGAGGAGAAATTATTTTATATAATATTATAATAATCGTCTAATTGTGAAAATTTTTTTCTAAACAGTAATCATAATCATATAAATGTACGGACAGAAAGGATTTTATAATTCTATCTTCTATTTTACTATTTATTAATATATTATAAAATTAAAATCATTAAATTTAAAATTTAATTAATAATTTAAATTTAAAAGAATATATATCAAATTGAGATAATAACAGTATAGTCCTATAGAAAATGAATACTAGGTTGAAAAATAGTGACAGGAATTAATTATATCAAGGCCGAAGACGTCAGAAAAAGACGAGATTTTAGAAAAAAACCTACAAATAGATAGATGGTGACAGGAATTAATTATATCAAGGCCGGCGATGTGAAGCCTACAGGCTGTCCCCTGCGACTTCCTACAAATTTTGGTAAAAGTTACTTAAAAAGCGGCTTAATATTAAATAGTCTTAGGAATATGTTAATCTTTTGACAGCATTATTAGAAACTACATTATTAGGAAAACCTTAAAAAAAAAGAAGAAGCCAGTAGATAATCATGCATTATCACTTTTATGCAGATGCCATCAGAAAGTTATTATAATACTGTTAGAAATTTAATTAAGACTTAAAATAAAATCGCCAACTCACGACTTACTGTAAGAATTTCCTTACATTTGACTTTTTTCCTTTTTATTTGCCCTTGCTTCTTTTTTTTTTTCTATTTTTTTCCTCATATATGTATACATAACGTGTTCCATGAGCAAGGCACTCTAAAAAATTTCCATAATTAAATTACTCACTTATAAAATAAAAAAGTTAGTTAGAATTTAAGTTACTCATTTAAAATATAGAATATTTGATTGAATTTTATTAAAAATATGAAAATCTTGTAATTACTCTCTCTCTTTCTATATTCACTTATTTATATTTATGTAACACCTTAAACTAAGACGTCATAATAATCTTACCATATAAACTAACATAAATTAGAAACTGACCACTTTAGCCGTTAACATATATATAGTTTACATCAGACCTTTCCCATTTCATAGCTTTGAGTTACCTAATTCAATGCATGTTTGGTATCAACCTTAAGTGCAACTTTTTAAATTAACCGATGAAAGAGATTTTGTAGTATAAAAGCTTAAGAAAAAAGTGAGTTTTATAAATAACTTTAGAAAATAACATAATAAGGATTTATAAAAATCCATAGGTTTACAAAATATAGTACAAGTAATAATAATTGAAAACTAAAGGTCACTTAAAGAGATCTAATTAGTTTTCCTAAAAGCTAGTAAAGTTAATAAATAAAATAAAAATCCAATCAATTGATCTTGAATCTCATCCCCCAACCCCATTCTCTACACTTTTGAAACTTAAAGCAGTATTGGTGTATTTACTGGGAAACTTGCAAAATAACTATAAAAGAATGAGCGATAATTTACTTAGTAAGTAGGACGGAGACAATAGTACATATCTAACACAGGGCAACCAAGGTTTTCAAATAAGGTTAATTAGATATAATGCATGTCCAAGCAAATACCAATCTATGATGTTGACTGGTCATCGTGTTATCAGAGAAATTGCATCCATTCTAATCTAGGTTTTGAGGAGTTTCATACCGTACACTTTGCAAATCAATCACCAAATTGGAGCTTGTGCAATGAAGAAGCATGCTCTACTCAAGACTACCTTCGAATCATGATCTCCAACCTTGCTATGATCTTGACAATTTCTGCTATCCTCATCGAAGGGCCTGAGTTTAGCTTGAACTTCTTAGTCGTTTTCTCCTAGTAGGTTACAATGCATCTTCGTTTAGAAGTTAAGTCGAGTTTGAGTTACTTTGCTTTTGAGGTGGTTAAGAAATTTCAAATAGGTCAATCCAACAACATTATAAAACAACCAATATATAGAATCCAATACTTTAAATAGTAAAACATTATTCAAACACCCATATTGCATACATACAAACAATTATCTTACAATCACTGTAAGCCCTATAACCAGTCACTCAAGGTTTCGATCGGCTAAAAGATCCGATCGAGCTTAAATTATAAGTAAAGCTAAAAATATTAGTAAAATCATCTCGTAAGTTTGAATTTAAGAAAATAAGTAATAAAACAAAGGAATATAAAAATTCCAAATTTTAAGTATATAACTCGTTATCCATCGAAAATGCGTAAAATGCATTTTGATAATTAACAAATCGCTAGAGATAAATTATATATATACTAAAAATCATAAAATGATACTAAGAATATTTAGAAATATTTATTTATACTATATATGAATTTACATGTAGGTATAAATACGCGTAATTACTTAAAATACCCGAAATATACTAAAATAATAAGAAATACTTAAAGAAAATTCATAATTAATTAAGAAAAAATCAAGAAAAATCAGGAAAAATAAGGAATAATCCAAAATTGGGCCGTGGCAGCTGGGAAAAATAAGGAAAAAATCAGCCAATTAAATTAGAGCAACAAAAAATCCAAAAATTAAGGGATTTGGACAATGTCTTGTCCGATTTAATGCACATTAATTACCACAAAGCCCTATAAATATCAAGAAAAATTCAAAAGCTCATTTGGACAGTTAAAAATCAGAGAAAATTAGGGAGAGGCAAAAATTGAGAGGAAAACCAAAGAAAAAAAAAAGAAAGGAAAACTGTGTAGTTAGGGCCATAAAAGAGAATCTAGATCGACGAGCAACTAGGATTGGACGGCCACCACCATCACACGGTGGTGGCAATGCCTAGGTAGGCCGATACACCCATGGTCACCGACAGTGGCGGAGCCACTTAAATCGGTAAATTCGATTTTCAGCCCGATTTTGTATAATTTTGTAAAAATAGTAAAAATTCTTAGAAAATTATGAATTTTCTTATTCTGGAATATTTTTGTATGTATTTTTATGAAAAATATTATTTTGATGAAAATATGTCCCTTAATATATGATCCTTAAGAAATCATACAAAACCAAGCATGTTTCGGCTTAGCAATAAATAACCTTAGGAGTGTAGTTTTGAACCCAAAATTTTTGTATAGACTACTTAGATGATATAAAACAATGCTATGAAGCTTGTTTTTAAAAATTAATTTTTGAAAATTTTAGATAATTTTTAGGCCGTAAAATGAGGCATAAAATGGGTAATTTAGGGCTAATTAAGTAATTAAATGGTTAATTGCTGATTTAGTGAATAATTATATGTTTTAGAATGTTGAAATCTAATGGAGTATGATACTTGTAGCATTTAGGGTGGTAGATGTAATTATTAGGTTAATTATGTAGTAAATAAGTAATATGGAAAAATAGTACATTTTAAGTTAATTTTGTAAATTAGGGTAATTAGATGTAAAATCTAATTTAGGATGAATTTATACATTTTGAAATGATAATTAATGTTAGGAGATCATAAATATAGGAATAGAAATATTAAATGTGTATTATGTACATAATAAGTAATAGTATATAATACACAATTATTAGAAATATAATAAATAGAAAATATTATAATAAAAATTGATATTATGATAATAATAAAAATATACAATAAATCTGATAGGAAACTTGAATTTATGTAATTAGAGGAAAATGTGTAAACATTTCTCACATCAAGAGTAAACTCAGTACACTAATAAGGATTTAAGTGTACCGGGTGGAATAAAATACTAATTAGAGATAATGATGGTATTTAGGAGATCGGGAAATAATGTAATTAATTTCACATTATGAGTCGAAACGAATTTCTAAGGTTCGAGTATAAAACAATACATAGAAATCGAACTAGAATCTAATTTAGAAATCGATGCGAAAACCGAACCCGAATCTAACCCTAAACCTAGAATACTTATAAAATACTTAAGACCTAGATAATTAGGTATATTAAACCTTAAACAAAACATAACAATAAGCGTCATAGGATAAAACGAACATATAATAGTTATATGAAAAACTGAAACCACGTTTGTGTTATAGGGATGATCGGCGATGGCTTGAGCAAGTCGAACCTCGAGTGAGTGAGCGAGGAGTCGAGGTAAGTTGGGATTAATACAATGCTGTATTTTGGAGGCTTGAGATTATGCTTGGTTGTACTTGTTAGATAGTTGGATGTGTGTATGTACTTGATTATGTGTAATGCTATGATTCTGTTAGTTGTTCTGGCTTATATTGTATAAATTGTATGAAATGATTGATCACCCTAAACTGGACCTAATTAAATATACGACCTATAATCATAATCGGACCTACATGGCAACTCATTAGGGGAACTTAGGACTCTCCGGCCAAATACTGACTCCTTCGAAAGGGATAGTGCAAAATTGTAAAATGGTCCCTTCTTCATCTTCAGTTGAACTGTAAGCCCCAAAATTAGCTATTTGAGGTTTCGATCGGTTAAAGGATCCAATCGAGCCTAAATTATAAAGTAAAGCTAGAAATATTAGTAAAATGATCTCGTAAGTTTGAATTTAAGAAAATAAGTAATAAAATAAAAGAATATAAAAATTTCAAATTTTAAATGTATAACTCGTTATTTATCGAAAATGTGTAAAATGCATTCCAATAATTAACGAATTGCTAGAGATAAATTATATGTATACTAAAAATCATAAAATAACCTAAATAATATTCAAGAATATTTATTTGTACTATATATGAATTTACATGTATGTAGAAATACGCGTAATTACTTAAAATACGCGTAATGTTCCAAAATAATGCTAAATAATTAAAGAAAATTCATAATTAATTAAGGAAAAATCAGAAAAAATCATTAATGATCCAGAATTAGGTTGTGGCAGCTGGGAAAAATAAGAAAAAATTCGGCCAATTAAATTAAGACAATACAAAAGTAAAAAATTAAGGGATAAGGCAATTGTCTTGTCCCATTTAATGCATAATAAATCCCCTAAATCCCTATAAATAGCAAGAAAAATCACAAAGCTCATTTGGGAAGTTGGGAAAGTGAGAAAAATAGAGAGAGGCGAAAATTGAGAGAAAATTTTGGGTTAGAAAAAAATTAGGAAATACTGTGCAATTAGGGCCTTTAAAGGGAACCCTTACCATACGAGCAGCTGGAAGTGGACGGCCACCACCACCATACGGTGGTAGCAGCGTTCAAGCCTGCCGACAAAGCCACGATGGCCGGCGGTGGCCGGAGCCACCCAGATCGATGAGTCCAATTTCCAGCCCGATTCTTGTATAATTTTGTAAAAATAGTAAATATTATTAGAAAATTATGAATTTTGTTAGTCTGCAATATTTTTGTATGTAGTTTGTAGGAAAAATATTATTTTGATGAAAATATGTCTCGTGATATAGGGTCCTTAAGAAATCATGCAAAACCAAGTATGTTTCGGTTTAGAAATAAATGACCTTAGAAGTGTAGTTTTGAGCCCAAAATTTTTCTGTAGATTACTTAGATGATATAGAATAGTGCTATGAAGCCCGTTTTCAAAAATTAATCTTCTAAATTTTTAGATAATTTTTAGGCCTTAAAATGAGGAATAAAATGGATAATTTAGGGTTAATTAAGTAATTAAATGATTAATTACTGATTTAGTGAATAATTATATGTTTTAGGATGTTGAAATCTGATGGAGTATGATACTTGTATCATTTAGGGTGTTAGATGTAATTATTAGGTTAATTATGTAGTAAATGATTAATAAGGAAAAATAGTTAACTTTAAGTTAATTTTGTAAATTAGGGAAATTAGGAGTAAAATCTGATTTAGGATGAATTTAGACATTTTGAAATGATAATTGATGTTTAGGGATGGTAATTAAAGTGATAGAAATATTATAAGTGCATTATGTACATAATAGGCAATAATGCATAATATGTAATTTTTGAAAATATAATAAATAGAAAATATTAGGATAAAAATTGATATTATATAAATAATAAAGATATATAATAAATCTGATAAGAAACTTGAATTTATGTAATTATATGAAAAATATAAAAATTTCTCACATCAGGAGTAAATTCGGTACACTAATAAGGATATAAGTGTACCGGATGAAATAAAATACTGACTAGGGATGATAATGATATTTAGGAGATCGTGAAGTAATGTGATTAATTTCACGTTATGAGTTGAAACGAATTTTTAGGGTTGGAATATAAAACATTACTTAGAAATCGAACTAGAACTTAATTTAGAAATCGATGTGGAAACCGAACCCGAACCTAACCCCAAACCTAGACTAATTATAAAAGAATTAACACCTAAATAAGTAGTCATATTAAACACTAAACAAAACCTAACAATAAGCGTTATAGGATAAAATGAACCTATAATAGTTATATGAAAAGCTGAAACCACGTTTGTGTTATAGGGATGATCGACGATGGCCTGAGCAAATCGGACCTCGAGTGAGTGAGCGAGGAGTCGAGGTAAGTTGGGAATTAATATACTGCTGTATTTTGGAGGCTTGAGATTATGCTTGGTTGCGCTTGTTAGATAATTGGCTGTGTGCATGTGCTTGATTATGGGTGATATTATGATTCTGTTTGTTGCTCTGTCATGTATTATATGACTTGTATGAAATGATCGACCACCCTAAACTGGACTTAATCTAATTTACGACCAGTAATCATAATCGGACATGCATGGCAACCCGTTAGGGGAACTTAAGACTCTCCGGCCAAATACTGACCCCTTCGAAAGGGATAGCGCAGTATTGCAAAATGGTCCCTTCTTCATCCTTAGTTGAACTAAGTGACAGGAGAGGAGGTCGTGGCGAGGGTGAAGACAGAAGTTCGAAGGTAGTCACGGGAGGAGCAAGGTCTCCATTACATAAGCTTGGGTTTGGTCATGAGCTGTTGCATTAACCGCAACTCCTCAACCAGGATTAGAGCGAGTGCAATTTCTCTAGTTTCACGACGAGCCGGACAACGTCGTGCGATGGCATTTGCTTGCACATGCATTGCACCTAATAAGTGATTGAAAACCTTGTTGTGTGTATAGTATAGTTTTAAGTCCTTCATCCTAACTTACTGAGCTGTAATTGCTCATATCCCTATAGAAGTCGTGCAGGTGCTGGCTAAGAAGCGACAAACAACTACTCTGAAGCTAGCAACTACTGGATTCTGAGGAGTAAGGAAAAATATTTGAAGAACAAACATATATTCTTAAGGTCTAAGTTTTATTTTAGAATTATTTTTTTTCATTTTTGAAGGATGTAATAACTGAATTATAGTATATATATATATATATATATATATAAATTTTCTCACTTTCTTAGATAAATGCTTTCTCTAAATTACAAACTGTTTACTTCAAAGTGGGTTAGTCGTGAACACCTTGTGTAGATCAGGTCTAAGATAGCGATTGTAAAGCCAACTTCTATCTTAGGATAGTTTACATGGTGAGGCTGTTACAACTCTGTCTCTTCGGGGCGTGACACGAACTAAGTGATAGGACAGGAGGTCGCGGCAAGGGTGAAGACAATGGTTCGAAGGTAGTCGCGGGAGGAGCGATGTCTCCATTATACAAGCCTAGGTTTGGTCGTGAGCTATTACATTAATGGCAACTCTTCAACCCAGATTAAAGCGGGCGCAATTTTTCTAATCTCATGACGAGCCGGACAACGTCGTACGATGGGATTTGCTTGAACATGTATTGCACCTAATAAGTTAATTGAAAACTTTGTTGTGTTTATGGTATAGTTTTAAGTTCTCCATCCTAATTTACTGAGCTGTGGTTGCTCACATCCCTATAGACGTCATGTAGGTGCTGGCTAAGAAGCGGCAAACAACTACTTTGAAGCGGCAAACAACTACTCTGAAGCGGCAAACAACTACTCTGAAGCTAGTAACTGCTGAATCTTGGGGAGTGAGGAAAAACATTGAAGAATAAACACATATTTTTAAGGTCTAAGCTTTTAATTTGTAATTACTTTTCATTTCTAAATAATGTAATAACTAGGAAATATATTATGAAGAATTATTGTAAACTTTAATTATAATAACTGAATTATAGTATATATATATATTTCCTCACTTTCTTAAGTAAATGATTTATTTAAATTACAAATTGTTTACTTCAAAGCGAGTTAGTCGTGGATGCGTTGTGTAGATCAGGTCTAAGATAGCGGTTGTAAGTCCAACTTCTATCTTAGGATGGTTTACAAGTGGGGCTGTTACGACTCTACCGCTTCGGGACGTAACAATTACAACCAAAACATATAATAAGGTCTTTAAGTATCATTAAATAATACGTCATAGTTTGGTGAAACATTGATTCCACTTACTTGGACATGTGGCACTCAATGGTCTTAATAGTTGAACTTGTCTGCTTTTATTGTTCTCCCTTAAATAATCATTATAATAATTTTAGTTTTACTAAATATAAAATTGGATAAGTTGATTTAAATAATTTTAAGTATGGTTATGACTTATCTTTAGTGATTGGTATAAGTTTTGTATTAAGTTCCAACTTACTACTGAAGTCTTTGAATAAGGTTCTGAAGGCTCACTTAATACTAAGTTTTGATCTCAAAATCTGCTGATGCAATTTCTGAAGTTATCTTAGTTGTACTCATTACTCTATCCAATTTTCTAAATAAGCCTATGAAGTTATTTGTTCTAAGCATTTCACACCAATTAACCTTAAATTTAGTCCCGAAGCCTTTCCAACTACATTTCCCATACCAAGTGTTGACAGTCGGTTTTTACCTTATAATATTATTTGTCTACTCAGTTGACAAGAAAACAAGTGACTTGGTTTTTAGTTGATGTCAACTGAAGCTCAACCTATTTGGTGGGCCATAAAGCTCAGCCTGTTAACTTATCCGAATTAAACTTAGGAAAGTAATGCGAATAGTTATGATATAATATGATCCCATTATATAACTGTCCACTATTCCTATATCTTAGGCATATATTTGATTATGAAATCTTTACGTGTCGCACTATTAATAATTGACTACCATTTCAGACATCCAATTTTTGCCTATAAATACGAAGAGGAAGCATTGTAAGAACTCTCTTACAACCTTTATCTCAATACTTATTCATTTACTCTTCTTTTAAATACATTCATTAACTTAGACATTGAAGTAGCTATATTGGACTAGTCCCGATACCCTCTAGTTTTTTCTTTATTTATAGGAACAAAGTCCTATCCCAAAATCACCTAATAACACCAAGTATTTCCCAAACAAGTTTATGATAGGGGTATAGTTAAGTCTCTCTTACTATTTAACTTTCTGATCAACTCTCTAAACTAACGATTAAGCCTACTCTTTACAAACCAACTCTCCGAAGATGTCTCTAAAGTGATTTCATCTAAGCCTTCTAAACTAGCCAACCCTCTAATCAAGTCTCTAAAATCATTATGATCCCACTTCTTCTACCAAATAATTCCTTTAAATGAGGTTTTCTAAACTAACAATTAAGCCTACTCTTTACAAACCAACTCTTCGAAGATATCTCTGAAGTGATTTTATTTAAGCCTCTTAGATTAGCCAACTTTCTAATCAACTCTCTAAACTAACAATTAGCCCTACTCTTTACAAACCAACTCTCCAAGGATGTCTCTGAAGTGATTTCATCTAAGCCTCCTAAACTAGCTAACCCTTTGGTCAAGTCTCTAAAATCGTTATGATCCTACTTCTTCTACCAAATAATTCCTTTAAGCGAAGCTTCAATATATTTTGAGTTAAAGTTCTTTTATTCACCAACCTTCTGAATATGTCTCTAAAGTCATCATAGCCATACTTCTTACACCAAACGTTATCCTAACTAAGACCTTGACATTATTGTATTTAAGTTTCTTACACCAGTTAACCTTTTGGTTAAACATTTGTAGTCAAAATTCCTAGTCACTCTTTTACCAAATCAACCATTTGAAAAACTCTTTGAACAAATTAACTTCACTAGTTTGCGTGATGCAACTTGCTTCAACATCATACTATAGGTTACGAACATGGTATAACATGATCATATAACAAATTCATTATACCCCCAATTACTATATTGCCAAAACTTCCAAATTTTCATTTTCCTACTTTAGTGCATTAAGCCCATAATTACTGTTAGGTGCATGATTCAACCTTACTTCAATCCCTTTAACTTCATATCATATCCTACAGTAGAATATAACTCATATGAACTCCAAAACTGGTATAGATTGATTTCCTCAAAGATAATTGTACAAAATCTTTAAAAAAAATAACATTTTTTTCACTCAATTTAGAGGCTAAAAAATTACTAAAAATTATGAAAAATATTTTTGGATGAAATCTCTTCATAGGATCCACACATACAGCATAGAGAAGCTCTAGAAAATTTTTAGTATAAAAATAACATCAAGAGGGTTATTTAAAACGACTTCGAAAATTGATTGGTTTTACGCAATTTGTTAATGAGATCATATATTCACTTGAAATCTATACAAAATAATATTTTTCTTGAAAATTATATATATAAATATTTCAAAATTAATCTTTCTAGAATATTTCAGACATAATTCAAATTTTTGCAAAATATAAAATATCAGATGAAAAATTTGAGCTCTCTCAAAGTTGGTTGTCCAGTTGCCAATAGCTACTACCTCTTTGTTGCCCCTCCTAGCCATTACGACCACTATTAAGGGGTGATGGTGGTTCACCCCCAAGTAGTGTGTAGGCATTAACTCTATGACTTTGCTCAATTGGCCTTATTTTCTTATTAATTTTTCCCATAATTTCTCCTTTAAGTTTTCCATCTTCTTAGAATTTTCCTAGAAATCAAATATCCTAAGGAACCTACATAGAGGATTTGGAAATTTTCTTAAGTTAGCATGGTAAAAAATGAAGCATTTTCTCTCTATTCTCCACTATTATATCCTCAATTTTAAGTTTAGCAAAGTGTCATTTGAAAAGGCTATGCACTTACAAATTCCCCATAATGTTGCCATGCCCCCACTCCTTGGATTTACTATCCTTGATAAATTTTTCAACACCTTTTACTATTTTTCCTATTTATTTTAATTATTATTTATTTTAATTAGTTTTATATGATTTCGGATATTTTAGGTAAATTCGGATATATATTTATATACAATAACTATACTCAAGAAGCATACTTTACTTTCCTATATTATTATATGTCATTCTATAATTTTATGTTCCCATTATTTTATCTCTAAAGTTTAATAAATTTTTGTTATCTAAATTGTGTGTTTATGAAGGTAAAATTCAATATAATATAAATTAGTAAAATTAACTATTTCTTGCTATAATAATATTGTTTTATTATATTTCTATATTTTGGATTTACGGTATGTTATCGTCCGACTCCTATAATTCACACGTGAATTATTGTCTCAATTGGCTAACCTCCATACAACTCACAATTTATATTTTGTACTAAATAAAAACAAGCATAATTATTTATTGATTCACTCATTTAAATTTATTTTTTCCAATTAATACTTTTTCAATGTCACCAATTTTTTTCACATTATTTATCATATCCTTGATCTTTATTTTTATTCCTTTTTTATATTTTCAATTGAGGTCCTTTGATATATTAATTTATTAAATAACCCTTTCACAGTCTTATTCAAATTACTAAAATTAAAAATATAAAAAACTTTAAAAATTGGAAAAAAAAAAAAAAAACAGAAAAAGAATCTCAAGGACAGAGTACAACTGAATATTCAATTTCGCTCAAATGCGTCACCTATATGTTGCATATGTTCATGCAGTCAGTTTTCCATCGCACTTTCAATATAATTTTCACCGTTTATCTGGGATAATTTTGGCTGCACATTTAATAGAGAATTTTTTAAAAGTTTATACGATACGTGGAATTTCTTTAGTTACAAGATATGTTAATCGAGGAAGATTGCTGTTTAGGAGTTTAATAAAAGAAGCATCGTGATTGGACTATAGAAGTAGAAGCAGAAAGAGTAATACCTAGAGCTTTCATTTTCCACATGTAAATATCAGTAATTGATGTCAAAATCGATGTATCTGGAGAAGCCGTTTCAAAACCGTAACTACAGGTGCATTAAAGCAAAGTATGAAAGAAGGATTTGTAACTTTAATAATCACTAATTTATTACTTTAAAAACTTTAAGAAATAAGTAATTTTAAAAGATCTATTTTCATAAAAGAATGACGTTGGAGCATAAACAAATTACAAACCTCGTCGACCGACTACGGCTATATAAAGGAGTTACTCTGGACTATAGACCATATTCACACGACGACGTACGTAGGAGAATAACCCCACACATCTGTCCATAATATATCATGGAGAAAAAGGTCGCCATTGTTGGTTCAGGCATAAGTGGCCTGCTTGCCTGCAAATACACACTCGCAAAAGGCTTCCTCCCTATACTTTTTGAGTCCCAAGACAGCATCGGTGGAGTATGGACTAAAACCATAGAGAGCACAAAGCTTCAAACTCCAAAACAAGCCTATATGTTCTCTGATTTTCCATGGCCACCTACTGTCACTGACGACTTCCCTGACCACCACCAGGTTTTGGAATATATTCAGTCTTATGCAAGTCATTTTGACTTGCTCAAACACATCAAGTTCAACACCAGAGTAGTGAGCCTCAACTATGATGGACCGTCCGAAGAGGAGATCGGATCTTGGACCCTTTGGAGCGGCGATGGTGCACCTTTCAGGTTCAAGGGAAACTGGAAAGTTCACGTAGAGGACTTGACAAACCATGGGAATGAGGTTAGTAGAGCTATGCGAACTTTGTATCTTGGAATATATTTTTCCTCAACACCATTTTTTTTTTTCTCGATTCTTCATTCTCGATGTTTAAATATCCTCCTGTGATGACAGACTTATGATGTAGACTTTGTGATCCTCTGCCTCGGACGGTTCAGTGGAATCCCAAACATACCGGAGTTTCCTCCAGGCAGAGGACCGGAAGTATTTCATGGCAAGGTCATACATGCCATGGAGTATGCAGCTATGGAGTTCGATGCGGCCAAAGAGTTCGTCAAAGGGAAGAGGGTGACCGTCGTTGGACTGCAGAAGTTTGCATTAGACATCTCAATGGAATGCTCAGCTGTTAATGGTATTAGTTCGAACGTTCATTTTCATGATTATATGTATATGGAAACTCACTATTCATTTCATGTCGATGTGCAGGGCCAGAAAATCCATGTACGGTTTTGTACAGAACCGAACACTGGAATGTTCCCGATTACCTTCCATGGGGTGTTCCGCTAGCTCTCCTCTACCTCAATCGCTTCTCCGAGCTCCTGGTCCATAAGCCAGGGGAAGGCTTCTTTCTCAGCCTCTTGGCAACGCTTCTCTCACCTGTGGTAAGGTTACTTGTTATGTTGAGCTTGCTCGGAATCTCTCTACTTTCGGTATTCAACAATGGAGGAAACTAAATCTACTACGTTCATCTTTCAGAGATGGGGATTCTCGAAATTTGTTGAAAGCGACATAAAACACAAGCTACCGCTGGAAAAATATGGCATGGTGCCGAAACATAGCTTTCTTCAGGAAATCAGTTCCTGTTTGATCTCTACCGTTCCGAAAGATTTTTACAAAAGAGTGGAAGAAGGAAGCATCGTCTTGAAGAAGGCTCCAAGCTTTGGCTTCTGCGAAGAAGGTATTCTTGTGGACGGAGATGTTAGACCTCTGAAGACGGATTTGGTAATCTTAGCTACTGGATTCAAGGGTGAAGAAAAGCTCAGAAACATTTTCACATCTACATCCTTCCAGGATTGCATACTCGGGTCTCCTAGAGCGCCAGTTCCTCTTTACAGGGAATGCATCCACCCCCGGATTCCACAACTAGCAGTCATAGGATTTTCAGAAAGCGTCGCGAACTTGTACACTTCGGAGATCAGATGTAGGTGGTTAGCCGAGCTCCTGGGCGGAACATTCAAATTGCCGAGCATTAAGAAGATGGAAAAGGATATCGTGGAATGGGATAAGTATTTGAAGAAATCATCAGGCCAATACTACAGAAGATCTTGCATTGGTGCACTTCATATATGGTATAATGACCAACTGTGCAAGGATATGGGATGGAACCCCAAGAGGAAGAAAGGATTTTTTGCAGAATTATTTCAGCCTTATGGTCCCATTGATTATGTTTCTCCATGATATACTATTATCAGTTACAAGCATTTTTCTACTTTATTTCAATTTGATTTCTCTTGCTTTCACCAGGAATGTGTATAGAGAAATTGCATAGAGGTGGCAATATGCGATCTGGATTTAGTTTGTGTTACCTGAATGATTGAAGAGTCGTATTATTTTCATTTTACGTGTTCATATTTTTTCGATTGAAAATACGTTAATTAGAAGTTAAAATAGGTACGTGAGTGTAACTGGATAAAAGACTGTAAAACTTTTTTATCATCCATTTCATTAATATCACATTTGGTATAGACCAGACCAATAATCCGGAATAGAAAGAAATGGAATGAATGGGATGGAAGAGAATATAGAATGGGTTGAAACGTTCGAGGAATAAAATGAAAGGAATTGTGTATAAAATAATATTAGTTGAGAATATCTTTCATTATTGAATTTTTTGACTCCTCTCCACGAATATTTCGTGATTAATTTTGACATCTAATTAAAGAGAATCGTACGTAAGTACACAATATGATAAGAACATGAGAAGAGTCTATATAATTACCCCATATTTGAGTTACTCCATTAATTACGTCAATCCCTGTTTCCGACGTGAGCAAATTTTTCTTTTTTTTTTTTTTTGAATAATTTTGTATCTTCATTCGGGTGTGAGAGGTGTCTTTTGAATATTACTATCACGGTAAATATAGGATTATAAATGAATCATCCATGTTAAAATAATATAATGATGAGTTCAAATATAAATGCAATTTGAAAATTTCAAAAGCCTAAACTTAAGAGCTTGAATTTGAACACGATTTAATGGAGCTTCTTTGTAATCAATTTTTTCAAAAAAATTTTATTTTAATTTGATTAGATTCATAAGGCACTCAAGTGAAATATTATATATTTCATCAATAAGATTTAACCAGTAGAATGTATATTAGATTTGAGTTTTATGCTTGAAGGATGAGTCTATAAAAAAAAAGCGTCATGAGAGACATTGAGGTGTTATTTGATATCATTACTTCGATATTTAAGTCAAAAACTATGTATTTGAGAGAGAGAAAACAATAATGCTTGGAACTTAAGGGTAAGGAATGCACAAAGAGTCTAAGTGAAATATCGTTGGGTTGCTTATGAGTGTTTATAAAGGAAGGCTATTGAGAATTAAAGGAGTAGGAGTAATATCTTGGCACCTTTAAACGATTCGTGTAATGGGAGTATAGAATTTAATGCGCTCTACATTTATAGAATCATGATAATTGATTGAATCTTTAAGACTTATCTTTCTTGTCGAATAATTATTATGGAGCTCTAGTTATCGATAGGCCACCTATAGAGCCATTGCCAAGTTCGGCTAATAAGGTAATTAGATTGGATCACAAGATTAATCAAATCGGCTTAAGGTCCAAATAAGTCAACATCAATATAAGGGATTAAATGTCCAAAATATCTTATTCACGATATGAATTAATTCATTTGAATTCGAGTCCGTTGCTATCAAATTAAAGAAAATAAACAGCAAATTTTCCATAAAAAGCACTACGTACCTAGCTCTACTATCTTATAATGTCAAAATGTTCCGTCCTAGTCTGTGCCTCGCTAACTCTCTTATCTAGTGACTTGCCATTAATATTTAGACACGTAAGCCGTTGATTTCGTGTATGGATAGGGCTATGGTTAGACCCGTAAATGGAATTAAGGAAATCCCATATACCGACAAAAAAAATCAAAGTGCCTTTTTTAAGCCACCAGCAAAATCCATAAAAACCATTGAATACTGAGAACGACTTGCTCGACAAATCTGACTCGTTTTAGTTGCTTTGGTACTGATACTGTGGACTGAAAATGAAAGGATATGAACAAGATATCATGTTGGCATGTTGGTGGAGCCTATTGGGATATCGAACACGTATGCTCCGAAAAGGAATAAGTTTAACTTACAGGCAAAATATATCCATAAAGCTAGTCTAATTGGGGAAGTGCGCGATCCAATCCGTGAATCAAATTAGAGCCAATTGAATTAGCTCGAATTTACGAGTCACGAGCTTAAACCGTAACTTAATTTATTATGCTTTATAAATCGGTACAGTACAATATACTGAACTCATTGAACCAACGGATTCAAACGCAAATTGAAAGAACCGACAGTTCAACCTACCGGTTTCGATTCGAAAATTTAAAAAAATAAAAAAAGAAAGTTTATTGTAAATTAAAATTTAATATTCTTTCTAATTAAAATATAAAATAAAATTGAATATATATTATTGTTTATATTTAAAAATTGATATCAAGATTGAATAATATATTTGAGTTTATTAAAAAAATTATTAAAATTCATATATTTTAATATTGATAAAAATATATAGTTATAATGTACAATATATTACTTTAATCATCAAAAGAGTTTTTTAACAAAAAAAAAACTAGCAAAAGAGTTCGGAGTATAAAATATCATAAGTTTCATACAATTTTGTTTAATTTTTGAAAGAGTAACTACTTTTATGAATAATATATTTTAATGATTTATAAAAAGGCAAGTGTATTTATAATTTAATACAATTAAAAGTAATATAGAATATATTTATGTTACATATAAAATGGCAAGTGTATTATAAATATTAAATAGATACTATTCTCTTTATAATATCGGTCCAACTCCCACATGGATTATATTATTTTCTGAAATTTCCTCTGAAATAATAAAAGAGCACAATAACCATTAATTATCACAAATCATATCCCACATTAATTATATTAGCAAGCTTTCCTTAATATGTTGCATATAAAATGAAGTTTACTTACTCAATTCACTAATTACGGGTATAAAATAATAATTATACATTACTAAAAATATAAATTATTAATATTATGCCTAACAATTAATAGGGTTTGAATCATTAATTTTAGTTCTTACCAATTAATAAAGTGAAATAGTCAAAATTTTAAATTCTTATAATTTATTAATAATTTTTTCAAATAAAATATAAAGATAAAAAAATTTTTTCCCAATTGCAAAAAAAAAAAAAAATGATTGGATGGTTCACAAGTCGAAAATCAACCAATCGAACCGTCGGATCGAGTGAATTGGTTTGAAACCTGCCTAAGCCGAGCCGATCCCAATTCAAGAGGAACTAAGCCTTTGACCCGACAGATTTGGGCCAAGTTTAACCCAGCACTAGGTTTACTTCTACATGCACCAATCTAATTAAAATTATATCTACTTCATACGTCGATAATAAGAGCATCAAAACCTCCGAATCTAAGGAAAAACTTAATGCTTTACAATCCTATGCATAATCCAAAAAATAAAAGGAAAATAACACTAAATATTAGTGAATGAAAAATAAGAAATGGGATTTCTCTCTTCTTCTTCTTTTTTTTTTTTTGTAATCTTTAAAAGTTTAGTATCTTTTTTCTATTATCTATATTATTGAGCCCCAACAAGTTTTTTTATCTCTTTTTTTTTATATTTTCATTAACTATTGCTAAAATATATTGAGAAAAACTATTAAAATATATGCCAATATGGTCTTATATTAAGGGTAAACGAGTAATTTTACAAAATCATTCACTTTCTCTCTTCTTATTATATCACATTTATTGTCTCAAATATTTCTATTTATTAATGGAAAATTTTACAAAAATTATTCACTTTCTCTCTTCCACTTATACGACATTTATCCCCTCAAATTTTTCTATTTCTCAATAGAATTGATCTATTAAAAGCAAGTGAATGTATTAAGAGATATAATTAATACTCTAATTATTATATATTCCTTATTTTGATTTTTGTGAGTGGATGAATTATCGTTACTCAATTATTTATTTCATGCATTTAATATTTTTATATATAAACAAATAGCACGAGTATGTCGTCTACTCATATAAAGATTTCAAATATTAAGACCCAATTTTAAATACGAGGAACTAATCTCAATCAAGTAAATAGAATTATATATGATTATGTTTCTCCATGGTAATAAAATTATGAGTTACAGGTCATTTCACCGTTGAAGTACATTTTGATAAGTTCAATGAAT
This sequence comes from Lumnitzera racemosa, assembly GCA_024138005.1. NCBI lineage: Eukaryota > Viridiplantae > Streptophyta > Magnoliopsida > Myrtales > Combretaceae > Lumnitzera > Lumnitzera racemosa. The sequence goes on from JAMXBC010000012.1 coordinate 5,831,179, forward strand.
ATTTGTATACAAAAATCAAAGTTTAAGAAGATTATTTTCAACCTATGAAGATTATTTATTAGTTTATCAAAATTTAAGAGGTAAAAAATCGTACTTTAAAAGTAAAGAATCAATCTGTACTTAAATCAAAGTTTAAAAGGATTATTTATATTTTTTTGCTTTTTTATATATATTTTCCATTTGCACATATTTTTCCCATAAAAAAAAAATGCAAACATCCACATTTAAATGTAATATAAAGTAAGGCAAAAGTATATAAATTTACAACTTGCAGAAACTGAATGATTCCGAGAGTAGCTAAAATTTATGCGTGAACGCTATTTTGTTTCCATTACTCCAAATCCGCCACACTATAATGGTAATCTTACTCTGTTGTTTTGTTAGGCTTTGATACGCCAATGGCTTTTCCATTACCATTATTCAAAATTTGGGCCATTCAATTCTCCAGACCCTATATAGCTTTATGGGCTGGTCTTGAGATCTAGGCTCATAATCCCTATGTTGATGTTCACAATCCCTATGTTGACATTGGAAAGGATCAAAAGTTAAAAGAATATAGTTGAGTTTTATTACAGTTCAATTGGAATTTAACTAAAGTTAAATAGGATTGGTTCTATAGCTTAATTAGATTGAACCAATTAAACTGTAAGGGTCAATTTAAGTTTGACGATACTATATTATATTGATTCTACATTTAAATAATGAGCAATATTGTCAAACCTAACTTGACTTATATGGTTCAAGTAAGTTCAATTTAATCTAATTATAAAACTAATTCGATTTAAACCCTCATTAGACTTTTTTCATGCTTTTAATACTTCACTTTCTCATATATCTAAGTCATCTGTCTAAACTAGCTCTGACTATATTGGTAGTGGGCTGGTCTTGCACTAGTTTCCAGTGTGCCTTAATTTTCAGAAGGGATATTAGTATTATTGAACCAATCTTGTGGGTGCTTAGTGTCACGGTTCGAGGCTTTCTTTAGCTCAAAAATAGATCGTGCGACGCTTACTATCCTGCTTCTGCAGTAGTAAGCAAGCCTAACTCGCATGCAACGCTAGCCAACAAGGCTTAAACTTGTAAGCAATATAACCAAGAAAGAAAGCCAACAGATTATAAGAGACATAATAACGAATGGAAAAATGAATAGCACATTTTTATTAATTCCGACAGTAATATAAGGCTGCAATGTGTGTGCACGGGGGTATAGTGTATGTAACAGGTGTCGTCGATCATAATCAACTAACGTGGTGAGTAAGAGCTTCAATTCAGAAGAGTACTCATACCTCCATAAAGAGCTTTACGAACATTATTGGGCCTGGCAAGAGGAGACATTAAAACTGGTGAAATGGCACCACTTTCTAAAAGTGGAAATTTCTAATAATAGTAACGCCCTAACTATATAAAAATAAAGTCCCCCCTTATGTTACAATATGTACAAAAGAATGGCCCCTTGTTAGTATAAGTGTCTTACAAAAAGGGACCTTTGACATCTTCCCCCACTTAATTCTATTGATGTCCTCAGCAATATGTACTAGAGCTTGGATCTGGTGGTGGAGGTCTTCTGGCTGTGAAGGTCTTCTGGCCAGCAAGGCTGACTTTCTCTCGGATAAGGGCTTTAGATCTTCTTTAGTCTCCCAGCTAGTATCTTCTTCTCTTCGATCTCTCCACTTGACCAAATATTCTTTTTGTTCTTCCTCAGTAGAGGGATCTCTAATTTTTCACTCTACAAGGATGTCTTCCACGGCTTGACTTAGATTGAACTTGATCTTGACGTGTGACCGCTTGGACACATTGCGAGATGGGTCTTCCATGTCTGGATAATATGGCTTCTAGATGCTGACATGAAAAACTAGATGGACCTTCAACCACGCAGGAGGCTCGACCTTGTAGGTTACTCTTCCAATCTTTAATATGATAGGAACTGGACCAATGTACCTTTGGATCAATCTTCTATCCTTGTTCCTTAATGATCTAACCTGCTCTAGAAGAAGCTTTATGAGGACCTGATCTCCAACTTTGAACTCTCTAGGTCGACGATTCTAATCTGCCCCTTTCTTCATTCTCTTAGAAGCCTTTTCAAGGTACGCTTTTACTACTTATGAACTCTGCTTCTAATCCCTGGTGAACTGATAAGCTTTAGGGCATCTCCCAGTATATGGTGCTGCTACTGTGTGAGGTAATAGTAGTTGTTGACCCATAATGATCTCTATAAGGCTCTTGTTGGAGGAAAAGCTTTGCTAGATGTTGAAACAGAATTGGGCGATATCCAGCAAGTCAACCAAATTCTTCTGGTTAATACTAACAAAGTGCCGAAGGTATTCCTCCAACAACCCATTGAATCTTTCTGTCTGTTCATCACTCTGTGGATGGTAATTGGAGGTCATGCTTAGCTCGGAGCCTAGGAGTTGGAACAACTCTGTCCAAAACTTCCCTATAAACCTGGCGTCCTTATCACTTACAATATCTTGGGGTACACCCCAAAATTTCACCACATGCTTGAAGAAAAGCTGGGTTGTCTCTTCTGCACTTGAACTCTTTGTGGTAGGAATGAAGGTGACATACTTAGAGAATCTGTCAACAACAATAAAAACGGATAAGTGCTCCCCCACTTTTAGTAGGAAAGTGATAAAGTCCATGGAGACGCTCTCCCATGGGCGAGAGGGCACAGGAAGTGGCCCCAAGAGGCTTGCTACCTTCTACCTCTCCACTTTGTCCTGCTGGCAGGTTAAGTAAGTTTTCGAATAAGTCATCACATCCTCCTTCATATCCGCCAGTAATAGCCCTGCTTTAACAAGCTCCATGTCCTCTGCCAGCCTGGATGTCTAGCCCACAAAGTATCATGGCACTCTCTCATGAATGCCCTTTTCAAGTTGCCTGCCTTAGGGACATACAATCGGCGCCCCTTTGTATAAATGAGGTCGCTTTCTACCCAAAATCTGTGTGTCTTCCCTTCTTCAACCCACTGCTTGAGATTTTTTGGCTAACAGGTCTTGACCTATGTATTACTTGATCTGCTCTTGAATTGAAGTCGAGATTTGACTCCCCGACTGGTGTGCAATTTGTGCTAAGGATGCTAAATCAGCTCGCCTACTTAAAACATCTGCCACCTGATTAGTCCATCTACTACAGTACTTAATCTCCATATCAAACTTTGCAAGAAATTCTTGCCATCTAGCTTGTTTGGCTGAAAGCTTCGGTTGAGTCAATATATGACTGGCAGCAGAATTGTCTGTCTTCACTAGAAACTTAGATTCTAGTAAATAATATTTCCAGGTCCTTAGACAATGAACAATTACAAGTAACTCCTTCTCTAGGGCTGAGTACCTGCGCTCTGTCTGATTCAGCTTCTTACTCTCATATGCCCCCGGATGACCCTCTTGCAACAATACTCCACCCAATGCAATGTCTAAAGCATTAGTGTGGACTTCAAAAAGCTTAGAAATGTCAGGAAGTGCGAGGACTGGCTCCTCCGTCGCTACATGCTTCAACTCCTTGAAGGCACTTTAACATATCCCATCCCATGACCATGTTTGGTCCTTCTTCAATAGATCTATGTGGGGTGTAACTTGACGGGAATATCCCTCAATGAATCTTCTATAGTAATTTGCGAGTCCAAGGAAGGACCGCAACTCTATTATACTCTTAGGTATTGGCCATTGCCTGATTGCTTCCACCTTTGACATATCCATTCGAATCTACCCTTCTTCAACAATATGACCCAGGAAGTTGATGCGCTTTTGGGCAAAGGTACATTTCTCATGCTTCACGTATAAATGATTCTCCTACAGCTTCTTGACAACCATTCGTAAGTGCTTCACATGGTCCTGTAATGTCCTGCTATACACAACAATGTCGTCTAGATAGATGACTACAAATTTGTCGAGATATTCACGAAATACATTATTCATTAAGGTACAAAATATTGCAAGAGCATTAGTGAGACCGAAGGGCATCACCAAGAACTCATAAGCACCATATCGGGTTACATACGTCGTTTTGGGCTCATCCCCCTCAGCAATGCGAACCTGATGATAGCCTGAGCGAAGATCCAGTTTTGTAAAATACTTAGCCTCACTCAGTTGATCAAATAGATCAGCAATTAGAGGAATTGGGTAATGATTCTTCACCGTCAACTTATTTAGAGCTCGGTAGTCAATACATAATCTCAAACTCCTATCCTGCTTCTTTTGAAATAGAACAGGAGCCCCGTATGGTACTTTTGAAGGTCGAATGAAGCCTGCCTCTAACAACTCATCCAATTGCTTCTTCAATTCAGCAAGTTTGGGAAGCGACATTCTGTAAGGAGCTCTAACGGGTGGTTTAGCACCAGGAATCAACTCAATCTCATGGTCCACCGACCTTCTAAGAGGTAATTTGTTAGGGAGCTTGTTAGGCATCACATAATCGTACTCCTTCAGGACCCTCTCTATTTCCTCTGGTATCTCCGTCTTTCTTTCTTTCTCTTTCTTTGTAAGGAAAGCTAAGAAAGTTGGCTCTTAATGTTTGAGGCCTCTCTTGAATTGGAGCGCTGATAACATCATAGCTCCAATATTCTTCTCTTCCTTGCAATTGTTGTTTGCCCTAATCCTCTGAACTATTACACAGCAAGGCTTTTTACCCATGAATAACAAGCAATCCACTACGAGCATGGGAGTGACTCTGGCCTGTCTCAAGAAATCTATTCCAAGGATTATTCTGAAGTCATCCAATGGAACAGCTGTGAAGTTGAGATTTCCACTCCAATCTCCAACCATCACTTTCACTCCTCTTACAACTCCTTAAACAGGGCGGGCCTTGGAGTTAACAGCTTTAATCTGGTTAGTGTCCCTAGCAAGCACTAACCCTAACCTTTCCGCCTCAGGCACATCAATGAAGTTGTGTGTAGCACCGGAGTCTACCATTGTACTGGAGTCTACCATTGCACTGGCACTCTTGCCATTGATGTTCAACTGGACATACATCAACTCATTATTGTTCTTAGGCTTACATTGCACTGAAGAACTCTTTCCAACAGTCGACAACATGTGCAATGCACCCATTCGGGGTTGATCCTCTCCATCACTCCCCGACTCATCATCTTGGCAGACACTCTCTACTTTTTGTGCCATAGCATTGAGTGCTGCCCTATGTGGATACTCAGCTACTCTATGTAGGCCATTACACAAGAAACACGAGAATGAGGGCTTCTTACCTCTATTGGTTGCCCCACTCTTTTTGGATTGGTGAGAGTTATAGGATTTCCTTTGACTCCCTCCAGTATTACTACTACTGTTAGTTGAACTTGGGGCTCCCTTACTCTTAGGTTTTCCCAACTTGACCGACTTTCCACCCTCATGTCCTGTCGACACATTCTTCCCTTTATTGTCATGAATGTAGTCAGTCAAGTGCTCAGTAGCTGCTTGTACTGTAGCCAAGTTAGTAACTCATTGCTTTTGCAACTCATTCCTGACATAAGGCTTCAATCCTTTTAGAAAATAGAACAATTTGTCATCTTCAGCCATACTCTCGATGTCCAACATCAATGTTGAGAACTCACGGACATACTTTCTAATGTCATCACCCTGTCGAAGTTCCCTCAAATTCTTTCGGGCATCGTACTCAACATTCTCAGGGAAAAACTGAGTTTGCAACTCAGCCTTCAACTCAACCCATGTATCTACATGAGTGTTGCCATTTTGGATATCCTTATATTTGGTGCGCCACTACAGTTTAGCATCACCGGTTAAGCACATTGTCCCCACAACAGCGAAATACTGCTCCATATCAAATAGAAAGTTCTCCAATAACTTGGCATCCCTTACGCTAGTGAAAGCCTTGGGCTTAGGCATCTTTAGATGGCCTGCATGAGCAAGAACATAAACGGGGGTAGGGATAGGAACATTTCTCACAGTCCGAGTTAAAATAGCTACGTGTGTCCGTAGCTCTTCAACAGTTTCGATTGAGGCCTAAGTAATAACTTGTCTTTTCACGTCTTCTATTTGAGTCTCCAAGTGTTGTCTTGCCTCATCGGTCGTTATGTGCATTTCCTCTCTAAGGATTTGTACTGTAACATCAAAATTCTCAGCCATCTCAGTCATCTTAGCATTCATCTCTTGATGATTGGTCTCAACTTCAGCCACTCTTACTGACAATGCGACCAGATCATCTATCCGCTTAGATACTCCCTTAAGGATTTCCTCAAGGTTATTTAACCTCTTGCTTACTTCCTCTTGTCGTGTCATGGTCGTTCCCACTGGAATAACCTAGGCTTTGATACCAACTGTAACATTCCGAGGCTTTTTTTAGTACAGAAATAGACCGTACGACGCTTACTATCTTGTCTCTACAGTAATAAGCAAGCCTAACTCACACGCAATGCTAACCAACAAGGCCTAAACCTGTAAGCAACACAACTAAGAAAGAAAGCCAACAGATTATAAGGGATACAATCACGAATGGAAAAAGGAATAGCACACTTTTATTAATTTTGATAGTAATACAATGTGTGTACACAGGGGTACAGTGTATGTAATAGGTGCTGTCGGTCGTGATTAACCAACATGGTGAGTAAGAGCTTTAATTCAGAAGAGTACTCATACCTCCGTAAAGAGTTTTACAAACATTATTGGGCCTGGTAAGAGGAGGCATTAAAACTGGTGAAATGGCACAACTTTTTAAAAGTGGAAATTTCTAATAATAGTAAGGCCTTAACTATACAAAAATAAAGTCCCCCTTTATGTTACAATATATACAAAAGAATGGCTTATTATTAGTATAAATGTCTTACAAAAAGGGACCTTGACACTTAGGATCAAATTCTTTGAAACATTGGATCAAAACATCAGTAGGAATTGGATGATGTACAATGTGAGTCTCATTGACGATATAGGATTGGGTGATTGCTGTGTTGGCCATAATTCTCGGGCTCCAAGGGGAACAAAATGAAAGAAAATAATACATTTGTCACGAGGGAAATTACGAAATTAAAAAAATTTTCTATGGAAAAGAAAATACAAACGATATTATTTACAATATGTTATTATACAGAGTATTACTAATAAGATTGCAACTGTTATAACACATTTTTATTTCCCCTAATATTTTCCATTTGTTTGATACACAAATAAGCATGAATGAAACAGGATGGTTTCTTTAGATTCTCGAGTGTTGTGGCCTCCATACTTTTCAAATTCAATTCATGCGCCTTTGTTAAAATGTTATTGTCCTACATCTCTTAACAACCAGAATAGGAAATCCTAAATGTCCATAGAATAAAAGGTAATGGGGTGACGTTAAATCTTAAAATAGTATTGTTTATCTTATTATATATCATAATTTATTTGAAAGTTAGATAAGTAATTTTCATTAATCTTAATTAATGAAAAGTGAAATGGAATTACGATTCTACTTTCTCATAAGTGGAAACAAATTCTCCCTAAAACTAGAATCGTCGATTCTATAGAATTACAATTATGCCTTCTAAATAAACCACCAACCATAGAATCACAATTACGCCTTCTAAATATACCACCAGGCATGGTGAAACAGAATAAAATTTGGAATCACGATTCCATTCTAATTCATTTTCAAGTACCAAAGGTGATATGAAAATTATACAATTGGTTAGTTTTGCTAGTATCTAGCACATGTTCTTAAAAAATTAAAACCCTAAAAGATGACCTATATTCTCTCTTTCTTGTTTTCCCCCCCTTACAAAATCAACATAAGTAAGTGTATTTCAATATTTATGAAAGAATATAATATTTGCTCGATAAGGGAAATTTCTATATGAAAGGGAATCATTAAAAGGTTTATTTCTTTAAAGAAGACTCCTATGTGGTTAGTTTATTTTTCCGAACATAAGTTAGCATTTGGTTGCGTAATTTTCGTGATGCTAAACTAAATAAAAAATTTTGTCTTATGTTTAATTTGTAAATTTGTTTAGTGGCTAGATAAAAACCAAGTCAATGAGTTGGAAAAAATGCCTAGATTTTGTCATATCTGAATCACGATATAAAAATAAAATTTATTGGGCAAAAACAAAAAATATTTTGCATTTGTAAAAATACCCCTTTATGTTATAATATTAAGTTAATGAATATTATTTTTATTAAATATTACAAAAAATATTTATTTTATAATATAAATAACTAATTTTTTAATATAAATTTTATATTTAATATTGTACAAACTAAACATCATATACTGAGCTTGTATGGTACAGTCCAATCCTTCCAATCAAACGTTACCTAAACTCCATAACAAAGTTGTGAAGCAATTCAATTCGATTCGTATATAAATAAATAAGTAAATATATATATATATATATTACTTATGTTCTCTAAAGTTTGGCTGGCTTACATTGAACCATGTCCATATAAGCTTCCTAACCTCACTTTCAATAGTTTAGAGTTTCAACAATTGAGATTGGGAAAAAAAAGAAAAGAAAAGAAATGTTAGGGTCGAATATTTAGCTACTCTCTTATTTTTATTTTACTTCTTTTTTTTTTTTTTTATGGAAAGAACTTTTGAATCCAAAAGAACCAGATTCAATGGTTAACTTGTTAAAACCAATATAATTTCTGTAGGATTTCCTCAAAGAAACAAAGATTTATCAAATTTTGTCTCTTTTCAAATTTAATTTTTTTAAATTCTCACTTTTGGAGGTTGCTCCACAAAAATCTACATACTAAATATTGGGAATTAATAGGCAATAGTACATTTCTAGAAAACTTGAACTTATTGGTATCTAATTAATTCGAAAATTATTTTAATTAGTGTTTTTTTTTATCATCTTTATTTTTATCCTTATGAAGAAAGCCCTAGAACCCTAATTTTAAGTGCATTTATTTGAAAAACTCTATTAAGATTCTAAGTTTTAAAAAACTACTTTTTATTTTTTTTCTTTTTTCTTTTATGAGATCGCTAGTAATCGCCGGTCAGCCATACGGCGGTGAATTCGTTCCCGGGCCTTGTACACACCGCCCGTCACACTATGGGAGCTGGCCATGCCCGAAGTCGTTACCTTAACCGCAAGGAGGGGGGTGCCGAAGGCAGGGCTAGTGACTGGAGTGAAGTCGTAACAAGGTAGCCGTACTGGAAGGTGCGGCTGGATCACCTCCTTTTCAGGGAGAGCTAATGCTTGTTGGGTATTTTGGTTTGACATTGCTTTACACCCAAAAAGAGGCGAGCTACATCTGAGTTAAACTTGGAGATGGAAGTCTTCTTTCGTTTCTCGACGGTGAAGTAAGACCAAGCTCATGAGCTTATTATCCTAGGTCGGAACAAGTTGATAGGATCCCCTTTTTGACGTCCCCATGCCCTTCCCGCGTGGCGACATGGGGGTGAAAAAAGGAAAGAGGGGGATGGGGTTTCTCTTGCTTTTGACATAGCGGGCCCCGGCGGGAGGCCCGCACGACGGGCTATTAGCTTAGTGGTAGAGCGCGCCCCTGATAGTTCTCCAGGTAAAAAAACATTAGACATTCCATCCTCTGAAACCAACACTTTTGATGTTATTTGGCGTACAATAATTTCTATGTGCCTATTATGGATTTGGACCCCCCGGTTTCTGAATATCAAAACCTTATTACACGAAATCCGATTTTTTTAGAACGAGTTGAGGGAGTGGGTATTATTAGCGGAGAAGAAGCAAAAAATTGGGGTTTATCAGGACCAATGCTACGAGCTTCCGGAATACAATGGGATCTTCATAAAGTTGATCATTATGAATGTTACGACGAATTTGATTGGGAAATCCAGTGGCAAAAAGAGGGGGATTCATTAGCTCGTTATTTAGTCCGAATCAGTGAAATGATAGAATCTATAAAAATTATTCAACAGGCTCTAGAAGGAATTCCAGGCGGTCCCTATGAGAATTTAGAAATTCGATGCACTAAAGCAATTTTTTTTAAATCAAAATGTATAAGAAAGGAAAACACTTTTATATAAGATCATACATAAAAACCATATGAACAATTGTAGTTCAAAAGTCTACATGTTAGTACTAAAGAAAATATTGCCTTACATCTAACCAATATATATATATCACTAAACAAAATGTAAAATGCAACATTACATGCATTTTTTTTCTTCTTATTTTTAACTTTTGTGAAATTTTATTAGGAATAATTATTCTAAAGGAGATCAACATTTGGAGATAGTTTATATAGGTGATTGAAGATTCACCTAATTAAAATAAATCATCAATTTTTTGGAAATTGGTCCAAACCAAGCATCTATTTAGCTAACCGTTTTATCATAAATTTGCATTAATGTGGCACATTATTGCTTTATTTGTGCCAACATAGCCTCTTTATAATATTTTATATAGAAAAAAATAAAATAAAAAACTAAATTATAAAAAAAAAAACTAAAAAAATGAAGAAGAAAAAGAAAAACAATAAAAAATAAAAAGTATCAAAAAATAAATAATGTAAAACATTAAATAAAGAAATGAAAAAAAAAAAATTCAAAAATGAAACATTAAAAGAAAAGAAGAAAACTTGAGAGTTAAAATAAAAATTCCCTCCACCCTAAGGCTAAAGGGTAGCCAGTAGTCACTAAAAGGGTCCTATAACCCTGCTTTAGTGGCTATCGGCTATCACTTAGCCTTGGGGTAGTTAGAAAGCTACTTAGAAGAAGTAGGTCATGACTTACTTTTGATAGTGGGTCATGTAACCCATCACCTGATTTGAAAAAAAAAAAGAAAAAGGAAAAGGAAAAGGAAACAACAGGTGAAACCCAATCAAACTTCAACTAGGTTAAGGTATTCAACTAGGTTGGGTTTCACCTATTTATCCTTTTCGTTTAAAAAATGGGTAGTCTATAGTTGTCTCCAACACTATATGGGTTACATAACCCACTTTCAAAAGTGGATTGTGGCCTACAACTCATATGTGGTCTTTTCAGCTAGCCCTAACCTTAGGGTGGTTAGAAGATTTTTTTTTTATTTTTGTTTATATTTTTCTTTTCTAATTTTTCAACCTACTCATTTGATGTTTTGCTTTTTGTATTTTATTTATTTGATATCATTATTTTTTTATTTCTTTACTTTTTCTAATTTTATTTTTTTCCATTATTTTCCTTTTTTTAAAACTTTTCATATTTCTCTTTCTCTCTTTTCTTTTTATAATTTAATCTACATTTTTTTGGTACTTTTCTATCTTATTAAACCGGTCAACAATGAGGATCTTAGTAACATGGTTTATAACGCCCACCTTTTTAGAGAAATCAAGCGTACAATAATGGGGATTAGAAAGTGAGAAAAGATGATTTTCATCATTACTAACATGACTGAATCATTGATTTAGAAAGGAAGACAAACCACTAATAATAGATGGAAATGAAAGTTTATATTCTACTATCTCTCTATTATGAAGAGTAGTCTAAGGTTTATATATAATAGCTCTGCTTTGTAACAAATTTAACTTCCTTACAAAGGCCTAATTTAGAACAAGCAAACAACAATTGAGTTTCAGAGGCAGGCTTAGTAAGAAAATCAACTAGTTAAAATTACCAAGGGACATACAAAGAAAACCTTTAGCAACTTTGTCCTAAGTGAAATGAACATCTATAGCAATATGTTTTGTGCGACTATAGAAATGGAGATGACCGCAAGTTGAGCATACTTGTTGTCATAACAGGTAAGGAAATTGGAACTTATAAATTATGAAGAATATAAAACACCTATAACAACTTCTTTATAAGAGAAGTGGTGCTTCTATATTTAACTTCAGTAAAGGAAGTCAACATTGTATTTTACTTATTTGTCTTACAAGAAATGAGAGAACCACTATGTAAAACACAATACCCCTTAACTAATTTTCAATTTAAGGGATATGTGCCCCAATTTGAATCTAAATAACCCAACAAATAAAAAATATTTGTGACTGAATGAAAGAGACCAAGATTAAAAATACCCTTAAAGTACTTAAGAACATGAATGTAGCTCTAAGATGACCACCATAAGGAGTAGACAAAAGTTAGCTAAGGTAATGGACAATGGAGCACATATTAGGTTTAAAAGTGTAAGATGAAGTAGCCTCCTAACAATGCACTTGTAAAAAATAAGATCATCCAAAGATGTACTTACTATAGAAAATAATCTAAGACCAAATGGAAAAGGGTTTAATCAATTTAGTTGCAAACAGGCCACTATCATAAAGTATATTTATAATGAATTTATGCTGATTCAAAAGTATTCATTGTGAAGTGTAATGGATCTCAATACCTAAAAAGAATCTAGCAAGACCAGAATCTTTAATGTCAATGCGTAGCTGTAATTTCAAAACTTCAATCAATGATGTATTAATCTCCTAGTAAGCATATCATCCACATAGAGCCAAATCATAAGAAAACATCTAAATTAGATCTAGTAAATTAAGAATGATAATGTTGGGATTGATTAAAACCATAGAGATCTCTAAATTCCACTAGTGAGAGGCCTGTTTAAGCCTTTGCAATGATTGCAAAAGCTTAAAGACTTATCATGGTTTGGACTCGGTATATTCTTATAGAAGAAGCATAAAAATCTCCTCTTTTGAATAGCTATGGAGGAAAGCAACATTTATGTCCACTTGATGACCAATTGATGAAGAGGCTAGTTATATACATCTTCTATTGCAATTAATATACAAGTTGTTCTAAGCTTTGCTATGGGTGAGAAAGTGCTATCATAATCCTTCCATTCCAGTGGATATTAGCCCTTTGCCACCAAAGAATACCTTTTTATATTACCGTAAGCTCTATATTTGATTTCTATACCCATTTTGCATCTTATAACTAATTTTCCTTGTAGTGAATTGGTTAGTTCTAAGTAGACTTGTGCAAGGGTCGGTTCCGAATCGTGAGTCGACTCGGTTTGGTAGTGGTTGGTTCAAACAGCCTTGGCAAATTGTTGGGTTTTAAGGACTTAGGCGGTTCACCTAAATGGAATCACTAAAACTTGTGGGTCACAAACCACCTGGTTGACTTTCCATTGAATAGATGGGTTGGCCCAGCCGGTTCATTCTCTTTAAAAAAAAAAAGAAAAAAGAGAGAAAGAGAAAAGAAAGGCCGTTAAGTAGAAAAAAATAATTGGATAATATTCAGTAAGTTATTGTATATCAAAATTATTTTATTTATGATGGTGAAGGACAATTTTTTCAAAAATAATATCATCAAACTAATAATAGATGACTAGTCGTAAGTTAATTATATATTAAGAATAGATAAAAAATTCAATTTCAATTAATGTAAGTCCTTTTTGTAAAACTTATCAAATGATAAGAACTTGAATATAAGAAAAAAAAATGAAATTTGAAGGAAAAAAATAAAAAACTTAAATTGCATTAAGTTGTAAATTAATAAAAAAAATGAAAAATTATTAATGAATTAGTACATTAAAAAGAAAAAGAAAAAAGGATATTACATTATTAAAAGTTACTAATGTATTTTAAAAAAATAATAAAAAATTAAATATTAAAAAAAAATTCAAAAGTTTCGAACCGACCTCGAACTGTCAGCTCATGGGATAGTCATAGTTCCCCCTATCACTAACTCGTGAATTGGCGGTTTAAGACCAATTTTGAGCCGGTTCGGCTTAGTACCCAAGTCTAGTTCTAAGTATTGTTATCTTCAAGAGCCTTTAACTCTTTGTTCATGACCTTAACCTACAACTCATCTTGAGCTACTTTTGAATAAGATGGTTTTTAGTTGTTAAAGTATTAGCCAATGAAGCCACATAGTCATGGGGACATGATGTTAAAGTTTGAGAAGAGTATAGGGATATCTATCATTATTAATGGGTTGAGAAAACAAAATAAAGGAAGAAAAATTACATGGAAAAAATTGTTGATCATATGTATGTAATCTAGAAGCCACTTAGGTATTCTAAGAGTTCTTTTAGAACATCTCTTAGCAAGAGCAAAGGAAGAAGGAAGAGGGGTAGAAGTATCAATATTAGCATGAGTATCAGAATGCATATCAGCATCAGTAGAAGAATATATATCAATAGAAGATGTATTAGCAGAAGGAGGAGTAGAAGAATGGGAAGTAAGAGAATATGTATTAACAAAGTTAAATGGAACATGAGGAAGATCAAAATGAGAAGTAATGAAATCATCTAAATGTACATCAAGCTTCTTAAATGGAAATTGCTACTCCAATAATACATCTCTTTTAGTAACAATCTTCTTTTTCACTAAATCATACACCTTATATCCATTTTGTTCATGACCATACCCTAAAGAAACACATTTTACTTCACTGGGATTAAACTTATCTTTATGAGGACAACATTAGCTATATAGCATAGAAATCCCATCTCATGTAAATGATCATAGTTAGGAACTTTGCCAAATAAGATCTTAGAAGGTGTTTTCCTATGAAGTGCAAACATAGGCATACAATTAATCAAATATGTACCTATAAAATACAATCTCCCTAAAATTCTTTTGATAAACTTACATGTAGCCTTAAGGATCTTGAAGTGTTGAGTAAATGATGACTTTTCCTTTTAACTTTACCTTTTTATTAAGAGTTATAAGGTACTTCCCTTGATGAGCAATACCATCATAAAGGAAAAAGGCTTGACACTCTTTAAACACAAACTCTCCACCTTTGTTATTTCAAACGTATTTAGGTGTAGTTTATGAAAATAATTTTAAACACAATCAACAAAAGTCTTAAACTTAGGTAGAAATTTTCACTTAAATTTCAACAAGAAGTTCATGTCCTTGAGAAAAGTCATTAACAATAATTAAAATTTAGTGCACACTCATATGAGAACCAATGTGCTATGATCTTACAAGTCTTTCTGTAACAACTCAAAGATAAAAGTTGATGCATATTCACTTCTTAGAAATGGTAATCCATGAATTTTAGTCAATTGACAAATCTTATAAAAGAAATTTCACACGTTAAGATGTTTAACAAAAATCCACATATTCAAGGTTGAACATAGAGGAATGTCCTAATCTCACATGCAACAATTGCAAATCGAAAGAAGAAATATAAGTGTTTTGAGAAATAACTAATGCATTACAATCAAAAGAATTGAGTTGGTAAGATACATTCATCAAGGTTTTACAACACTTAGTGATTTATGTGGTAAGGACTAAGGATCAGGTCTTCTACACCTCATAGTCCACAATTTGAAAGAACTCAATATGAGGTATATAGTTTCCTGAATAAACCTTGCCTCCCAACTCCTTACCACAAAAGTAATTATAAGTCTTCAAAGTTTCCTTACTATTCTATTTAAATAGTACTTCATTAAGTAAGTTTAAAGAGTTTAGTTGCTCTTTTTGCGAATTAAAGTATGATTCCTTACACTTTAGCACAGTATTGTATCTTACAATAGACATAGCACTCTAGCATAAGTACTTCTTAAACACTTATGAGCACGTAAGTCCCTTGTTCTACATTCTTGTGTATTTGTCTCGTGTTCTCTTTTGTTCTTCTTTTTCTTGCTCTCTTCATCTCTTTAAATAGACTTAGTGCTAGCATTCAAATGTTTAGTCATTTATAACTATTGTCTTTTAAATCTTTATCATCCTTATTAGTCAAATTTGCTAGGCTAACAAACATAAATATTCAAGATTCTTTCCTTCTTTTTGCCTTTTAGAAAGTGTATATTCCTTCTTTCTATAATCTGTTTCTCATTTACTTCTATGAGATAAAGTGTAAAGTATTTATTACCTTGATCATATACATTATCTAAATATATCTTCTCTTTAGTGTTGAGTCTTATCCGATTGTTATTTTTGTTCTTATTTCTTTTAAATGCTTCAACTTCTGTAAAGTTTCTAATAGTTGCCTAATTTTTTTTTATCTTTTTGTTGTTTGAATAGTTACTGTCCTCTATTTACTTGTTACATTCTTCTAGTTCTTTCTTATGGCTCGTTTTTAGATATCTCTTTAGTGTCTAAAATATCCTTCAACTTCGAACTTTTCTTTTCTTCCTTCATTTTTAAATATAGTTGTGCTTTATCTTCTTCACTTTTAATAATTACTTTCCTTTAAATTTTAAGCAATAAACGTTCTAAACTTGTTATTCTAGTTTTCATCAACATCTATGATTTTCTCAATTTGCTTTTCTTCTCCGGTTATGATCCTTATTTTCATTTTATGAACTTTTCTTTCACTAAAAAACTTCAAACTTTGGCACTAAAATATTATGGTAAAATACCTTTTTATGTAATTTTATTTTTCTAATGCAACAAGTTAGCCACTGCAAAAAAGTATCTGCATCAATATTTTATCAATATTGGATACAATCATCAAGATTTCTAGCATGGAGAGTAGAAATTAGAAATTTTATTGTGAGAATGATTTTTAAGTTAAGCAATTAAGATTTTAATTTGTATAGAGTAAATTCTTGTTTAATATTTTATTAAATTTACTCAGTAGTTATTTTGATTTATTTGAATATTAAAGAAAGAAACTAAGGGTTACAAATGCAAAGTGTTGTTTGTTAATGGGCTTAAATAAAAACATTTTCATATCAAATGCATGATTTGTTGTATTTATGACATATTCGCTACAATTTCCAAAAAATGTGATATTTGTAGTGTTTTTTAATTCATAAATTGCATTGTTTGTAGCAATATTAAGATGAAATTCGTAATCTCCTACAAACCGTATATCAAAAGGTAAGAGAAATGTTGCAATATATAGGAATCTTGATTAAGGATCAAGAAGTTAACACAATATTGATTGAGGATCAACATAGGGTTATGACTATGGCTTCTAAGGTTTCAACTCGATAGGGTATTTTAGAGATAGTATAAAGGGAAAGTGATCATATGTGTAAGGAGCAAGACATTTTTCTAGACACTTGTGGAACATGACTGTTGGCAAAAGAGTTTGAATTAGTAAAGGAGGTTGGGCTTGTGGGCTATTATATGGGCCTTAATTGAATGGGTTAGGTCCTTTAAGATATTCATATTAATATAGATTCAGTAGAAGTAGAATTCATATTTACGTTAGAAAAAGAAGAAAATTAAAAAATACAAAATATATTAATATACAAAATATTAGTATGAGGTGGCATTAGTACATGTAGGGAATATTTTTGTTATTTAGTTGGGCCTTAAGAGGGGCTAACATATCTTATACAGTTATATAAACATGGACTATCATTCAATGAAAAACAACAAAAAATATTTTCCTCGAATATCTTACTGTGTGAATGAATGTGATATGTAATTGTTTCTAAGTGTGTGAGTACGTTAATTTCTTGCAACATTTGGCATCAGAGTAACAATTCTTATATCCACCATGACCAATGGAACCGGAGAATTCAAGAGGATGGAAGATGCCTTAAGGAATGTGATGGCCGAGTAGACCAAGAATTGGGCTAAGTTGTTTAAAGACACTTTACAATAACAACAAGAAACGATTGACAAGCATGTGAATACACTATCTAAAATTTGACAAATCCTTAAGAATTTAGCTAATGCTTCCACTTTGATGCTTGGAGATTCTGACAGTGCTGGAGTTGGTAAAGGCCGCTTGGTTGATTAAGTGAACTCTGGCATTGCACTAACATTGGAGATGAATGTGCCTACATGAACAAATTGGTTAGAGTTTCGTGTATTTTCAAGTGATGATATTTAAACCTGGTTTTATAAAGCAAAATTATATTTTCATTCCAGACTTACATCAATACATGGGACTTGCGCAACCCAATCACTTAGGAAGAGTTAGTTATTGGATTAACACATCATTTTAGGGATAAAGGGTATTCTGATCAATTGGGTGAACTAATTAGATTATGACAGGACGAAACTTTAATGGAGTACATGGACACTTTTGAGCAAATGATTACACAAGTTCAATTATCAAAAGCTTATAAAATTAGCTTTTTTCTTTATAGCTTTAATCTTGAGGTTCAAAACCCAATCCATGTTTTTCAACCTAACACCCTTTCCTAGGCATACATTCTTGCTCGATTTCAAGCAGCTACAAATTATGCCCTTAGATCTACTATAGCTCCTACTAAATTTCTTATTTTAACTACTGGACATAAACCTTATACCTCCACTCTACATACTAAGAATCTACCCAAAAATACATTGACTTTAAATCACAACATCTATAATAACAACTCAAACTGTAGTTTTCTACCAACACAACACCACCAATCCTAAGTTACAACTTAGAACCCAGCTGCCAAAACATAAACTAACCCATATTTCCCTTATCGAAGAATGACTACTGCAAAGTTAGATGAGAAAAGAAGTAAGCGACTTTGTTTTTGGTGTGATGAGGCTTATACCCCTGGCCATTGATGTTGACTAAAGAAACTCAATGCTATTGTATTAACCCCTGAAGAGACAGAGGAACATGGAGTGGAGGAAGACATTAGGGGAAACTTCTTGGAGGAAGAGTTAGCTAAACTTACATTATGCTCTATACATGAAGATGTAGGAAAACATGAAGGTTTTCACATGAGGTTAATAGGAAATTATAAGAAGAGGAAAATTACCATATCGATTGACCTTAGGAGTTCTTTGAACTTCATAGATTCAAAATTGGATAAAGGCCTACATTACAAGACTTAAGCTATTAACCCCATCAAGGTAACTATGGTGGAAGACACACAACTTACTATTACTCATGTGGTTCAAAATTTAAGTAGACCATGCAAGGTTACGAGTTTAAGGCTAACATGTATGAGTTAACACTTGGTAGGAGGGAGCTTATATTGGGACTACCATGGTTAAGGATTTTAGGAATAATTGATTTGAATTTTGATACCATAACCATGCGATTTAACATGGAAAAACAACCTTGTGTATTGAATGGATAGTCCAAGCTAGTTGTGAAATGTATGAGAGGTGAGCAAATTTTAAAAATCCTTAACACAAACAATACTAACTAGGTCTTGTAGTGTTGGTATGTTTGCAATAGCACGTCAAAGGAGGGAAATAGCAAGGACTTCCTTATTCTACGCCCTAATATACTGGACTTACTAGAAGAATTCTATGAATTGTTTGAAGAGCTAAGTGGCATGCCTCTTGAGCAGTGATATGATCATTGGATTGTGTCGGTATCGAAGGCTAGACTAGTCAACGTCTAGCCTTATTGTTGCTCTACACAACAAAAAATTGTACTTGAAAATACTGTCAAAGAAAATGTTGTTACAAGGAATCATAAGGCTAAGTAAGAGTCCTTTCGCCTCTCCAATTATTTTAGTGAAAAAGAAAGACAATACTTAGCGAATGTATGTAGATTACCATGAATTAAATTGTTAAACCATTAAGGATAGGTTTCCTACATCTATTATTGAAGATTTTTTGGATAAATTGAAGGGGATAAGTGCATTTAGCAAGTTGGATTTGTGATCTAGATATCACCAAATCTACATGCATACTGTTAATGTGTACAAAACAGCATTTTGTACCCATGATGGTCACTATGAGTTCTTAGTCATTTAACATTTCAAAATTTGATGAATAACATGTTTAGACTGTTCTTGAGGAGATTCGTATTGGTATTCTTTAATGACATATTGGTTTATAATGTTGATTTGGACTCTCATATTCATCACTTGTGTCAAGTCTTTCCTGTGCTACAAAAATAGCAACTATTCCTAAGGAGGAATAAATGTTTTTTTGGGAGTTTGAATGTAGAGTATTTAGGACACATCATTTCAAGAGAGGGAGTGGCTACTAACTTGAAGAAGATTGAGGTTGTTTTATCATGGTTAGCTCCTAAAACACTAAGATAGTTGAGGGGGTTTCCTTGGTTTAGCAAGCTATTACTGAAGGTTTATAAAAGGGTATGGTAAAATCTAGAAATCGTTTACTGAACTTCTCGAGAAAGATTAATTTAAATAGGGGCCAAGGGCTAAGATTGCTTTCCACAAGTCAAAAGAAGTATGTTCTAGCACATTGGTTTTGAGCTTGCTAGACTATAGTCATCCCTTCATTATTAAGATGGATGTTAGTAGTAAGGCCGTAGGTGCTATACAATTATAAGACCACCATCTAATTGCCTTCATGAGTAAGTCCTTGTCCTTGAAACAACAGTCCTTATTTGTATATGAAAAAGAGTTGTTAACACTAATCATTGCAATTGAAAAGTGGAAGCATTACATCATGGGACAACATTTCGTCATTAAAACGAACAACCGAAGTCTCAAGTATTTACTTAAGCAAAAGGTTTCCAACTACTATCAACATAAATGGTTTATTGAATTGATGGGGCTAGACTTTGAAATAAAGTACAAGCAAAGGGTTACTAATGTTATAGTAGATGTGCTATCTAAGAAAGACAAAGCTGAACTAAAGCATTTGACTACCCTGCAACTTTTAGATGAGTTAATGACAGGTATTCAATAAAGTTGGGCTATGAATCACTCATTGGCCACAATTCTACGTTGGTGGCAAGAAGGGAAAGACACTAGGGTTACCATCTTGATCAAGGGAGATTACGTAAGAAAGGGAGATCAATGGTTGGACCAAGTCCAAAATTAAAGAAGATAATACTACAAAGTTTTCATGATAGTTCTACAGGTGGACACTTGGGGGTTAAGGTTACTTACAAATGGGTAGTTGCTGTATTTTATTGGAAAGGGTTACTAAAAGATGTTCATCGGTACATTAGGGAATGTAATGTGTGACAACGTTTCAAATATGAGAATATGGCCACTTTAGGGCTATTGCAACCATTACCTGTACCTAAGGGAGCTTGGGAGGAGGTGACCATGGACGTTATTAAAGGGCTTCCTAAATCATAAGGTCAAGTTGTTATCATGATGGTTGTAGATCATTTTACTACGTATGCCCATTTCATGGGCTTGACTCATCCATTTTCTATAGCCATTGTTGCTTAAAATTATTTGGACTAGATGTACAAGTTGTATGGAATTCCTCATTCCATTGTGAGAGATAGAAACCCAGTTTTTATGAGTTCTTTTTGGATGAAATTTTTTCAATTACAAGGAGTCAATCTTAAGGTCTCTACGGCTTACCATCCTCAAACGAATGGACGGATGGAAGTGGTCAATTGCTATTTGGAAACTTGCTTACGATGTATGACAAGGGATCATCCTAAGCGTTGGATTCATTTTCTCTCTCTCTTGCTGAGTGGTAGTACAACACAAGTTATCACTCTACAATCAACATAACTCCTTTGCAACCATTATACGGGTTTCCCCCTCCTATACATCTACCTTATGTTCCTAGGGATTCATCTAATGTAGCAATTGACTTTATGCTGATAGATTGGGAAAACATGGTTCGGACTCTACACTTCCATTTAACTCATGCAATTGAAAAGGTGAAGAAGTTGGCTAATAAATGAAGATGTAATCGTATATTTCAAGTAAGAGATTGGGTTTGGGTAAAGCTTTAACCATATAGATAGGGGAGTATACGACAATAAGGTTATAACAAATTACCAGCAAAATTCTTTGGTCCATTTGAAATCATACATCCTATATGGGAGGTGGCCTATACCTTGGATTTACCGACCAATTCTGCTATTCACTCTACCTTTCATGTTAGCCAACTTCATCCATGCCTTTCCCCTAATGCAGTTCAATAAGTACCACTTCCTCAACTATCTTTCATGGCGGATCAGGAACTAGTTGCTATCCTCATCTGTCATACTGTCCAAAGGGAACCTGTAGCAAAAACATAAGTGTTAGTCCAATGATGTAATTTCCATGAGATAGATTCTACTTTGGAATTTCTCTCTAACCTTCGTATGCGTTTTCCTTCTTCACCTTTGTGGTTAAGGGCTTTTGAAGAGGAGGATGTTGATGCAAACTAACAAGTTAACACAATATTGATTGAGGATCAAGATAGGGTTATGACTATGGTTTCTAGGATTTCGACTTGACAAGGAGTTTTAAAGATGGAAGAAAGGGAAAGTGATCATACATGTGAAGAGTAAGACATGTTTCTAGACACTTGTGGAATATGACCGTCAATAGAAGAGTTTGAATCAATAAATGAGGTTGGCTTATGGGCTATTATATGGGCCTTGACTAAATGGGTTAGGTCCTTTAGGATATTCATATTAATATAGATTCAGAAGAAGTATAATTCACATTTACACTAGAAAAAGAAGAAAATTACAAAATACAAAATATATTATTGTACAAAATATCAATATGTGGTGGAGGGAGGGCGGTATGCCAGGGCAGGCTGACTTATCTTATACAGTTATATATATATGGACTATCATTCAATGAAAAACAATAAAAAATATTTTCCCCAAATATCCTACTGTGTGAATGAATATGATATGTAATTGTTTCTAAGTGTGTGAGTGCATTAATTTCTTCTTGCAACACCTTTTTTCATCATCTAACAAATTCAAAATAGTCGTGGCAAATAAATAAAAAGAAACAAAAAAAAAATTCAAAATAGTCTTCTTATAATTTTGGGCTAGGGTTCTTCATGTTCTTGGTTTTCATCATCTGAAGGAACGTATGGTGCTAGCTTTTGAGTTGCGACAGTATTAATGAGGTTAGAAGGTGTTGTAGTTTGAAAACTATCATTTGAACTATCATAGATTTAATTTGTTTATGAACTCCTTTCTCTTGTCAATCTTCCTTAGGCTTTGCCTCCTTAAGGTCATTATCTGGTTCTTCCTATATAACTTCTTTTTATTCCAGTTCTTCCTCAAGAACTACCTCCTTAAGGTCATAGTCATCAATTCATTTCATCCACAATCTAGATTTTCTTATTCTCTAGTAGTGAAAGTTACTTGTATCAAATGCTCTTCCTCTAAGTGTTCACTTCTCAAATTCTCATTCACAAAATTTCTTGCATAAGACCCTCTAAATAACCTACTTGTTTAGATTCTCTCACCAGCACATCCTCTAATTATTGTCTTACTGGTGTCTTGTTAAATGATCTTTGATCAAATTTTTCTTTTAAGGATTCTTCTAGTTTTCTTCTTTGTTGAACTTTTCATATCCAATGAAAGAAGTAGATTTATTGCCATCAACTTTGCCTATTTCATCCTTATTCCTTATTTAAATAACTACTCTTTGAACTTAATCAATTGGTAAATCATTCTCTCATGCACTAGACTTCTATGTTTCTTCATACCGTGAATGTGTTTGATCAAATGACAACTAAGGTCAATAGAGTACCCTTCTTTTAGTCCTAACAACGCTCCTAAGTCTGTTTGGGTGATTTTAGATGTACTCCCTTTCCTTGGCAAGGCACACTTATGTACAAACTTATGTAAAATTCTAGAAAAGATTGAGATATTATTAATGCTAATCTTCCTAAAGTTGTATTCTTCGTCTATTGATCTTAACCGATCATCTCTAGTCTTTGAATTAAATTTCCCATCATCTTTTTTATTCTTGACACAAAAGCAAAAAATTCTATCTTGCCTAGAAATCTTTAACACAACACTTCTTACCTTTGAAATAAAAAATTCTTTATTTTCTCTTACTAAATTTCCATAAAGTTCCTCAACAATTCAAATAGGGAAGTGCTTTTTCATCTTTTTTTTTTTTTTCCTTTCCTTACCATAAGTTCACTCAATGGAACATCATCATGCGAGTCTATGTTTATTGGTTCTGATGAAGTGATGATGGTGGTTTTATTTGTGATCTTTTGACTAAGAATACATTGTGATCTCCTTGACATTGTGTTACGATGAGGAATGATTTATTTTAGGGTTTCAGAGAGATTGACCTAGAGAGAGTTTTAGGTATTTCAAAATTTGTGAAATGTGATACCATTTATGTTAAATAGCAGTGTTAGATCGAAATATGAGAAGGAAAGATACTTCAGTTGGTATCTTCGGATAAATATTTTTGCCTATTTACTTTTAGGGTTATTTTAGGAAACAAAAAATATATAAAATTTAGCAATGTTGTCAAGCTGAAACTGGGGTATTGACTCAAGCATGTGAGAGGGTCATGGGTTAAGAAGTCGAACGGGTTCAACTGGAGGTGGAACTAAGGTCAATAAATACATAAAATTTATGTTATATTTTCAAATAGTTAAAAAATTACACTAATATAATTGGTGTTTTTGCTGGAATTAATAGTAATATATCATGAATTATCACCATTGGCATGGAGTGATATATCTATTACCCAATTTATTGCTTCATTTGAAAACTAATCCCTAGTGCTTAGTTTTTTTTTTTTTTTAAAGAGATTAACGTTTCAAAATAGTCAAATAAGGGATTAACATTTATATTTAAAAAAATTCAAATAAGAAATCGACATTTTATAAAACTATTCAAATAAGGGATTTATAATAATTAATTTATAAAATTATTTGAATCACTTTATAAAATGTTGATTTCTTATTTGAAATTTTTGAAATATCGATTCTTTATTTGAATTTTTTGAAACACTAGTTCATATTTGAATTTATTCTTAAAAGTTGATTTTCTCATTTGTAATTTTTCCATTTTTTCTCATGTTGTTGTCTTCATGATCTAAAATGGAAATTTCGCCATTGATATTAACATGCAATTGTTTATTTCAACGTCGTGCTTTGTAGCAAGGTAACATTGCTTTAGCTTCACTTTGAAGGATTATGTGATCATTTGTATACCACTCATTTAATAACCATTAGATTATTAAGTATTCATGCATTTGTGTATAATGGACTATTAATGGTCTTACATATACATTTAAAATGCATGCATATGAATAATTGTCTTAAAGTTTTTGCTTTTGCAACTGACTTGATACTGTTGATGATGGAGACTTCAGGTGCTTTCCTTTATGTATTACGTCTTCACTGGGTTGAGTTCAAAACGAGTTTTTATATACACTTACAAGATGCAATTTCATGTCCCACATCGGCTAATGGGCAAAATCCTTTTAGTAGGAATGCCTATAAATACAAGCACGTATCCTAGCCTAAACGGCAAGAGCGTTTATAAGCTTGCCAAGGTTCCTGGTTGGTGGGCATTCCAAGGCTTCTGGTTGGTGGGCTTGCAGTTGGTCCTAAACAAGAGGTAGCAGAAGATGTGTAAGTAACTTGGTCGATGTGGAATCGGAAGAGGTAGAAGAAGATGTGCAAGTAACTTGAACTTGATGGAATCGGTGGATGAGTTTGGCAATTTTAGTACTTAGAACTGATTTTCTCTTTCTTTTTTTCTCCTTATGTTTTTCTCTCTTTTTTGCTTTTCCTTTTATGATTTTTCCTCTTATGTTTTTTTTTTATGTAAATTTAATTGTGTAGATTAAATAAGTAATGCAAAAATTAGGAAAAGCAAAACATAAAAAATCAATAATGGAAGATGAATTAGAAATTATTTAGAATTTATTTCAACATTTAACTAAGAATTTATTTAAGCAATTAGCAAGTAACAAGCTTACAAGCTTTAAATTCTTGTTTCAAGCAAAGAAAATTTCTAAAATTATTATTTAATTAAATCCATTATCCATTATTTTCTTCTCGAGGAAAAAAAAATATTTTATATTATGAAAAAAAAAATATTTTTATATAATATAATTGAAAAAATAGCATACATTAGAATATAAACATATTTATAATTATTATGGGGGAGAAATGCCTTCATGCTAATAAAAGAAAAATAAATAAATAAATAAAATTGAAGAATCGATTATATAGGTAAAGTATATGTTAGAATATAGTAATCACTAAAAAGATTAATCTTTTACTTTATTATATTAGATTTAATTTTATTTTATTATATTAGATTTAATATAATCAAACATGATGATATTATATTTATATTTAATTAAAAACATAAAATCTAACTATTTTTTATTAATAATTTTTATTTTTTATAATATATAATATTTAAGTTTTTTTAAAAAAATCTAGAATCTGTCCTAATTGCATCCCTATGCATCCCTATAAATAAGAGAGGAGGATTGGCCTGTTTATACAGTCAATTTGAACTGGCCAAGCTGGTCCGGTTTAGAAAACATTGTAATTTGGTTAACTCTCTTTTCTTACTCGGACTTCTTCTTTCATGCATGCATATCTATTACGAAATATTTTGATTGTGCTACAATTTCTCGCATTATGTCCTGCTTTATGACATGAAAGGCATATTAGGTTTCCATAATTAAAATATACCTCGTGATAATTCTCATGAGCGTTATATTTGGCGTCTGATTACTTCTGGCTAAAATTATGATTTTCGTGTCCTCTGTTAGATCTTCTATTTTCTTGAATTGAACTTGTTTGCTCGTCTCATTTCTATTCTTGAGAACAGTCCCTTCCCAGTTATCCTTGAATTATTGAGACGTCAGAAGCCTATTAAGTTTTTCTTCATTCTCGGAGAACTTTTTGTTTGTGTTGTTTATTGATTTTGATAGTTTCTCAATTCTTTCTTTCAATTCAACGGTTTCTTCTTGTGATTTCTTTACTTCTTCTACGTCTTTTTCTGTGGAATTTATGACGTTCTCTTTCTTTAAATCATCTGTTTCCTTTTGTTGTTTAGGAATTCCTTTCTTTCTGTGGTTCAATTTCCCTAGATAGGTAATTTTAAGAATCTTCTGCTTCTTACGACTTTTCTTTCCTGCACTTAGCATTACTAATCTCATTAACCATCTATCACAATTGTGTCTCCATAAAATTTAAACTTGTTCTTTTCATTCAATAACTTGATCCATAATTTAAAACATATGTTTTGTTATCATCAAAATGCCTTTCATGGATATTTTAACAACTTCAGATTGCAAAATATACAATCTATGATGCTCTTCAACCTTGGCAATGCAACGATTAGTTATTTGGTCCTGAAAAGAACATGAAGTTTTTTCAATTTTTCAATAAGTGGTAGGGTCATTCAATAACATTTTTTACCGACATGAGGTTGTGGTGAAGTCAGGGACTAGAAAGACATTGTGAAGTGTCATTTTCGAATTGTGTGACTGGAACTAAACTTATTATTCGAAACAACTAAATGGGTCATAGGTTTAAAGATACATGCGAAGTGAACAGTTGCCGTACAGGATTCTCCACTTTCATAACCTTGTTTGACCTTCATCATCCTCAAAACATTTCAGGAAACGCCTTGAAAAACCGATGAATCAAGTATATTTGAACCTTTTACATCTGTTACAAGATAAAAAGGAGTATTGTATACAAGAGATGGATCTTGTCTATCCACTTGACAATTTGCAACAACTGCTAACTTCACATTTCCCTTCTTACCTCTTCTTCCTTTGTACCAATGCAGATACCTAATTAATTCAACACAGGTTTCAATTGAATGACATCTAAGTCACAATTTTGCACAATGCAATTTACCCTTCCTGTTGTCCTATCTTTCACCAACAAAATGCTTAGTGATGTTCTTGCTTACTACAAACACAGATGAATTATCTTCACTTGTAATTAATAGAGTTACTTGTCTGTCTTTACTTTTCTACCTGCAACACCAAGTAAAAAGCTCTACTAAACAAAGCAAAAGGATCAGCTAATAAATTTGATTCCTTATTGCCTCATAGACCTCAAATTAACCCATTAGAGATTGCATCAATTTGTTTTGAAGACTCAAATTCTAACAATCTCTCTTTCAAATCACACGTGCAATAATTGAGCTATCCACAAATACCCATAGGGTTTGGATCTAAAGATTTTAACTCTTCCTAAGGCCTCTTTTAACTTATTGTACTAATTTATCATAGACCTTGCTAAATGTTCGAACTTCGTGTCATAATTAAAAAATTAAAGGTCCATTTGTTTAACCATATTGCTTATGAACCTCCTTTTTAAGACTCCATTGAAGATTGAGCACAAGGAAAACCTCAGGACAACATTGAAGATTGAGCACAAAGAAAACTTCAGGACAATTCATTAATCATGGAATTGAACAGCCAACACCTCATCATATGGTCTCAACGGGTCCATCTAATTTTATCATTTGAGTTTTCTTCTAGTTTAGGTACCGTTCCATCAATAAATACTACTTTAATCTTAGCACATAGGGCCATACGAATGGATCTACTAAAAAATTTGTACCATTGAATACTATATTTCCTATCAGTATACAAAGACCATTGGATCCAGAAATATACAAAGGATCCACATACATTGTGTCATTCGACAAAGTTCGACTTTGAAGTTCATGTGTGTTCTTGTTGACAAAAGTAATCCCTAACAATCTTGAATAAAGTGGATGAAAAACGAATGAAAAAGAGTATAAGAACCGCTATTGGAGTGCTCTGATACCATGTGAAAAGATGATTTTCACCATTGTTGTTGATGCAACTGAATAATTGAATTATAGGGGAAGACGAACCACCGATAGTAGGTGGAAATGAAAGTGTGTGTTCCGGTATCTGTCTATTATGAATCGAGTGGTCTAAGGTTTACATACACCAGCTCTAACGTGTAACAGACTTAACTAACCTACACACTATTCACACGTGCACTTTACAACAGACTAATACTAGAGTACTGCTTGCTAAACTACTATCCACTATCTATTATCTCAAAATATAAATAACATGATGTACGAGACTTCACAGAGAGCCCCACTAAATATGAAGCATTTTTATTCTCTCTCCAATCTAAAAAGTGTAAGCATCCTCATCAATGTTACTTAATATTATATTATTAATGTAATATATTTTATGGGGTACTGATTTTTCAATTGGTATTTTTAAAATCTTAAAACCCGTCTTAGAAATTGAGTTTTTAGCCTTTTCTCAAATTGATCTCAAAACCTTATTAAATAGTACTTTATAAGGATTTTAGCTTATTGATTGGATCGAGTATTCTCATCTCTAATCGTTACTATTAAAACTAGCAAAGGGAAGTGTTTTTACCAGGCTTTGGGACTTTACATATTTATTATCTGTTTTTGGCCTTGAATGTCATTGATGAAGCGATTCCTAATGCTCGTTAATTAGCACGACTAAGGAGGCGATGCTGCCACTAGGAGAATAGAACATTCAGGCTTGAGACCATTGGGTAACATCCTCAAGCTCATGCTTAAAGAGATGGACAACATCTATGCAAGAGACTATCGTGTAAGTCTAAATATGTTGTCCATTTTTATTTTTTATTTTTTTCCCCTTAGGCAAGTGTAAATATTATCTTGTAAGTTTGTGTAGTTCCTCATCCAGGTATAAATTATGGCAGTGTCTAGAAAGGTTCCAGCCACTCTTGTTTCCTCATTTACTTTAGATGGATGCTAACATTATTATTTCCAAGGATTTCTCGATTTAAGGCTATTTACTATGTTCTTTTAGCTTTATGTGCGGGAGGTAGGGCATGCTCTTTACATGGTTTATAAGGTAACCGAGAAAGTGGTTCAATTTGATGTTTGTCCAGTAATGGTGCTAGTTATACGTATTTCCATATGAAGTATCCGCCGCGGACGGCAATAAAACCATCCACTTTATTTAAGGGCTTGTTTACTTTTTTTTTTTTTTCATCTTTATCTTATTTATATCTAATCTATGTCAAATTAGTATATATTTAAAATTTGATATTTGAAAACTTATCTTATCTGTATCTTGTTTATTTACCATAAAGATAGTAATTAAAGTGTCTGAATTGGAAAATAAAAATTCAACTACTTTTAAGAGAAAAATTTTAAAAATATATATTTTATACATTAGAAATAATTATTTTAATTAATATTTAAAAAAAATATGTTTCCATCTTTTTGATATCTTACTCTTGCTAGATGCAAAGATTCAAGTAAATAATAATAAGATGTTAATAAAACAAAAAACAGATTAACCAAATAGAGTCTAAGTCAATATCAAAACTACAAATAAAAACATGTTATTTGTTATTACAATTATATTGTATCTTATATATACAAAATAATTTGCTAAGCAATGCACCTACAATACTTTATAACATTCGATAGGATGAAAATTTATAATTTTTCTAGGAAATGATTAGAGGTTCATGATGTGCTCGTAATTTTTTATAAAAAGATTTACCTTTTCATTATTGCATATATATTAACAGAAGCTTAACTACCTATTTATAGAAAAAATAAAATTAATACATAGAATCTATAGAAGTTTTGTTATCAATAAAAATAATCGGTATTGTTATGCTACAAGATTAAAAGATTCACATTATTGACAATATAATCATTATTTGTGATATACTACAATAAATGAATAACAACATAAGAGTATTTAACTATAATTATGGCTTGAATGAATAATGCTATTAGTTATTTAGAGAAAATTAAAAAATGATGATAAAACATATCATTTAAGTAATCAATGTAATTTGGAAAAGTATAAACACACTGTCTTTTCTTTTTTTATATCCAACGAAACCATTTTAATTTGGACATACCTTTGTTAAGGCATATTTAACAATGGGATAAATAGGAGGTGTTAAGGTATTGCATCAATATTTCAAGTAACTTTCTTATTTAAGTAACTCTCCACATGTTCATCACTTCAACAAAGTTGGGTATGTTTATAAAAGAGTACATAAAGAAGGTACTTATGGTGCCACATTAGCATCCTAAACAACTCTCATTTTTAATAACTCGTTACTTTATAAAGGAGTATTTAACGAAAGTCAAAATAGTTTGCAGTCTCCCATATCATCATTGCATTTTAAACAATCTATAAAATATATTTAAGAGTGTAGATGTAGGGGTTTGATTAAAGTGGTCATGTACGTACTGTGTAAATGGTATGTTACACGTGACTTTAAAAAAGTGAAGTGAGACTATCACTTGAAGGGATGATTAGGTGAGAATAAGATAAAGATGAGAAACATGCAATCTTAGTGTCTCAAATGCATAAGTGATAGACAAGGCAAGTCTTAGGGGATCTCAAGCGTTCAATTCTTTGCCTAAATTGCTTGTTTAATCTCAAAGAGCAAAGTCTTCGTAATGAAACACCGTTTCTTTAATCTCTTTAAAAGTTTTAAATGATAAGGAAATACTAGGTATTTATAAACTCTTAAGCATGATGACATCCATCAGATTATCTAGGTGATCAATGGGTGAGATAAATCTTGCTTGATTTATGATTATCAGAATAAGCCAACTAATGAGCCCAAAGCTAGTAGCTTTCTTTATAAGTGCATGAGTCTGCTTGAGAAACGTTGGAGGTAGATGAATTGGTCCAACGATTCAAGCCCACTAAGCAAAATTTTCCTAAATCATCCTAATATGGATCAAGCTCCTTAGGTTCTATTACTTGGCCCAAGAAGTTAAGCCTAAATAAATAATGACTTCAACCTAATAATTAGTATGGTAATTTTCTACCCTTTACAAAGGGAAATATTAAAGTATGTAAAATTCTTTCATTAATATGGAAGTCAATTGATTGCTTACAATAAATATTTTCTTTTCTTTAATATCCATGATTTCCCTTTTTTTTTTTCGTTTCAAAATAGCTATTTCATTACAATCATAACTGCATAAATCTTTGAGTACTCTAATTTTTCTAAAGTAATAGCATCAAACCATGATTTGACCAATTAAGGATTGGAGGACATCGCGATCGAAAGGATGATCCAATTAGTGCACATTCTATGGTATATTAGTTGACCTTGTCTCTTCTAATCATCAATTATATATATATATATATATATATATATCATATCTACTATTAGAACTAAAGGTAAGTAGATAACTCTATCATACAAGTTATCTATTTGGACCATATTCAACTGAATATGTTCCGAATGGGTATTTAAGGTCATAGGGTAGGTTTTAGATAATAATTTCTCGAAATTTATACCTATAGGATAGGATACCAATATGAAGTTATGATATCGTATGCCCACCCTTGAACCTATATTATACATTATACAAAGTATAGGTTCTAAGGTCTTTATATCTACCTTATAGTAATAATTAAATAAAATTCATAAATAAAAAAGAATAACATTTCATATGTATGAGCTTAAAAAAATAATAAAGTGCAGCCTATGAGAAATCCTAAACTAAACCTAATCCTTATATCAATCTCTTCTTTCTTAGTCTTTTTTTTATTGCATTTTCTTTCTACTCTATCTTCCCCATTTACTAAGTTCAACTTAACTAAACAAAATATGTTATTAACTTATTTTCTTTTGTTGTAATAATTTTTTTGTATTTGCTTTGAAAAATATCTTATAATAAATTTATATAATGCTATTTAAGTTAAGCTAATCAAGATTAATATTTGTACCTTTTTCTCTCATTTAAGATTAAGGTTTATACTAAGTTGAAAAAGATTTAGTCGATAAGATGGGATTTAGTAATTGTGATGTATGGAGTATCATTATGGATGTTGATTATGAATTCAAAGGTTGTAATTTGTAATGTGTAATTTATGAATATTTTTATTGTCCAAATAAGTCAATTGCCCAAATGAGTTCAATTTATAATTATTTATTTAGTCTTTAAAGTCGAGAAGGAGATTTCGCCAAAATTGATATGTTTTTATAATAGTGATCAATGAATAAAATTATTAAAAGAAAAATAAATGAAAAAAAAAGAAAGGAAAGAAAAATAAATAGAAACTTACCATATTGAAATTTATGAGAAAAAAATATTTACAAGTTCCATAGGATATGTTATACATTGTACAATTTATAGAGTATATGGCATAGAGTATAGGGAGGTTTCAAAGTGCCATAATAAGGTAGGGTATAAGTAGTAAAGTTTGAGAACTTGTACTTATAAGATAGGGTATTAGTAGAGGCTCATACCCTACCCATCTTATATCCTCTCACTCCTAATTAGAACTAGAACTACTATAATTGACAATAACAAACTTGCCTTCCAATGATTCCTCATCCATTGCTTTGTACAGTCTTTTCTTGTTATTGGAACGTTTGACGACAGAAACCATTTTTATATTTTATTAAATAAAATCACATGAAGTCATCAATTTTGATTAGAGGTGGGTAAAAAAAGCAACTTAATGAATCAATTCATAAACCAAAACAAATCAAACCAAAGATATGGTTTTTATTGTAATTGAAAAAAATTTCCAAATTGAACCAAATTGTTAATTTATAGTTTGATTTGAAAAGATAAACCGAATTAATTTGTAGAACCAAAACCAAAACCAAATCATTTTGTAAAAAAACATAGTAATATTTCACTTACAACTAAAGAATTTTTTTATTGTAATATAATATTTAAAATAATTTTTTGTTTATATTTGCTAAAATGCATACGTATTGAACTATTATTAGCATAATTTATAAATTATATATATATATATATATATAGGTTGATTGAAAATTTATACTATATGTACTCTTGTACATAAAATTAGCTACTATTAAACATTTGAAATTTCTTAAGAAGATCAATATTGACATTATCGACCTTTAATATAATCATGACTCATTGTTACCAAATAAATCAATAATATTCTTATTAGATTACATATTATATGAATACATTTTCTTAAACCGTAAAATATGGTTCAATTTTCAAAATAAACCAAAATTTTATGGTTTGAGAAAATTCTCAATCTGAATTATACGGTTTAGTTTAAAGTTATAAAAAAATTGAACTATAATTATATGGTTTGTTTTGGAGGGAAAATCGAATTAAAAGTTGTTCACCCTTAATACTAATCAATAGAACCTTAATTTGCTTCCAACATTAATGTCACTGTGTCATTATTTTAGAATAAAGTAATTCTAACTTTGAATAAGAAAACGTTCAAAATCTAATCTCTATTAAATTTCAATTAATCACCTTTCTACTATTATCCATGTTATTGTGTGCAATCCTCTAGATTTTTATATATAAAACAATACCTATCTAGATATGGATCAAGGTAATGTTTACAAACAAAATTACGTAGATATGAAGAAGGCCATATTAGTAGAGAGATTATACAGTATAGGTAGAGGGTTTACTTATAATAAGAGTTTATACATTTGAAGAAATTATAAGTTGAACCATTTTATAGAGTTTTAATTAGAAAATGAGTGGAAAAGTAGCTACAAGTAGGGAAATCATAACAAACTCTTGAAATTACTTCATCATTGAGTATAAAATGCAAAGAAAAGGAGAATGAAGGAATCACAACCCTTTTACCTAAAATAGTGCCTCTATGCAAATTAAGAGCTTTGTCTTGCTCTAAAAGAACTACCATCTAATACCAGACCTTGTAAACCTTAGAATTATCATAAGAAATAATAAACCATTAATAAAACTTGATATAATCATACTTAATTAATCAAAAACTAAAAGAGTTGAGGTTTGTCGAATAGTAACTTAGGAGATTTATGAAATGGGTATATCCGGTTCTAAAAATCAAAATGACTACATCTCATTCTAGAAACCCTTGAGATTTAGGGTTTTTAGGAGTGAAATCTATGTATAGTTAGTGGGCTTGGGCTTAAAGGAATTCCACTAAAAACCGGTTTCCTCATCTTACTTCTCAGTTAATTGATTCATACCACTTAATACTAGTGCATCCCCTTGTGAAGGAAAAACTAAATAAATATACTTAAACTTTACACAAAACACTTTTTCAAGAGTTAGATGAGAGGTTTGAATTCATGATGCAGCAAATGCATCTATGCATATAAATGGCAATCAAACAAAAACCTTCTACTTCAGATAATTTAGAGTTACCACAAGAGTCATGATCTACACTAAGTATTAGTACCACTGTAGATTCTTTGTTGAAGGTTATTAAAGTAGAAATTTCAAAGTTTCATAGAGAAGATGCATTCAGTTGGCTTTTTTAAAGCAAATCGATTATTTAATTTTTATCAAATCCCTAATGAAAACAAAATCATAATTGCATCTTTTGTAATAGAGGGCATAGCTATGGATTAGTATTAATGGATGTACAAAAATCAACAACTTAATCCTTAGCACAATTTCAAAAAAGCATTAAAGATGCATTCGATCCTTTTGAATTTGAGGATTTATAAGGAAAATTATCAAAGTTGATGCAAACCAAATTAACTAGAGACTATCGATCTCAATATAAGTATCTTTCTAATTATGTGGCACTTAACTTTCTAATAATTATTTAATGAGTTGCTTCATTTATAGCCTTAAACCTTTCATTAGAAGAGAAGTTTTTATTCCTATGCCTACTTCTTTGACATATGTAATGTATCTTGCCAAAATTTATGAATCTTAGATCCATATTCTAGACCTTCTTCTTCCTAACCATCTTAGACTTTTCCTAAATCCACTTTTACCTTATAATTCTTAAAACCACATACTTCTCATATTTCATC
The DNA here is from genome assembly GCA_024138005.1 of Lumnitzera racemosa. Lineage (NCBI taxonomy): Eukaryota > Viridiplantae > Streptophyta > Magnoliopsida > Myrtales > Combretaceae > Lumnitzera > Lumnitzera racemosa. Next base: position 5,866,269 of record JAMXBC010000012.1, read on the forward strand.
TAATTCAACCAACAACACATCAACCACAGCACTTTCATCTATATACATTAAACCCTTGTTACGCATGAAAAGACTTACCCTATTAAAGTGTAAGCTAGATGTGAGCAAAGCCTTTATTTTAATTTTGATGAGAAATACAATGGAAATCATAAATGCTAACCTAAATTTCTTTTGCTATTGGTTGATGATGAAGATGAGTCCTTGGATGATCTTTATGATATCAAAGAGCATTTAGAGTCACCTATTGTTTGTGAGGAACAAATTTCTATTAGTTACCATGCTTCATGAAGATCTTTTATGTAGGAATCTTAAGATATTGTGGATTAGTAAATAGGCATCACTTAAATGTTTTGTATGACTCTAGAAGTACTCATAACTTTGACTAAAGAAAATGGGTTAAGCACTTAGGGTTAGTTGTCTCTCCTTCCCCAAGTTACTTAACGATTGTTAGTAATGGTAGTACATTTACGTGTGAAGGCATGTGTAAGGATGTTTTCTTACAATTTTAGGCCTTTCAAGTTGTGTCCACCTATATTATTCCTATACATGGGGTGGTTGTTGTTCAAGGAGTGAAATGGTTGTAGTATGTGGGCTAATAACTATTGACTATTGAACTCTTAGAACATCTATTTTTTCTTTTTAGCCAATGGGAAGGTCATGAATCTTTAAGGCAATACATTTAGTCCATCGACCTCAATTTTACACCATTAATTATGACATTTCATGCGAACAGATGTTGTTTCCTATTTTCACTTGGTGGCTCAGACAACTAGTTGTAATATTTTAGAGGATACCACCAACAACCTTATGCTATCACAAGTATTAGGAAAATTTCCTCATATATTTAAGGTACCCCATGACTACTATCATTTCAGGGTTTTCAACATCATGTTCATCTTCCACAAGGACTTCTTCGATCAATGTAAATCCTTATTGAAAACCTCATTTCCAAAAGATAAAAATTGAAGAATGAGTCTAGAGTGTGCTTGTACAAGGAATTATCTAAAGGAGTATTGATAAATATGCAAAATTGCACATTTATCTCTACTTGATTACTGCACCTTCTTGCATTTCATAGTGTTTTATTGTAAATTATGCTTAGAAATCACAAAAAATGCAATCTTCTAGGTTAGTTGTATAAATGATGAGAACAATGATTAAAATATGACTCAAATAGCTTTGTATAAACTTATATATTTATACCATAATTATATATCTTTTCATATGTGAGTTTATACAATTTATAAAAGAAAGAGCTGTGTCAATTAGTTATCTAGCCATATTTCACAAGAATACACCCTTAGATAAGTTTTCTATGCTTCGTTTTCATTAATATGAGCTCACTAGTTCTCTCCATGTTGCTATTTTTGTAATAGATGTCAAGTACAATTGATTGAACTGAGCTGCATATGCTTTATCTCATTAGGAAGTTCATACACCAGCCATTTGAATTTCAACAAAGTAGTCCCCGTCACAACTGAATAAAATAACTTCACAACAGCTCATTGAAGTATAGAAGCCACTGTACAATTTGAAACAGATCATGAGTTCAATTTGGGACAAAGGCAACCTATTAGTTGAAGTCCATTCGCTAAGGCCCTGTAATAACTCCTAGTCGAGAACCAAGAATAATAGCAAGCTAAGGAATATGTTGATAGTAGTAAGTCATAGACTTAGTTTTAGCTATTAATTTGCGCTTTAACATTTTATAGTAGAAATAACCAACACTAGTGAGCAATTTATCATAGTCAAGCAACCTGAGTTTCACTTAATCAAATCAAAGTCTACTAGCATAATGGAGAATCGAAATGAGCTGCTGATTTGTGATTATAGCAGGTACAATTCAAGAAATACAGTAGCCCCTAGTCTCTTCAGAACTTAACAACAGCTAGCAAGTGCATAAATAATGACACTGTGTGCTATAATTTCCATAGCATGCAAGACGACCAACAAGTTCATCCTCTAACAATTGATCCGAACTATGTTCAACTCTGAGTTTCTTCAAACAATTCCAATACAAGGACATGGAGCGCCTTATTTAATTTTCATCTTACAATTCATGGAGAGGCTAACTTGACTTATTTTAGTTTTAATAACTGCATAAACTTATTATTTCTGTTGGTTGTTTAACAGGTTGTATAACTCATGGAATTAAACTAAGCTTCATAACAGCACAACATTACAATAGTAGCTCCATCTTAATTGGACAGCAATTCAAGCACCTGAAATATCAACAGTAGTCGAGAGCTCTACTTCACTATCTAAGCTGCTATCCACTTATACCTAAGCTTTACAAAGCTAAGCACTCTACATTCAATAGCTATAATTTACCTTGTTCCAAGCACTCCATCAGCTGAGCATGTTGTAGTAACCACCGAGCATAATAACAGTAGAACATGAGTAGCCTTTACATGTGATAGCCATATCATTTATTTGAAAATTTTGATGAATCTAAGCACCAAGATAGTTGGTTGAAATCATTTACTAAGTGCACAAGTGGAAACCAAGTTATCTAAGAATGAACAAAAAAAAAAAAAAAAAGTAGCTGTAAGCTCCTAAAATTGTGTTTAAAACAACCAAACATAGATATTGGGCCTTTAATGAAAAATTATTTAATTGAGCCCAAACTTTATGAATAAAATAAAAAAGTTGGTTGAAGTAATTTAGTGAAGTTAAATTTTGAAAATAGCGATCTAAAACCCTAATTTTATCCCTAGAAGTATGATTATTTAATATAGTACCAAATTATTCGGAACCTCTAAAATTGATCTCGGAATATGACGGAAATTTAGAGTTAAGCTATAAAATGAGTTAATATAGTATGATTTACTATATGAATATATACATATTTTATGAGTATACCCAAATAAATATTAATTATATACGTAAATTAACCTAAAATTACATGATTATATATAATATGTGTTGAATTCATGAAAATAATTAAGAAATATATTTTAAAAATAAAAGATATGTTAGAAATATAATTATATGTGTACAAATATACATTACGTGTGATACATATAAAGGATATATATACACATATATTAATGAATTAACAAAACATTAGCATAGTATGTGTGTGTATAATTAAACCAAAACTAACCCAAAGTCTATCCAAATAGCTGAAACATGCTTGGAACTTGCTGAAGAAAAAAACGTAGCATTCTCCTTTCAATTGCCTAAGCTGAATCAAAGGAGACTTCACAATGTTAGACACTTCCTACTTAGCTAATCATAACAAGATATGGATGAAAAATTCTAGACAATTTACAGCAACCTCCAATTGACAAATGCTAGTATATATAGGGTCCATAATACCACATTAAACACTTTAGGAACCAAATTACTCAAGAATAAATTTGAAAAAAATTATATAAAAATAGAAAAAAAAAAAGGAAAAACAAAGTAATCACCAAGTTGGACTAGATCCTAAGGCAAACCGTAATCTGTTATGAAGCCCTTCCACCACTACCTAAAATCCCAAGGTCTTGGCCTTTTGACACCACCCCCTTTACTGTCAGCCACTAGAGCACCCAAGAACAGTTAAGTCAAAGTTTTGCCCTATTTTTCAATTATTTTTTAAAAATAGTAATTCGACCTAAAAAGTTATGGAAAATTTTGAAGTTATGTTATTTCATACATGCTTTTGTATGATATTTTCATTATTTTAAAATTTTGAATATTTCATACACTTGTTTAAGAAAGTCGTTATTTACCTGAATTTTAAATTTCAAAATAAATATATTAAATGATATTGTTTCTAGCTCAAAATTTTTTGTTAGGATATACATGATATATAGATAATTATTACGTAGCCCAATTTTTTATTTGAAGATTTTTAATATTTATTGTATTTTTTTGTCCTAAAAATAACTAGAAAATAGGATGAAAATGTGAAATAAATAGGCTTTGTGAAATTAATTTATGAAAACTGACCTATATTAACTTTTGGTGAATTATAGTGATGTTAGGATAGGCTAGGAATAATTGTGTGTAAAAAGAATAATATTTGGATAATTAAATATAATTTAAGGGTAAAATTGTAAATTCGAGTATATAGACGGTGAATCGATATCACAAAACTAAGTGATGACTGAATTTTCAATATTTGTAGGAGTTTGTAAAAATTTTCAGGAATTGTTTGGTGACTCGAGCTATTTATTATGAAATTACGTAGTAAAATAACTTAAATTACGAACTAGGACATATTTTTAGTAATAATAGGCTAAAATGTGATAAATAATGAAATAAAAACTATCTATATGTATGCTGGTTAGATTTGATAAAAATTATATTTTTAATAAATTTAATAATATTTTGACGACCGAGATATGTTATATGTGTATTAGGGTTAAATGATACCTATATTATAGAGTTATGTTAATGAATTATGTAAAACATAGTTTAATTATATAAAATACATATAATATGATAATATTTATTCAAATACGTATAACTGTATTAGAAATTTGAACTACCCATTATAAGCCATCTCTAGAAATAGGACCGTAATATGTGTCGTTAAATTTATACGAATCTAACAACACTATTTTTACCAAAATCGAACAATCTTAGGTAATATAATCTATAACTCTATAATATTATTAGAATTTGTGTATTACGATAATCCTACCGTAATTGAAACATAATTTAACCGACTAAAAGTATATTTCGATATGATCGAAATGATATATTATACATAATAGAATAATTAAATATATTATTAATAATTAATGACTTAACTCAACTTATATAATAAAACTATATATTATTAAGATATATAATATACTCTTTATATGCATATACATATATATATATAACCGTTTTAGATAAAACCCTAATATTTTTGTAACTATTACAAAAACTAAATTTGGGTTTTATGTATATAAGATCCTCCAGTAGTCAGATCGTTGATGACCCGAGTTTCCTATAATGAGCATCTAAAGAAGTAAGTTGGGATCATGATTTTATCGCTTATTGAGATACTATATTAGAGTATCTACATACTTAAGAGTGCTTTTGTTTGTGATTATAATTAGTTGTTTGTACGCATGTTATGCATGTGATTAATAATTAGTTATGATAGGAGTTGAATTCCTTGGTGTGTTGTTTTGTATTATTACATCATTTCTATATTGTATGAACTTATTTAGTCACTCTTAATTTCAATTAATAACGATTCAACTATAATGAAATTGAACATGCATAACAATTGTTAGAGGAAACGATTAGGAGTGTTAGGCCAAATATTGACTCTCTTCGATGATGATAGTTGAATTAATCCTTTCCCTATCCTTAGTTAAACTAAGTGAACGGTAAGGAGGTCACGGCAAGGATGGAGGCTATAGCTCAAAGGTGGTCATAGGAGGAGTATGTTCTCCATTGCGCAAGTCCAAGTTTGGTCCAATTTGAGTCACAATGAAACTCCTCAATTCGGGTTAAAACAGGTGTAATTTCTTTAACCTTACAATAAATCGAATAATATTATATAATGTCTCAAGTGATTGATTGTATTATATTTCATCATAATTAATAACCTTACACATGATTATTTGATACTTTTTTGATTTCATCTTACTTACTAAGCTAGTTGAGCTCACACCGCATAGACTTTTTTGTAGGTACTGAGTGAAGACCATGATGTTTAAATACCACCACCCCCAGGTTAGTTGGCTGGGAAAGTGAGGAACAAGAAATCTATTGAATCTAAGCTTTTGACTTTTCTTTTGAGTTTAAGGAAACTAACTAGGAATTTTTTAAGACGCCCATTAATTTCATATCTTATTGTAATTAGACTTCAAACTTGTGGCTTTTGGTAAACTCTTATTGTAAATTATTACTCTAGATGCGAAATACTTATGTTAGTATTATTATGTTATGAGACAATAGATTATATAAAATAGGTGTTTTGTAAAACTGTACTATAGGTTTAATCATTTATAGGTATTGGAATGGATCCTTCAAGGTAGTTGAGTTGTATACGTCTTATGTGGACTGAATTTATGATAATAGGTGTAAAGTCAGTAGTTTCTATGTTAGGTTAATTTATATGATAGAACTATTGCGACTTTTCCTATTCAGGGCATAAGAGCAACTATACGTTAGGGACTAAACATTGGTGCATACAAGCTGCTCATCCACTATTTTTGAGTACTCCAATGGCACTTTCCAAACTCCAGCCAGAATAGGAGCTAGAGATTTAATATTGGTCCACGAATTTCAATTGAAAAAGGAGGCTAACTTCAACTACCGAGAGCCAAATAAGAGATATCTTTTAGGGGCAATTGAACAGAGCAACTCAATTGAGGGTTCACACCTACGCTGACAAGTTCGAGTAGCAAACTCGGCCAACCACTGATCCATGTAACTTCAAGTAGCAGCACAGCGTTCAATTTCCAACTAGCAGCAGCAACTCACGGAATTGAATTGAGCAGCCACGACATCCAACTCCAAAGCAGCAACCGACAGCAACCAGCAGCAGTCGTGGCTGTGAACTCCATTCAATGAACAGCAGCAACTTCTTCACTTAACACGACTAATAGCTATCCACGCATGCTTGCAGGTCTTGCGCTCATGTTTAGCAGCCACACGAACCAAGAGGAACTCCAAGCAACAGCTGAGCCGAGACTAATTAGTAGCAGAGCACCAAATCGAGGATCACAAGAGCAATTCACTAAGAAACCCCACGCCACAGTAGCAGGCCGAGAGCTACTTAACTGCTGCTGTGCACATGCCGAGCAACCCATACAGCAACTCCAACACGATGACAGCGAAAGCCAAGCACGTACCAAAAAGCAAACTCGACGCAAGAAGAATTCATTTGGGCATGTTCCTATTTTTGGGCCCACACTTCAGCACGTCCGATGCTATATGTATAAATAAAAATTCTATGAATCCATTAACCCGAAGTATATTCCTTGTGCTTTTATCTTTTGGAAAAGCCCGCGTCTGTTGTTACTCCATCCAGTATGTGTGGCCCATTAATATAGCCCAGTCATGTTCACAGAGAGTGGGGGCTGTCGATGGAAGAGATGGCAGTCGAGAGGGGACAGAAAACAATAGCGAATAGAGAAAATATAGTGTAGCTTAGTGAGTAGCTTACGAAAGTTTTTTCAGGACAGTATCTTTAGTTTTTCAATTTCTTTTTGAAATAGCATTGTACATAGATTTATTTCCTTATTAATTTTATGGTGTTTTCTTTAATTTTAGGATACTAAATCTCTTTATTTTAGTGTACTAGAGGGTTACTCCGGTTCCAAATGTATCGAGATATGCCGATATCGAAATAAAATATACTAGTTGAGGTATTTTTTTTAATTATTATATTCAATTTTTATATATTTTGATTCATTTAGGTATTGTGATAAAATATTGTGTTTAGTATTTTTAAGGTTTTACATTGATAGATTTAATTGATTGATGTGTTTTATGATTTGTTCTGATATCGATTTAAGTATTTGGGTCTTTTGCTATTGTGTTTATTATCTAATCATTTCATATTTAGCCATCACTTTTTAGCTAAATAGAGTTATAGAATATTCGAGAGAGTTTTGATAACTCGTAATGAATATAGCTGAAATTTTTTAAAAAACTTGTTATAGGGATATGCGGGTTTTAATTAAATTTATGAACTTACACATTTAATACAGTTGAAAATATAGTTTGAGCATTGGAAATATAGTTCAAGTCATAGGAACATGCTCAAACTATATTTCCAATTAAAATAATAATTCTGATATAAGCGGATTATTATTTACCCGATAATTATAGATAAATTGTCTTAGTGAGTGAATTTATGTAATAAATAAAGTTCCACTACTCTAAGAGGTAGGTGAGTTCTAACGAGTTTACTTAAATTTCATTTAGTTAATTTAGAATATCAATCTAAGACATCGCATTGATTTAAATGAAAATAGATTTGCCAATCCTAAATTGATTCCTTTATATATATATTTATATATCTGCTAAACTAGGGATCCTTATAGTGTAGCTATAACATTCAGTTTGGTGTTTACCTTATTAATTAGTTTTTACTCTTTTTTAGTTTAATTATCAATAACTTAGCTTAGGGAAAAATTTAATTGATTTAGCACCTAGTACCTAGCACCTAGCACTTAACACCTAACTCCCTATGAAATATGAAATTGACTCATTATTTATATTACTTCCATGATCCTATTCATTTGTTGGTTCACATTCACTTTGAGTGAGTTAAGTATTAGTCCATATTCATCTCTTATTCTTTTGGTTTGAAGAATGATGGAACTTAGCATTCTTTTAGTTTATTGAGCTCTTAACCAAATAACTAAAGGATGAATTCCACATAGCAACAATTGACAAACTATTGGATGAGTTATATGGTGCATCTATTTTCTCTATGCTTGGTTTGTGATCTAGATATCACTAGATACACATGTTGTCTTCCACATAGAGAAAATTTCTTTTTATATACATGAAGGCTATTACGAATTTCTTATAATGCTCTTTGGCTAAAGTGATGCTCTTGCTACCTTCCAATTAATCATGAATCAAGTTTTTCAATTATATTTGAAGAAATTTGTTGTTGTATTCTTTGATGATACTCTCATTTATGGTACTTCATTAGAAAAGCATGTAGAGCATTTAGCAATATTGTTGTAAACTCTTGCTAAGCATTAGTTTTACATTAGAGAAAGCAAGTGTTCTTTTGGTAAAGACACTATCAAATACTTAGGACATATTGTTTCTAGGGTAGGGATAAGTCCTGAACTTACAAAGGTGCAACAATAAGAGAGTGGTCTATTCCTATTTTAATAAAACAGTTGCATGCATTTCCAAGTCTTTCAATGTTTTGTGAAAGAATATGCTTTTATAACAAGTCCTCTCATTGATTTATTGAAGAATGATAGTTTTGAATGGAATAATTAAGCTAAACCTACTTTTAAGTAGCTTAAATTAGCTTTAATTAGCACCCTATTTTAATACTACCTAATTTCTCTAATAAGTTTATAGTAGAGATTGATGCTTCTTAATCAGGGACGAGTGTTGTTTTGATTCAAGAAAATTGTCATCCACTTACTTATTTCAGCAAGAAGTTGCCTTTTCGTAAAAGGAAAGCATTTGTCTATGTTAGAGAATTACCTACAGTAGCAGAGTAGAGAGAAAATGGTGCTAATACTTGTTGGATGCCCATTTTACCAAATAAGCTAATTATAGACGCCTCATATTTAAGTAAACTCATGCGTTATGATTGCTCTATAGTTTATAAGAATGGAAGTGACAATCAAGTGGTATATTCTTTATCCATGCAATATTCAGATGTAAAGCTTATCGTGCATTCTACACTCCTAGTTTCACTTTATTTGGTACTTTAAAGGTTGAGTAACGGAGTCTTCTTGTTTTTAAGCAACTTATTAAAGGAATAAATCTAGATACTACTATGAAATGGCCTTTAGTATGGAAAAAATGATTTGTTGTATTACTACACTAAGATTCTTTTGGTGCCTCAACTGTCTTTATTACCATTCATTATGAGTGGATTCTATGCTACTTTAGTTTTAGGCCATTTCAATAAGAAGGCATCCATTCTCAGGTGAAAGAATTAGTAAAGGCTTGTTAGGTTTTCCAATAAGTTAAACATCACGCACAATCACCCTTTGATTTATTAACCTCTTTGCTAGTGCCAAAGAGAGTTTGGGAGTACATTTCTAAGGAATTCATCACATGTCTCCTTAAATCTTAGGGTTGTACTTTTATATTAAATGTAGTATGTAGGTTGATCAAATATTGTCATTTGAGTGCCTTGGACACTCATTATATTGCTATTAGGTTACTTAACTATTCATTTCAATGGGTTAAGGCTACGTAGGTTTCTTAGGATAATTGTTTCAAATAAGAGCCATATTTTTGTTAGCAAATTTTAGCAATAATTATTTAAGCTAAGTGACACCAAGCTTATAGTGAATAGTACCTAAATAGTATGGTGCAATAATACTTATGTTGGTAGGTTATGGATTGTCTAGACAAGTGGGTTGCCTACACTACCTCTTATCATGAGGGTGCTCAAGCTACAAAATTCGAATTAGTATATGGTCATGCTCCTCTTATAATTCCCTCTTATATTAGAGGAGTTCTAGATTGGATGAGGTAGATAATGGAGGTGACATGTTATGCCTTTAGTGGAATAACTTACTTAAAGCTCATAATAAGATGAAGCAAAGGATTGATCAACATCGGTTGGATGTTTCTTTTTGAATCTAAAGAATTGGTTTTTGTTAGGTTTCATCTTTATAAGAAAATTTCTTTATCTCACAAGATGGGTCATAACTTGTCTAAGCATTATTATGGCCCTTTTGCAATCAAGCAAACATATTGGTGATTGTGCTTATGAATTGGACCTTCCCTTACACTCTTAGATCCATAATGTTTATCCATGTTGTAGTGATTAATAAGCTTATGGATTTAACATTCCTTTGCGGATCTACTTACGAAGGGGGTTGATGGTCATTCTATATTGGCACCTTTGGGAACATGGGCTACTCATGTTATTTAGAGAATTGGTGACACTATTCGTCGACTGCTAGTGCATTGGTAGGTTACTTCTAGAGGATGTTACATGAGAAGATTGATCTCATTTATAGGAATTCTATTTGCATAATAACCTTGAGTACAAGGTTGTTTTCGAAGAAAGGGAGTAAGTTATTATATGTTAAACTATAAGGATGCAAATGACATATTGGCAATGAGATTGTATAATGCAAAGAGTTTACTTACAATAAGAGTGACATTGCATTTATAAAAATTACAAGTTATGCCACTCTATAGTATTTTTAATTAGAAAATTATTGGGAAAATAGTTACATGTAGGGAAATTGTAATAAAATCTCATAATTAAACGTTAAAACAAAAGAAAAAAGGGAATTAAAACCCCTTTACCCAATAGTGTCTCGATGCAGAGTAAAAGCTTTGTCTTACTCAAAAAGACAACTATCATCCATTATTGAACCTTACAAACCTCATAGATATCATTACAAACAAAAAACAATTAGTAAAGCTTGATATAATTAGATACAGTCAATCAATAATTAAAAAGGTTAGGGTTTGTCAAATAGTATCTTTGGGAGATATGTGAATAGCGAGAGAAATAAGAAGCTATATTTGGTTCTAAAATTCCTTAAGATTTAAGGTTTTCGGGATTAAACTCTCGTATAATTAGTAGGCTTAGATTAGAAGATGCCCCCTAACAATGATTGCTAGTGACAATTGTTAATGACTAGAAGATTAAATTCTATTATTAAAGATATCCTAATTAACCTATTACATGTCATATGTCATGTCATCAATATTCAATCATTTACTTGGTTTCTAAAAGAAACTAGACTCAATAAATATTATCTTATTAACTAACTAATAAATATTAACTTATTACTTGTTTATTTAATAATTAACTATAACTAACCATTTAATTAATTAACTATATTATATTAACTTAACTAACCTTTAAAATGCATAAAGTGAAGTTTCTTTTTCTTTTTCTATGATGTAACCAGTACCTTAACTTGCCTTTTTTAAGCCAATTGATCACTTACAATAAATATTTTGTTTCTTTTCACTTTTTATAATTGTTACATATATTAGTGTAGAGAATTTTTTATGTATAGAACAGAGTTTATGTATAGTATAGGCTTAGTTTGTTTATTTATCACGTGATAGAGTCACGTGTTACATCAACACCTATAAATACTTCTATACATAATAGACCAACTAACACTTATCACAATTTATCATTTTCATCTACATGATTGATAATGGATTTCTTACTCAAAGCTTTCATTCAAAGCAATACATAAGGAACTTTTTTTTGCATTCAATCGCAACTACACTTTCAACATAATATTAGAGCAAGTTTTCTTCTCTATTACTTTATTTGAATTTCAATTTGAATCTCAACTTATATAAAGATTGTTGAAATTCTATTTTCAATTGAAGAATTGTTTACTTTTGGTTCAATTAAAATGTTTAAAGTTTCTAAGAATTATAATCATCCATTACACTCGTCTTGATCAAATAATCTTGGCATGATCATTACAAGTGTTGTTTACGACAATTCAAACTTTACTGGTTAGAGTAGGTCGATAAAACTTACCTTAGGTGTAAGATAGGGTTTAAGATGGGGTGTACGAAACTAGAGGATAATTCTATTGATTTAGATAACTGGATTAGGTGTGATAATATGACTAGAGGTTGGACTCTAAATTCAATGTCAAAGGATTTATCTGATGATTTTGTCCATGCACAATCTACACAATAATTGTGGGAAGATATATGTGAAAGGTTTGGATTAATGACTGGACCATTGATTTACTAAGTATAACATGAAATAATCAATCGTAGATAAGGAAACTTAAATGTGACGATGTATTATAATAAGCTAAAAAGATTATGGGATGATAAGATGAGTCTTTATGGAATTTCTCAATATTCATGTGGGCTATTGTCACAATGGACTTGTGATGTTATTGGGAAGCTGTAGGGAGTTGAGACTAAAAGCAAACTTATGTAGTTTTCATTAGGACTAAATAAATGTTTTAAAGTAGATAGAAATCAAATCCTTGGCATGGAGCCTTTACCAAGTGCTAGTAAGGCCTATTACTTGATATGAAGTTAAGAGACATAAATAATTGGTTTGAGCAATGGGAGATGAAAGTACAGCTTTCACTATTAAAACTTGTTATAGGAATTCTGGTACAAAGACAACTGGATTTCTCAATAGGAGAGATAAACATGGGAAAATAGGGGCTAAATGTGTATGTGCACATTGCAAGAATGTAGACACCTCCAATTTTGCCTATTGTATTTTTAGTTTTTCTTTAATGAAAAAATAATAAAAGAAAAAAAGTGTAAAAAAAAAATTCTTGTTCTTTTAGAAGAAAAAGTTTTTAGAAAAATAATTTGTTTTTAGGGAAAAAATAAGATTCTAAGAATATATTGAGTCTCTAGATAGACTAGTTTATTTAGGCAGTTACCTTTTTAGAATAAGTTAGGGTATTTTATAGTTCAAATACTATTTAATTTCATTAACAATTAGGGCATAGGCTAACAACTTAAGGGGTTAAGTAGTTGGACTTATAATGCGATAGACTTGGAGCTTCTAAGTTTGATTCCTAGCAAGTGCACTTATGTGCATTTTATTTTTGTGACAAGGTCGAGCTATGTAGCATTCTACAATAGGGCCATATGTCGTATGCTTGACGTATGGTGACACATAGGCAAATGATGAATAGTCCACATGGCTAACATAGTACCACACAAGTGCTACATCAACATCATCAGAACTAAAAACAGCCACATAGTACCCACTTTTGATTTGTTTTTCATCCATAAATCATTAGAAATCAACCTAAATCTTTACTTTTTTGGAAAGACCACATGGAATACTACTAATTAAAACAAAAACGCAATTAGTTCATCTAAATTGAGGATTAATTCAAGCTTGAAAAAGGAAAAAAAAATCATAAATGCGTTTGAATGAACCTTGGAAAATTTGATCCTTTTGGTAATTTCTTCCAAATCCAAGCTGTAGGTATTGTTTACTGATGTGTTCTTTATTATTTTCATCATTCAAATAGAAAATTTCTTCAAGTTCGGAAGATGAATCAAGCATGGACAACTCATATACATGTGGCTGAGATCTTCCATAATTGGACTTTCTAAGCTCAATTTAAGCTCCTAATCTATAAATAATGACCTTATAATCATGTTTAAATACTTAACTTCGACTAAAAATTACATACACAAACACTTTTGAAGCTTTCTCTCTCTATTGGTGATCTCTCCCTCTCCTCCTCTAACACCCCCCCCACCTCTCTCTCTTCAAATTACTACATTCTAGTAGATTTAGACTAAGACGAACATACACACCAACAGCACCACACTCCTAGCAACTGATAGCCCCTTCCTCTCAATTAGCCATAATCCCTAGCCACTCCACCAACCTACCACCATAAAGCCTTAAGCCACCGCCACTTTCGGTCAAGAAACTCCTACTACTGGCCAACCCACACAAAACTAACCACTTACACACATTTGGCAAACCTCGAAACACCAACTCCAACCACCTTAGCATGCATAACCATTGCTACTACTCATGTGTATAAACACCTACCTCAACCAAAATTCAAACACCTAAGAACGGCTTAAACAACTCGTAGCGTTGAGTCTACACCACCTAAGCTTAATAGAAAACACATAAAAATTGTTTTTTCCCACTCATTTTGGCATCGAAATTGATTAGAACCACTCCTTGTAGCTCTTAGAGTTCATCTCTTGCGCGATCCAAATTTGAGGGTCCAAACTACTTACAACCTAACTCGATACACAGGAGTTAATTTGAACTTACATCCACTTCTCCAACCTGTGCATATCCAAGCTAGTTTAGTCATTGTTGTTCCTTTTGTTAATTTTTTTTTTCTCTTTTCTAATTTATTTATTTGTCTATACATGTAAAAAAAAAAATTAAAAGAAAAACCTCTCTTTCTTATTGAACTAGTATAAATAATTTTTCTATTTCATTAAAAATCTTGATTCTCTTTTCTTTAAAAAAAAAGTTCCTTTCTCAATATTTAACTTTCTAAAACAAAAAAAAAAGAAGAAGAAGAAGAAGACTTTTCTAGATTAAGCCTTAAAAAAAAAGAATTCTCAATTAGAAAAAGTCATTTTGCTAAAATAAAAATGATATATTTTTTTTATATAGGATTCTTAGATTTTTTTTTTTAAAAAAAGAGGTCTTAAAATAAATAATAAATTAAAAAAACAAAATTTTTTTCTCTCACCAAGAAAAGTCGTTTTCCTTTAGAAAAATAATAATAAACCCTTTTCTTAAACTAAACCTTTTAGATTTTTGTTTTTTAAGAAAAAAAGGAGATCCCAAAGTAGGCAGTCTTTTTAGAATTTTCTTAAACAAAAAAATAATTAAAATGTAAATCTGACTACTTTCAAGTCTAAAATAAACTAACCCGTTAAAATTTTTGGAAAATAAACTACAAAAGTCTAATCCTAGCTAGTAGGTATGTATATACTTTCGAGGCAACTTAAAACATATAAATTTTTATTTTTCTCACTTTTGTAAATTATATGTCAATTCCTTATTTTTTTTGCAAGTATATGTAAATTTACATATTTATTTACTTATAAATAGATTTTATTTTTTTTAGAAAGGGTACATGAAAAACATTGTTAATCTTAGAAGGTTAAAGTGCTATCCATAGAGTTTAACAAAATATCCCACAAATCCATGAATCTGGTTTCTTGAAACATATTCAAAACATAAGCTAGTGGTTAAGTTAAAATTAATCCATCTAATCAGTTCTAATTTAATCACCTTTCTCCAGTTTTACCGGTAATTTCAAGTTTTCTTTCAAAAAATAAGAAACAAGATTTTTTTTTTAATTTTAATTGAGGATTTAAACTAAATAGGCATAGGGTTTAGTTTAAATCAAATTAAGGAAAACGAAAAATTGAAAATTCAAACTCTCTAGCTTTATGACTTCATTAGGGGTGTTAAGAGGCTTAGCCACTTAAAACCTTTAAATTAAAATTATTTTTTAGAATAGCTAGATATATTATTTTCTTGTAAATATCTTTTGTAAAAAATTGTGCTAACTCTTTTCTTCCAGCTATTTTGGGTTTCAATGCAACTAAGGAGCCGTTTCTTCAAAAACACGTAAGGTCATAGAATTTGAGGACCTTTAAAACCCACCCTTTTACATGTATGAAACCTCTTTTCAAAAGATTGGCAAGAACTTGTAACATGGCAAACCAAAACAAAGAGATTGCAATTGTGAAGATGTTGTAATTTCCCTATATTTCCCTTTTTTTTCCCTTTTCTTATATTCTTCCTTTGTAATTATTCTTGTAAGTTTCCGTGTAAATGCCTTATAAAAATTACATGTAAAGTTTAGGATATGCTTTGATTATAATTTTATCTTTTGTAGACATAACCAACTCAGCTCAAACTGCTTTTCAATGAGATCTATGTTCACCGGCCTCATGGATGTCCAAAGTCACTCGAGCTTGGTTTCAGCTCTTCGGCCTAGATAAGTAGGAATTCTTCAAGAGCAAGATTGGGCCTATACTGTCTCTACAAACTATTGCTCCAAACATTACTTTGACGTGGGCATTAGTACACTTTTAGGAGTCTGATGCCATTACATTCTACTTTTGTTTGCATTGGCTAAGTCCAATCATTGAAGAATACTCCCAACTAGTTTGGGCTGCAGCTATTACTAATGATATTTATATTCTAAACCTTAAAGCTGCTACACCAAAATTTTTTATTAAGTTACTAGGAGTCCGAAAGATTGAGATAAATTGGATTTTGGTTCAAAGAGAAGTAGGGCATTTTCTCTGTACAAATCTAGAACCTTGTCCACTAGCATTGGGTTAATGCCTATATCTTGGTAGCCTTCAATGACATCTTATTCCCAGAAGAAAATTGTTGTATTCACTTCAGAGTAGTAGAATTAGTAGCCTAATTACTTGAAGGGAAGTCCTATATACCTATTCTCTTGGCTGAACAAATCTTCTCATATACTTGCTTTCCTAGCTAAACAAATCCACTCACTAAATCACCTTAAAAGAAAGAGATTCGAAGATTTGAAGACTAACATGGATCTAATCTTAATTTGGTTCATTAGTCACGTGAAGAGCCACCAACTTAACTTAGACTGGGCTGAGTTCATACAATAGTATGATCTCATCAAGTCTTTTGAGGAATGAATTCAGTTACCAGAAAATGTAGTTACCCGCTGCTGGGTTCAATATTTCTAAAACATGAAAGTTAAGGAGTTGCTTTGGACACCCAGATGGTACTTGAGTAACAAGATGGTGAAAGAATACGAAGGTTTTAATGCAGTAACCTTTATTAGCTTCAACATCTGCATTAGGTACTTTTTGGCTAATGGACCAATTCAAAACGTGATTCAAAAGCCATTACTAAAGCCTATTTCACTCAACTTTTATGATCATCACATTCTAGTAGCTAACAAGGTGTCTCAGCACTTAGGTATCAAATGCCTTTGGTGTAAGAGGAAGACTACCCTTACCATCAAGGGTATACTTGGTAAGGATTAGATAACTAAGGGTTTTTTTTGTCCCCAACTGCAAACGTTAAAGGATGTAAAGGGGGTAAGGGAGAAAGAGAAAGCACAAATTGAAGCCACACCAAAGAAAGTAGGAGAAGGAAAGTAGCAACTAAAGGCCCGTTATGAGAAATATCATTAGGACATAAAGGCCTTGGAAGTACAGCTTAAGAAAGCTAGAGGCAAGATCAAAGAGATGGAGGCTCCTAAGATTCAGAAGAGGAACAAAAGTGCAAGTTGAATCTGGTTGTAGCAAGAAGGATAAAATATAGTTTCTTTAAGGAAAATTTCATTTCTTTTGAATAAGTGATGTAAACTCTACAATTGCAAAAATTAATAAAAGTTAGTAATGTTTTGCCACATTATGTATCTCTTGCCAATTTAAATTTCTTTACATTTTTATGCTACATGTTTGCATTTGTTCATTTATATTTTTTTCTTGTCTAAAAAAAAGTGTATTTGTGCTAACATTTTGTGAAGTATTTAACCAGGTTTCAAAATAGCACCCAAACGTCTAGTCTTTTAGAGAAGTTCGATCAAAACTTGCTCCTAAACCAGAATGGCTACTCAAGGAAATGACAACAACAACAATAGCAACTTAGAAATTGTTAATCCCACTAAGTTGAGATTTTTCTCTTTGGAGTGAACCGTGGGAAAGATTGCAAAATAGATAAGTTTTCTTGTTAACAGCATTACCTTACTCCAAGCTACAGCACCATCCGATGAAGGAAGTTCTAAGGTTCGTTATGGAAGAATACCGATGCTCCATCCCTTGAAGCAAAGGATAACTATCTAGAAGATGAGTTAAAGGGAGTTTATCTAAAGGTCAATCCAACCTTCAAGCCTAATACATATTCATTTTGGTTAACATAAAGCTGGCTAGCTTAGAGCCTATTTAAGATAGTTTAAAGGAGATGAATATAAAGTTGACCTA
The DNA here is from genome assembly GCA_024138005.1 of Lumnitzera racemosa. Taxonomy (NCBI): domain Eukaryota; kingdom Viridiplantae; phylum Streptophyta; class Magnoliopsida; order Myrtales; family Combretaceae; genus Lumnitzera; species Lumnitzera racemosa. The sequence continues at coordinate 5,884,323 of JAMXBC010000012.1, forward strand.
ACACATAGCAGAGAAGATGAAGGCATTAAGGAGTTACGATGGGTTTAAATAAGCCAAGATTACTAATTTTTCTACGTACAATGTTGAGGCCTACCTAGAAAAGTTTAAGGTACTAAAATTTGAGAAGTATAATAGGACGGGATGCCTTAAGTTCCATATCAGGCTGTATGTGAGGACGATGGGCAAGCACATCTGATATGATCAACTCATGGTACAAACATTTTAGGATAGCTTGATAGGCCCAGCCTTGACTTATTATGCTTAGCTTAACCTAAATCAAATAAACATATGGGAGAAACTTGCTAAGGCATTCTATGAGCAATTGATAAGCTCTAATTACCTGTATTTTATATAGTGATTTTTGGTGAATTTCTCTTCAATTTTGAGTTTATTTTAGAAAATAACATTAAATTGAGTAAAAATTTATTTTCTAGTTTTGGAATGATCTATGAAGTGAACAAGAAAATAGAAATAAGTTTCACTCGATTCAAGGTTAGAACGAGAAAGTAATGAGGTTTTGAAAATCGACATGACCAAATGATATGATTATGTCGTTTCCAAGAGAATTTGAGACAATAATATAGGGGGTTAGAAAACGACATGACTAGAATGACATGGTCGTGCCATTCCTAGGTGGATGAGAGATACAAAATAAGATTTGAAAAGATTTTATTTGGTGGTCAAAATAGGATACGACCAAGGGATATGGTCATGCCGCTCACTAAGACTTTTTTATTTTGGCTAAACTATTTAAAGCTCTATTAGGGTTTTTTTGCGACAACATTAGCACATCTTTTTTAGAGAACTTCAAGGTTAGAACACACAAGAGAGCCTAATGCAACAAGATTTAAAGATTCAAAACTCGTTTCATCATATTCATGGCTTACTTCTCTACTCTTCTTTTCATTTTCATTAAACTTTATTCTTTTATCATGAACAGAGAGTAGATCTTTAATATCTAAGTCTTGTAGAACCTATATTTATTCATGTGACATTGATTTTTATTAGATCTAATGCAATTCATTAGTTATTTTTAATCGATTATGAGTGCCTGCATGTTTTGGATTGATATTTCTATGAATATTAATCTAAAGATATGATATTATACAAGAAGATTGAGAGATCTCTTGTATAATTAGATCTAAACATAAGTGATAAAGGTTTGTGCAATGTTAAAGATAAATTTGAAGATTCTTTTATATCTTTAATCTTTTCTTTAAGAGAATTCACTGCACATTAATGTGACCTTAGATTATGCCATGGGGAAGCGATTTTATTAAGAAATCTAAAGATTAGATTTAATAGGCTCCTGAAAGCTATTAACTTCAATAAAGAATTCTCTTAGTCAAGAAAATTGATAAATTAATTAGATTATCTTTAGAAAAAATCACATGTTTAGGTATAAGGAAAATAAGATCCAGGCATGCTATTGAATCTTGAATTAAATCTTTAATTAATTGTTTTCTTGTTTTGATTCTTGATTAATTTTTAAAGTCATTAGTTTCTACAATTTTAGTTTAATTGGTTAAATTCTTGAAGTTGAATTTATTAGTTAAATAATAGAGTTAAGGTTCGTACTAGTACTTGGGGTCTCTAAGGAATCGACTTGAACTTATATCTACTTACTATAATTTGATAAGTGCGCTTACCTCGTATCAACCGTACAGGTTTAATGTTGAAGCAACCTTAACCATGATGGACTTAGTTGCTCTTCGAAAGAAAAACAGTAAATTGTTTAAGGAGTATGCACAAAGATGGACATCCCTAACTGTAAGGGTATCTACTACTATGATTAAAAAGGAGCTAACATTAGCTTTTATCAATACTTTATAAAGGCCTTACTTCTCCCATTTGATTAGCAAGCCTCATCTAGACCTTAAGAGGTAGTAGCAGCAGGATGCAAGATTGAAAGGATTGAAAGAGCTATCTCTTTTACCAAGCTTAAAAAAACATCAAATAGAAAGCCATATGCTTCATCCTCTACTTATAAGCTTACAGTTAACAAACTTAAGGAATCTACGGTTAGTGTGGTAAGTTCAAATACTAGGCCTAATGCTTAAGTCTCCTTCAAGGAAAATTTACCATAGGTTCAACAATAGTTCAAAAGCTAACCCCATGCTAACAGGGCCCCAAAGCAATTTACCAGGAAACCGATTCCTTTAGTTAAGTTTTTAAGAAGCTATAGAAAAATAATCTGATCTAGTATGAGTTCCTTAATGAAAGATACAGGCCAAAGGTTTACAATCCTAATTAGAAATGTGAGTATCATTTGGGGTAAGTAGGGCACTCGATTGATACATGGTGGAGATTGAAAAACAAAATTAAAGACTTAATTGATGAAGGATCAATGCCATTAGACTTTATAGAAACCTCAGCCCTAAATGTTAATAATAAACCCTTGCCTAACCATAACCTGGTTATCAATGTGATTTTTGATAATTTCGAATTCACCTTCCTTGATGGGGAGATTTATTTTCTATTTTTCAAGGCAGTACTACACTTAAAAGAGTAAATATCTCATGATAGGTGAGTATTACTTGATCAAAGATAAAGGCTTGGGTCTGGTTAGGGAAAGCTAAAAAGTAGTTCAATTGAGACTTTGAGGATTTATGTAGGATAGAAATCTAGGATACGACAATTCTACTTAAAAGAAGATGAAATTTTGCGTGTTGGGTCACTTTCCTTAAATTCACTAGTAAGCAGGATTTTATGTACTTTGTTTCAAGATTAGAATTAATTTCAAAATGCTAAACCATTGGTTTTGATTCGACTTCTTAAGAAAAGGCTTAACTATTTGGCTATTATCGATAAAACCAAGTAAGTACTTTTATGCTTTTTAGCATAAACATAAGTTAGTTTGTTTTAACACTGCATCTGCATTAAGTATTTCTCCTATGGTTTTCATTAGTTATAGGGTGCTTGGCCTCTATCCTTTTCTTTGTCAGGGTTTTAGCCAACCCATAGGGCATTACTTTGTTTTCCATTTCTCTTAAGGTCATACAAGCCTTTAAGGCGCTTAACCTTTTATCCTCTTCTCTGTTAGGGTCTTAGCTAGCTCATAAAACGCTATCCCATTCTCCATTTCTCTCAAGGTTTTGGCTAACCGATATAATGCATATCCTTTCTCCTGCCTAGGTTACTCAACTCAAAGGAGTACAACTAGGTTTTAAATTAGCTTCTTATTTATGGTTGCTAGTTCCTTGGAGACCCTTTCACCTAGGTTAGTTAGCTTAAAAGATCACCACCACATTTTAGATTGAGTTCAATTTAGTGTTGTTAGTCCCTTAGAGACGCTCCAGCTCAAGTTAGTTAGCTCAAAAGGCATTACTAGGTTTCAAATCGATTTTTATTCAGGGTTGCTAGTCTTCTAAAGACACTCCAATTTAAGTTAGCCAACTTATAGAACGCTACCATTTTATGTTTCTTGTTAACCCCTAGAAGCACTACCTACCATTTCAGTATCTTTTAGGGTTATTACTAGCTCATAGGGTGCTAACCTCCGTCCAGTATCACTTTAGGGATCTTGCCAGCTCTCAGAGCCCTACCCTTCCTTCAATGTTACTTTTAGTATCTTACCAATTCTGAAACCGCTTTCCTTTTTTTTTTTGTTATAGCCAGCTCATAAGGTGCCATACCCTTTTGAAAAATCTCATTCTCATGTTTTCGCTAGCTCTTAGAGTACCATCTTTTTTTTTCAAAATAACTTTTACTAGATCCGTAATAGATTTGGCCTAAGTTAACAAGCCAGTTGTAGCGCTTCTTAAGAAAAATTTATCCCTAGGCAAAAGTAGTATCTCCTTTGTTTTTATGATAAATTTTTACTTAGATTTCACCATAAATAAGGCCAGCTATAGATACCTCATTTTTTCCCTTTTATTTTTAGTTTTTCTCTTAGAATAAAGAAAAGGGGCTAGTTTTTCTTTAATGAAAAAATAATAAAGGAAAAAAGAAGTGTAAAAAAAATTTCATATTTTCTTAGGACAAAAAGTTTTTCGGAAAATAATTTGTTTTTAGAATTTAGTTTTTAGGAAAACATAAGATTCTAAGAATATGTTGAGTCTCTAGATAGAATAGTTCATTTAGGTAGTTGCCTTTTTAGAATAAGTTAGGGTCTTCCATAGTTTAAATACTATTTAGTTTAAAAAACAATCAAGGTATGAGCCAACAGCCCAATTAGTTAAGCACTTAGACTTACAATGTGATAGACTTGGAGGTTCTAGGTCCAATTCCTAGCAAATGTACTTATGTTGATTTTCTTTTTGTGACAAGGTTGAGCCATGTGGCATTCTACAATAGGGCCACATTTTGCACGCTTGACACATGGCGGACAATGAATGGTCCCATGTAGCTAATGTGGCACTATGCAAGCACCATGTCAACATCATCTTCAACAAGAACCAAAAATAGCAAGCACAACACTTGCCATACTTAGACCCCTTATTTTTTATTCATTTTTCATCCATAGATCATAAAAAATCAACTCAAATCTTTATGTTTTTAGAAAGACCACATGGAATACTACTAATTGGAACAAAAAATGCATCTTAGTTCATCCAAATCATGAATTGATTTGATCTTGAGAAAGGAAAAAAATCATAAATGTGTCTGAATGAACCTTGCAAAATCTAATCTTTATGGAAATTTCTTCCGAATCTAAGCTCTGAATATTGTTCACTAACATGTTCTTGATTATTTTCATCATTCAAATTGAAGCTTTCTTCAAGTTTCAAAAATGAACTAAACAAGATGCGTGGTTAAGATCTTCCATAGTTAGATTTTCCAAGGTCGATTCAAGCTCCTAATCTATAAGTAATGGCCTTCTAATCGTGTTTGAACACTTAACTAGGACTAAAAATCACATACATAAACATTCTTGAAGCTTTCTCTCTCTACTTGCTTTCTTTCTTTACTTGCAATCTCTCTCCCTCTCTCCCTCCCTCTCCCTCTCTCTCTCCCTCCCTCTCCCTCTCTCTCCCTCTCTCTCCCCCTCTCTCTTCCCCTCGCTCTCCCTCTCTCTCTCCCTCGCTCTCCCTCTCCCTCCCTCCCTCCCTCTCCCTCCCTCCCTCTCTCTCCCTCTCTCTTGCTCTCCCTCTCTCTCTCTCTCTCTCCCTCTCCCCCCCCTCTCTCTCTCTCTCTCCAGTACACACCAGTACCACTACATTCCCACCAATCGATAGTCCCCTTCCTCATCATTAGCTCCACTAACCTATCGTTACAAATCCCTTGACCACCGCTACCTTCAGTCAAGAAACCCCCATTCTCGGTTACCGTACATGAAATTAACTACATATACATACCCACCAAACCCCGAAATGCCTACCCCAACCACCCCAGTGCTCATAACCATTGCTACCATGGTTGCACACAACCCCTTACCCCTAACCCAAATTCGAACACCTAGGAATAGCCCAAACAACTTGTAGCATTGGGTCTACAACCCCCAAGCCTAATAGAAAATACATGAAAATTGTTTTTCTTACTCGTTTTAGCATCAAAATTGATGAGAATCACTCCTTATAGCTGCTGGTATTCATCTGTTGCGTGACCCAAATTTGAGGGTCTAAACTACCTACAACTTGACCCGATCCACAAGAGCTAACCTGAACCCATATCCACTTCTTCAACTTATGCATATCTAAGTCGGGTTGGTTATGTGCTACTTCTTTTGTTATTTTTTTTCTTTCTCTTTTCTTATTTGTTTATTTGTATATACATGTAAAAAAAATTAAAAGAAAAAACTTTCTTTCTTATTGAACTAGTATAAATAATTTTTCTATTTCATTAAAAAATTTTATTCTCTTTTCTTTAAAAAAAAAATTCCTTCTCAAAATTTAACTTTCTAAAGAAAAAATTTTAGATTGATCCTTTAGAAAAAATTTTAGATTGATCCTTTTAAAAAAAATCTATCACTTAGAAAAAGTCATATTGCCAAATTAAAAATGATAGTTTCTTTTTAATTTAGGACTCTTAGAATTTTTTATTTTTTATTTATTTTTTTAAAAAATATGTCTTAAGAAAAATAAATAAAACAAATTTTCTCTCACCTAGAAAGGTTGTTTTCCTCTAAAAATAATAATAATAAACGATTTTCTTAAACTAAGCCTTATATATATATATATATATATATATATTGTAGACACCTAATTTTTACCCATAATTTTTATTTTTACAAAAAAAAGGGTTCTAATTCAAAAAAGAGATAAAAATAATAAAAAATATTAACAAATAATGAAAATACAAAAAAATAAGAAAAGGAAAAGTTATAAAATTTCGTAGATTTTTAGGAAGTTATTAGTTTTAGTGTTAGTTTTAATTTTAGTTTAGTTAAAAATTTTATTTTAGGGATTCAGATAGTTTAAATATAATTTATTAGTAATGAATGTTAAGAAACAGGAGAACGGCCTAACGAATAAGCAGCGGAGTATTTGAATGAATTTAATTAGAGATCACGGGTTCGAGTCTTAGCAGGCACCAATGTTTTTATTTTCTAACTTCTTTGCAGAAGTGAGACGAAAATTGGATTCATATCTAATCGAATCATATAAGTCTAGTTAAATCAGGTATAATAGGATTTGATTTGGACTTTATAAAAAAAGAAAAAACCACAACGGGGAAGGGATCATCAGCTTCATCAAAAATTCAAAAAAATCTGCAATCTCTAATTCATTGACCAAAATCCAATAACTTACCATTACACTTCAATTTCCTATTCGAATTCAACATCCTTTAATTCCCTTAATAAAAACCAATTTCAATCCTCTTAACGCCACAATCCAATTCCGACCACTTCACGTTCACACCTAACTGGAGATCAACAAATCAACTCCATCGCCGAACTAACGATCCATACTAACCGAAGCCGAAGTCCACGCGATCACCAATCATTTGAAATCTAATGACCAGCTGTGATACAAATCCATAAAGCCGAATGCCCATCTCCAAGAATTTATAAAAAGCCTAATTCACACGGCAATCCAAGATCCAGCAATTCATTCTCGCTGAAGTCCCCTGACGCTGAACCCTTAATCCAAGCATTGACCAAACACTGTCCCGCATTGACCAAACACTGTCCCACGTTGCCACACCAACGAAGCTTCACAATAATTGATCATAACAGCAGCTCGTACGAATATACATCTAACCCACCTCTCCCTGACGATCAACAGCCCTTACACACAGAAGCAACAACACATGTCCTGACACCAACGCATGACAACTGCAACCGAACACAGCAACAACGACTCATCCTCAAGCCACGCCATTCTCTATCCTGATCACATACGCTGCTCTACATACCATATACCAAATTGTCATTCAAGCTGTTGTTCTTCCAATAGAACAATAATCAGGAGGTTGAAATTCATCTACGCACAACAATAAATCAAGCTAATCCCCTCAGCAACACTTATTCCAGAATAGGATTTATTGTAGATCACCGACGACAACACTTACAGCACTCCACAGCAGAACTCCAACACGTCCTCAGCAACGCGACACTGTCCACCACAGCCCCTACCGTCTACTGCATCGATCAACATCAACACGACGACTGGTCTTCAACGTCGGTAGTAGTCCAACGCAATGGTACCGAACAAACAGTTCAGGTTCGATTTCTTTATTATTATTATTATTATTATTATTATTATTATTATTATTATTATTATTATTCTATATTAGTATTTTATCATGTCCTTAGTTATTTAGCATTATATATACATGTATGTGTGTGTGTATATTTTAGTATAAGGCATTTCTTTTAATATTAGTTTTCTCTATTATATAAATTGGATAATGATTTAAGTTAAGTGAATGGTTATTTAATAATAGTTATATGAGTATAAATGTATATATGTATTACTTTAAGGGTCATTAAGATTTTTTTTTTTTTACACATTATTATATTTTCTTAGTTAACATAATATATAATATGACTTTAGGAATTTTGGTATTAGTTTTTATATAAAGTGTATTATATGGAATTATTTTATTTTGATAGATAGTTATATATATTAGTTTAGTGGTTGTTAAAATTAATTATCTTTTTAGATTTGGCTTTACTTAAGGATTTATCATATAGAAATTGTTTTTCTTTAAATAAAAAATTAATAAAAGGATCTTTTAAAAATATGATTTGTAGAGCATTTTTTTTAAATAACAACACTCAGGAGTTAGGACCTTTTAGGTTTTTTTTTTTTAAAAAAAATAGACTGAATAAATTAAAACATAAAATTGCACGGATTTCAAAATTAAAATAAATCAACACATTAAAGATTTTTTTTAAAGAACTACAATCGTCTGATCTCGGCTAGCGAGTACATAGACACCTTCGGGGCGACAATAAAATATATAGAAACTTAAATTCTTTTTTTTCTTTTGATTTTATTCATTTATTTTTTTAAAATATTATAATTAGAAAAATAATCCTAATTTCGGTAATAAATAGTGGTACCCGTTAGGGTTTAATAGGTTAGTCTCCGAATTCGGAACTCTCTAGTTCTTTATTAAATTTGAAATCAAAGACCGGTAGCTAAATCGTAACCAATCCACCAATTGGTTACGGTTTCTTTTTCTTTTCCCGACTTCGATCGGGTGCCGACTCCAAAAATTATTTTTAATAAAAAACTAGAATTTCTCAATTTTTTAGTCAAGAATTAATATTAAATGGATTAGGGTTTAGCATTAATCAAGAAATGAGAAATCAATTTTTAAATAAAAAAAATCGAAAAGTTAGACTCGACAGTTTGGCAGCTCCACTGGAACAGCTAGAGGGCTAGCCATTAGAAGTTGCCGAAAGTAGGATTATTTAAAAAAAATGAAATAATAAAAAAGAACTTAGGTATATTGTTTGATGTATTTGTTTATTTTATTTACTTGTATTTTTACTAACATTTTTTTTATCTGCGGCAGTTTATTTAAGGGGGAATTTTGGGGTTTTTCTTTTTTTTTTTACTTTTATTTTATTTTTTTTCCTGCATCATAAACGCATGTTAGACATGGTCAGAACCAGGCCGTCTTAGGACCTTACGAGGGGGGCCATTATGTAAGCTTCGGATATTGTGGGGTAACCACCTTCCGAGGCCGATCAAGCTACCCCACTCAAGTTTAAATGCGACAACAAAATCGTTGCTTTAAAAAAAAACGTAGTGGTTACAGAACTTGAAGACCTTTAGAGCCCACCTTTTACATTACATGAAAACATTTTATAAAACCACAAGGACCTATAAGGTGGCAAACCTACAGTGATAAAAGTGGTTGCGAAGTTGTGATTGTAATTGTGATCTTCCCTTGTAAATAATTTGTAATATTATGTTTATGTAAAGTTTAGAATGCATTGTAATTGTAATTTTAATTTTGATTAGTCATAACTGGACCAAGTCAAGGGCCTTTTGAAAACATTCATGTCCACCTACCGCATTGGCCACAGAAGCTACTTTAAACATGGTTTCGACTCTTCAACCCAGATAAACAGGAGTTTATTAAGAATAAGATTGGGCCCATCCTCTCTCTACAGAGGATTCCTATGAGCATCACTCTAGTCCGGGCCTTAGTCCACCTTTGGGAGCCCAAATACACCAGTTTCCGTATGGCCCTACATTAGCTAAGCCCAACTGCAGAAGAATACTCCCAATTGTTGTGGGCTCCTGTAATCACGAATAATATTTATGTCCCAGACTTGGAAGCTGCAGCACTAAAGATCTTCAGTAAGTTGCTGGGAATCAGAAAAACTGAAATAAACCGGGTTCTAAATCAAGGAAAGACCATTCGATTAGAGGATGTCATGACTGGTTTTCTACTGAATTGAAGCACAGAGAAAAACGTGAGGTTTTTTATGCAAATTTAGAAGCGTGGCACCAGTACCGAGTCAACGCTTTTATACTGGTAGTCTTTAATACCATCCTGTTCCCTGATGAAAGACGTCGAGTCCATTTCAGAATTGTAGAACTCGTAGCCTAATTCCTTGAAGGGAAATCATATATCCCAGCCCTTTTGGCTGAGCAGATCCGGTCACTAAACCATCTCAAGAAAAAGAAACGAGGAGATCTGAAAACTAACATGGTCCTACTAGTGGTTTGGTTCGTTAGCCACATAAGAAGTTACCAGCGTGATTTTAATCTGGCCGAGTTTACTCAGCAATATGATCTCATCAAATCTTTTGGAGAAAGAATCGAGCTGCCAGAAAATATAGCTAGCCGCTATTGGGTCCAATATTTTCAGAGTATGAAAGCGGAAGAATTGTTGTTGACACCCAGGTGGTTTGCAAGCAGGGAAATGATAAGAGGATATAGAGACTTTAAAGTAGTTCCTCTGATCGGCTTCAACCTCTGCACCGCATATGTTCCAACCAATGAACTCATTGAGGACATGATCCTTAGACCATCATTAGAAGCTGCCTCGCTGGACTTCCTTAACCCTGGTATGACGATAACCGATAAAATAACCAAGCTTCAAAGCATCCGAGCTCTTTGGTGCATGAGAAAGACCACCCCTACCACTAGAGGGATAACAGCCAGGAGTCAGACAACCAAAGGATTTCTTTATCACCAGCTAAAAGATATGGAAGACAACGAAGAAAAAAAGGAAGTTCGAGCTGAACCAGAGAGGACGAGTAAAAGAGAGTAGGAGTTGGAAAGCCGTTGCAAGGAGTACCATTAGAAGATAAAGGCACTGGAAACACAACTGAAGAGGACCAAGGGCAAAGAAGAGCAAGCTCCCATGATCCGAAAGAAGAGGAGGACGCAGGATAAGCTTACTAGTCATTAGGAGATTAAATTTTAGATTTTAAAGTTTTTATTAGAATTTATTTTTATGAACAGAATAAGAGGTGTAAAGCTTCACAATTGCAAGAATTAATAAATGTTAGTTAGGTTTTGCCACATCAAAGGTTCCCTTCCCCCACCCCCCCCCCCCCTTCTTCTTCTTCTTGATTTTTCATTGCACTCGTATGACATGCATTTTGTGTTTGTACGATTAACAACCTTTTTTTTTTTAGCAAAATATAATATATACTAACCCTTTGTTGAGTTGTTCAAATCAGTTCAAGTAAAATTTCAAGATAGCTCCCAAACGTCAAGTCTTTCAAAGAAGTCTGATTAGAACACGTTCCCAGTTCAGGATGGCTACTACTTAAGGAAATGATGGAGATCCTGAGATCAATGATCCCTATGAGCTGAGGTTTCGTTCCATAGAAAAGACTATGGAGAAGATGGCAGAACAAATGAGCTTTCTAGCAGACAGCATTTCTTTGCTACGAGCTACAGCGCCGGCTAATGAAGAGGGTTCCAAAACCCCGTTATGGGAAGAATACACAAGCTCCTGAGGTAGAACACGAATATCAAAAAGACCCATTCGAGTCGGAAAGAGTTTACCAGAAAGACAACCCGACCTTCGAACTTGACACATATGCGGCCCCAAGACCTGTCGACCATGGGCCAAACACGAACAGCTTGAAAGAACTGGAAAAGAAATTGACACAATAGATCACTGAGAAGATGAAGGCATTTGTAGGGTATGATGGATTTGAACAGACGGAGATCACATAGTTTTCCACGTATGATATGGAATCATACCCTGAGAATTTTAAGGTACCAAAATTCGAAAAGTACAACGGGACGGGTTGTCCTAAACTCCACACCATGTTGTATGTCAGGAAGATGGGTAAATATGTCCGATACGATCCACTCATGGTACAGACATTTCAAGATAGCCCCACCGAACCGACCCTGACTTGGTATGCCCAGCTTGATCTGAATCAGATAAATACATGGGAGAAACTTGCTCGAGCATTTTATGAGCAATATAAATTCAATGTGGAAGTGGCCCCGACTATGATGAACTTGGTCGCCCTATAAAAGAAGAATAATAAGTCGTTTAAAGAATACGCTCAAAGGTGGAGGTCCTTAGCTGCAAGAATCTATATTCCAATGACTGAGAAAGAGCTCACATCGATTTTCATTAACACCTTGGAGAGGCCCTATTTCTCCCATCTCATCGGGCAGGCCTCATCTAATTTTGCTGAAGTGGTAGCAGCCGGGTGTAGGATTGAAAATGCCGTCTCTTCTGGAAAGCTTCAAGACACAACAGATAGAAGACCACCTGCATCATCATCTGGCCCTAGACCAGCTGTCAGCAAGCCCAAAGAATCTACAGTTGGTATGGTAAATTCAAATATCAGACCAAATGCTCAAGTCACTTTTAGGGCAAATACGCCTCCCGCTTAACAACAGTACAGAGATCAGTTTCAAGCTAACAGGACTTATAGGCAATTTACCAAGATATCGGTTCCTTTGAGTCAAGTCTTCGAGAAGTTGCGAAGAGATAATTTGATACGGTACGAACTTCCTAACGACCGATATCGACTGAGATTCTTTGACTCCACAGTAAAGTGCGAATACCACTGTTGAAAAGTGGGGCATTAGAATGATGCATGCTGGAGATTAAGGAATAAGATTCAGGAATTGATAGACGAAGGGACAGTGTAGTTAGATTTTGTGGAAGCATCGACTCCTAATGTTAACAACAATCCCTTACCTAACCATGGGCTGATGATTGGTATGATCTTTGATGACTGGGCTGTCAACGTCATTGATACAAATAAGAAGCCTAAGGTTTTTGAACTTTATATTGGTAACCAGACTCCAGAAGTGAAGAGATACAAATTTCACGTACCGTTGCCACCAGAAAATTACAAGGCTGCTCCATTTAACTACCACTTGGTAAATCAGGAGAAACCCGATCCTCTGGTAGGGGGCATTACTCGATTAGGAAATATTTATCACCTAAGAGAGGAGTAAGCGAGGAAGGTCATGTCGGGAGAATCAAATGATAAGTCGGCGGCCGAACGTATTGAGGGACTATCGGCTTTTACCAAAATGCTCAAGTCAAGTGAGTATAAAATCATGGATCAACTCAGTAAGACTCTTGCACAAATATCACTGATGGGCCTACTAATTGCATCTGAACCACACAGGGAGGTTTTGTTTCATACTTTAAAAGAGGTGAAGGTCCCTCGAGAGATTCCAATTGCAAATATGGGACTGGTTACTAATTCGATCCTTGTAATCGATCAAATTTCATTTTTGGCTGAAGAATTGGGCGAAAAAGGGAACAAACATACGAAGCCACTCTTTTTATTTTAAGAAATAAAATTTGATTTTTTTAAAAAATAAAGAAATTAAGTACTTCATCCAACTAGTTTCGAGTTCAAGTCCTAGGCAACCCATTATGATTAATATATTACAATCTGAAATAATTTATCTATAAATAATCATAGAAAATATATGCTAAACTTGCATTATCACTACTGTAAGGTGAGCCGATTGACCTAACCCAATGTCCAATTTTGAACCTTTTAACTGAAGCAACTTAAAATAGTCTGTTGGAGTTGAAATTACGATGGCCACTGGCAACTAACTTGCCCTTCAATGGATCCTTTGACTGCATTGAAAGACCACTGGACCAACGCCTACAAGACCTAAAGGTTGAAACATTGATGGACAGAGACAATCTTTGCCGAAAGTTGGATCACGTTGAAACTTTGCTGAATCAAGAAATGGAGGCAATACAGAGAATCCCTACTTCGATAAGGGACGATTGTGTTGTATGGCCAAAGGAGAAGAATGGAACATACCCTGTTAATCTAACTATCATAACTTGTTAAATAGTGAAGCAACAAAAGCTGCTTGTTGTGCTTCAACTCCTTTTAGTGTGGAGTCTAGACTTCATAAGATTATTTGGGGATCGAATGTGCCCTCTAAATATAAACAACATCGTGGGGAGTGCCAACCAACTTTTTGGCCTCTAATAGTAATTTATTTTGCGGGAAAGCAAGTCAAAATCCTTATTGCAGCATATGCAACATGGAGGAGTTGGTTGAGCATATTTTCTTTCATTTCGAATGGGTCAAACCAATTTGGTTTACTGTTCTCCAATTCAGAGTTGATCATATACAAATTCTTAGAGCTGATAAAAAGTTATAGGATCTGGTTTTTCAGCAGGATATTAGGAAAACGGATTGTCAACGGCAATGCTCCAGAATCGCAGCTTTGTCTTGACACACTTAAGAACCAGCGAAATTTGTGTGCTTTTGAGAGTTCAATGCTGAATCCACAAGCTGTCACGGCTGCTATTACGTCCGAGCTACAGCTGCTGCAGGCATCAGAAAGGAGATAAAAAAACTAACAAAGCAGGGGGTTCGCTCACGACTGCTTTTATGTTCGATCAGAGGTGCCGGTTCCCTCCTCGACAAGGTTTTATCAAAATTAATGTAGATGGTGCTTTTCAACCTCAAACGAGTGCTGGGGGTCATAAGTATTAATTGTCGTGATGACAGGGGTTTGTCTTCTTCAAGCAACAGTCCAAGAAATAGTGCTGCAGATTGTAAAACAGCGGAGCTAGTGGCTATTCAGGAAGGTCTTGTGTGCGATGATGCATGTTATTATTGAAACTGATGCAAAACTCGGGTCTGAGAAGGTTATTAAAAGGAGTTTCATCTTCTCGGACGAGTAATAATGTTTTAGAAGACAGTGTGTCTATGAAAACCATTTTTAACTTCTTGTGAGTTTTCCTTTATTTATAAAGAAGCAAATTGTTGCACGAATCAGACTACTAATTGTGGGGGACCAAGGACGAGTTGTAATTACACCCCCCGCCCCCGGTCCAAACTTGTGAATAAAAATTAAAAGAATAAAAAGAAGAAGAAGAGAATGGATCATGTGCTCGTGTCCATAACAAGTATATAATTCTAGGACCTCGATAGTTCAGGGCACACCGAACGTACCAAAAATCTTCTTCCAAGCGAAGGACTTGATCCATTTTGTGGAGAGGTGAAGTGAATTGAGAGACGCAATCATATGCTCAGGGACATTTATGATTCATCTAGGCGTATCCAACGGTCACCTGACGCCACTTCCTTGCAAAGTAACTTCTGCAAGTGCCCTAAAACAAAAGGTAGTTTATTCATCATTCTACAATTTCGCAGCCAGCAACAATTGGATTCTCTGAAAGTGTTGTGAACCAGAAAGCCTTCAAAATAAGCTCCAATAGTTAGCAGGATTGGTAGATAGCACATTTGAGCAACTACAATCGATGCATAAGATATTTATATGAGACATACAGATTAAAATTATCTGCGTTCATGCTCTCCAGATCCAGTACATCAACCAACTCCGAAAGGACATGGATTGAATCTTAGAAGAAAGTGACAAATACCCAAGATTTATGGTACCTATTGTCACTTGTTTTTGGTTTGAGGTTTTTCAAAGTTCCAACTAATGCTCATGAAGGTAAGGATAGCAATAATGGCCATTCAATCAAAATATTGGCTCAAAAACACGTAGAGCTCATGCAACATCGTCATTACGACCATGTGTACGGGAGGTACCACCCAGGTTTGACCATTGAAAAGTCTGTACCAACATATGGCTAAGGTGTCCAATCAGATTTACAGTGATGAAACTCAATGACTTAAACAAAGCAGCCATAGCATATGAATGGGACACAAACTCTAAGTCTAAGGTGTTCTTTCACAATTAGAGATTTTCTGGCACCTCAACCTTACAAAGAAGGAAAATTAAAGCAGAGTTCTCTGATAAAGCTTGAGAAGTGAACCTTGTATGACTATCCCTTATATTCCAAATAACTGAACACTTGAAAGGATGTAAGGTAAGTGATATACCAAAGCATGATAAATTATTGGGAAGATCCTGTCATGACTCAACAAATAATTGCCAAATAAGTTAGGCCTAGTTAATCCATACCAAGAATAAAATATTAGATTTGAAATATCAACCAAAATTTCTCACAAAAGTCAACCATGGGATAGACATTCATATTGTGCATTGATACAATCTAGGGTAGAAATCAGCTAATAAACCAGTAAGAATAGCAGAAACTTACTTAATTAGGGCTCCAAAAGTGAAGTAATCAACAATTCTGGTACTTCACTGATGACTCAAGCAAGGGGTGCTCGACAAGACTCCACTCTTTGCCTCCAACATGGTTTCCCACCCAAGACTATTAGAAACTGACTTAACTAATTTCCATCTCCCTCCTCCACAGCTTCTTTATACTGTTACCCAACTGTTCAATTACTATGCTACCCTCACAATGCCACATCAGACCTCTACCACACCTCAGCCACCCTTATTACAGCAACAATACAACAAAAAAACACAAAAAACGCTATACACTAATCAATAGGAAACAATATCACACAACACACTACGCTACACTACTTATTACGCAACCCTTATGCCTTAGGTTGCCTCCTCTTATATACACGCAATAATGGTTGATTAATTTTAGGGATCATATCATGTATAAACATGAAAATAACATTTATTGGTACAATCTTAGGAAAATAAATATAATTACCCCACAGGTGATTCCAAGACTAAATACTTACAGAAGATACAATACTCGGAACAACAAATGCCAAATGTTATAGAAATCTTGGAAAATTGAGATATTCACACAGCTTAGCTAGAATTGATGGAAAGACAGCCAGAGGAAGACCAAGATGACAAGGAAATCCACATGCAAACTGTTCTTCCTGGCAGATTTATTGGGAGCTGTTCACCAAAGATGAAAATAAGTTTCCAGGTAGTATTCATGATTGAACTTTCAAAGTTTCAATGAAGGCAGCACAACATGCTAAAAATGCATGTAATATTGGCATAATTTCAATAACAATTTTGAATTTTCTAAGACAAAATTCATATCTAATTATTTGCATATTTATCACCTGTGTGCAAATTCAGAATAGGATTAATAGTGTTTTCCCACTTTTGAATTATGGCTATTTTCCTTCTTCAACATATGTGAATTTACCAGATCAACTTACAAAGTTAGATTCTCAAACTAGTTTTCATTTGAATTCAGCAAATAACATGAACAAACAATATTTAGCATGAAGTACAGCTGATTTTGACATCTCCATTGTCAGCACTTAATTCAAATCATTAAAGTGCAATTACCTGGACAAGTTGAAACTGTGTCAAGGGTTGTAAGGATAGTCTGGGCAGTGTAACCAGCATAGGCACAGGTTGTAGTGTTACAAGATGCTGAAGTTGAGTTGCCAAGGTATAATTCGGTACCTCCACATTGCATAGAAGGGCATGTGGACCAATTGGATGGTTTGGCCTGTGATGGCTCACATTGAAGTCTGAAAATACACCAACAAGAGAAGCATTACATCCTTGCAAAGTCATCCATAAAAAATCTTATAAAAAGTCCAAAGTGAAAGACTGACTTCCAATTATCTGATGAACATCTGCACATAACACAGTTGTTAGCAGTAAAGGCGTAAGTTCCATTTGAGAGAAGTAAAGACGAGTCCAAAGAGTCATTCCTTATTGTTGATGCACAAGCTGCATATTCAAGTTGAACTTAATAATCTAATAAACTGAAAAGAAAAGGAAATAGCATAAAAGCATTAGAATTTAGAAAATTTATCTTCCAGTTTGGTCTAAAGACACTTGTGCATATTCTTTTCCTAGCAAAGCAATAAATACTAGATTTTGGGGGACTGAGTCCCCATCAATGCCTCAAAATTCAGAAGTGTATTTTACTTCTATGCATGATAGATAAGAAATTTTAAAGCTCCAGAAGAAGGGAACTGAAAGAAGAGTAAGATAAGAGAACTAATGGTGAACTTGATGAAGCAACAATTGTAGATGATAGTAGGCTCAACAGAATGCTAGCCGACCCTCAATAACTCAAAAAACATAGCAATTTCCAATCTTTTAGACACCCCAGAACGGAGCCCTAACTCACATGCCTCAGTGGCATGACAGCATTGCAATTCAAAGCCCTTTAACTGGGGAAGAAAAGAAGTATCTATCATATAAATGATCCTTTCCCAACAAAACACTAGGTATCTAGATATAATGAAAAAAGTAGGCATATCAGAGCATTTTCATGCATAGAAGGATATAAACCCAAAGCTCCAAACTGAATACAAGATAGGGATTTTCTTCAGTGAAGAATGTATGATCATGTTGTATTCTGCTCATTTTTTTTTTTTAAATGAACATTCACTTGGGTAGAAGTATTTATTGTAACCCAACTAGTGTAATTAGTCCTTGGAAGCTTGCTTGCAGTATTTTCAATATGAAGAGCGGGTGGAGGCACACAGTTGAAACTGGACATGCTATACCACCTAGAATGTCATACTCTAATATCCTTCTAAGTTTTCATCCCTTGTTAATGGCTTGTGAGGAATGAAAATCTTTCAGATAAGCAGCTCAATCCAAACCCAATGTGCTGACGTGTAAAGAAGAGAGATCTGTTCTCAGAATATGAATTCCAGCTGAGACCACTTCTCCATAAGAAAAGGCAAAGTCAATGGGCAGCATCTAGAACTTATGTAGATATTATTGCTACACCAAACTTGCTACTTGCTATTAAAAATATAGAATAGTTTTAAAGCGGGAAAAACTGGTCAATTGGCACAGCAATTACAACTATTATTTGAAAACAACTGGCAGCATTTCTGTTCAAGGTCACATGCTCACATGATGGGTTTCCCACTAGGCTCTCCATCCTCCCATAGATAACGAAGTACACTGGGTACAGTTTGATACAGCTTAAAAGAAATTAACTTTAACTTCCTTCCTTCTATACCCTTCTGTAGATGTCTCAGGCATCAAACAGCCAAAAATTGATCAGCAGCAACCTTTTACGGATTTTTTCTTGTAAATCATCAGAAAATAATTAACCGAATTGTCACTAGCCACTAGAAAAACAAAAAGACAAAGCCTGATACCCCATATGAAGGCAACTGTCAGGAATCCCACAAAAGCATCTACATGTATCCAATGCTCCAACAGCATTTTGTCGATAAAGAAATGAAGTTGATTGCAGTCCTCTCCATTCAGGCTTCTAAAATTTTGGCGGGTAGGGGGGGTGGTGTTTGTGGGGGTGTGGATGGGGTGTGAATTGTCTATGCTCAGAGTCAATCATACTTCATAGAACGATTGACCCCATTATTTTTGCACTATTTTGCCACAGCGTACATAAAGCGATTTCACCTTTGCCCCATTTCTTCCCAATCAACCCAGTCCATCGCCAAAACAAAAGCTAAAAGACAGAAAAGCAACAGGCAAATTGCAAAAGTAGAAAAATGATTATTAAAGATATAGAACCTCATAAACAAACATTAGTAAAGCTTTAAAAGGTAAAATAAACAAAGTACCTTTGAGGGGAACATCAAGCACTTGACCGGCCTTTAGATTCTTAACATCAGCAATGCCATTGAGCGTCATTAATATACTCTGTGACACATTAAAATTTTCCGCTATCTCTGCCACAGAGCTCCCAGCTGCCACCACATGGCCGTAGTGAACCACTGCTTCTCCATCCACGTAATCACAGCTACAGGGAAGAGGTATCGTAAGATTCTGACCCACTTCAATCAAACTCGCATTTGCGATGCCACTAACTGACTGTATATCGGCAACCGTCACCAAGTTGGAGAAGACCTCAGTAGCAACATGGTAAAGGATATCACCACTCCGGACGGTGTAGATAGGGCGTTTGTAGGAGATCCCTATTAATGACGGACAAAATGGATTTAGCAAATGGAGCAAAATAGAAGACAAAGAATGTCATAAACCATATTTACGTTTGACGCAAGGCCACAACCGTGGTTAAACAATTTAGCTCATAAACAATGCCACAAAACCATCTACTAATTAAGTTGAAGATGCAATATGTGTAGAACAGCAAGCAGGTGCTAGCCATAACCATTAGGCCGAACTTTAGGGTTCCATTAATTTCACTTTTCTCCGGAATCAATTAAAAGAAAAGAAGAATTGAGCAAATGAAGGTGCGAACTATCATTCACCCCTTTCGCCCAAAAGTTCATGATTCAATTAATCGAATACCATCAAACCGAACAACGAAAATAGCCACCGAAATTTACCAGAAAATCAACCACATTGTTAAAAAACTTTAATTTTTTGCCTTTGGCTTTTCCTCAAAGTTCAATTCTTTCCACTTATTGCATGAAAACAACCTAAACAAGAAGGAATCACTCGGCTATGGCAACCCAATCAGCTACATCTCTACATGGTACAATGCACAGGTCTTTCTCGCAAAGTACATAACAAATAATCACATATCTAAAAGGGCTTAACTAGTTCATGGTCACTAATGACCCATTCACAATACAACCTTAAACGTTATAATATACCTTTTTTCTTTTTTCACCTTCAACATAAACCCAAAACCCAGAACCGGACGAGAGGTAAGAATCTCGTACTTTTACTTACATTTACCAAGTAAACGCATTGAATCAGTAACAACATATAATACATATAATACTTTACCAGTGCCATTAGAGCAAGAGCAATTAAAGGGTATTTTGATAACGTGGTTCTGATTTACTGTAGCATTTGATGGGGTTGAAAGAGGAAAACTGTTAGCTCCAAGTATAGAGCGGAGGTGCTTGACGTTGAACAAAGTTTGGATTGTAGAGAGAGTAGTAGTGTTCGGTGACACATAACCGACCATGGCTTGACAGGTGGTTCTTGTGGTGGAGTTGCATGTAAAGCCTAGTGACATTGACGAAGGAAGATATGAAGATAGAAGGAAAGATAGGAGGAGGAATGGAGTTAGAGGAAAATGAGCAAAACCCATGTCTAGGTTTTGGGTTTAGTTTTGTTTTCTTTGAATGAGAAGGAATGGAGTTATGGAGGAGAAGTTGAAGTTAATGTGTTCTCTCTCTGAGGGTGTGAAGGTAGAGAGAGAAGGAGAAAAAGACAGTGGAATCGAAGGGCGCATCACGGTTTGACTGTAGGGACGGTATACAGTACAGTTTGAAGTTTCAAACAGTGAAAGTGGAACTGTCCGAGCGAGGAGTTCACGTGCGGAGCGTTTGCATGTGTTTTCATTTTGGAGAAATCGATTATAGGCTTTTATATTTGCTTTCATGCATGTACCTTTTTTTTTTTTGCTTTTTTGAATCGATGTCTAAATCAGTGAAATAGAATTTGTTGGTCCGATAAATGTTTATTTTGACCTTTTTAAGATAGTTAAAAAGTATTTTTCAATATTGAAAGTAAAATAGAATTTAAAATTATAATTAAAAAAGTGAAAATTTTAAACTATCAGTTTTATAAATAAATGAAAATCTAAATATGTGGAGAGCTAAAAATATTCTTTTAAGCTTTAAGTATAACAATAATACGAATTTAACTTTTTGAATAAAGTTATGAAATTTAAGAGTATAGATAGACCAATTCATCTTCTCACAACTTCTTTCTAATAAGCTCATGTACTCATAAAGACTTTTCATGAACCTAAACTCGATGGGATCCTATAAAAGAAAATCTATCGATAGAAGAACTCTTTTGAGTCATCAAACCACTAACTCGATTTAGTGAACATCGTTAATAAACAAGCTTTATAAATGTTGAAGAGCTCTTCCTCGTTTAACAAAATTAGAGAAATTAAAGAAATATCATCATGCTATTAAACTACTATTATCAAGAAGAACTCAGAATTATCAAGAAGAACTCAGAATAATGCTATTTCTCATCAAGAATAGTGACATTAATGTTTTATAGCTCCTCCATTTCTCATCAGATCGCCAGCTTAACTTAGTGGACAACATCGACAAACATGCTTTATAAATGTTGAAGATCTCTTCCTCATTTAACAAAATTGGAAAGATCTATTAAACTATCATTTGAAATATCAGGAGTAGCTAGGAGCAATGCTATTTCTCATGAGGAATAACGAGATTAATGTTTTATACCTCCATATGTTACACATACGTTCAAAAATCTCTGAAATTGCTTATCCCTCCATTTTAGCTCTTTTTTCAAGTCATCCTTAGTAATATAAAACAATGTATTCACAATTTACCATCGGTTTTTCTTTATCCTATTTATTTATTTTTCTTAATTTTTAGCTAGAGTTTAGAGTAGAAGAAGTGCGCAAAATGATTTAGTTAGAACTTGAATGCTCTTTCCATTATATGGTCACAACTTATGAGTTAGAAGAGAATGAGAATAAAGTAATGGAAAATAAATTTACTCGGGCTTATTTTTTCACCCACTGCGGTAAACGTAGTGTCATCTTGAGGAGTTTGCCAGTAGTAGTTGAGTTTTATATGAGGTAGGCCTACAAAATAAAATAATATAATGGGACATTGGGGTTTTGTTTGACATAGCCACTCGATATTTAAGTTAGCAGTATATATTAAAGAGTAAAGGATGTTTAGAGGTAATGGGCAAGTTTTAGTGCATAAAGTGTAGAGAGATTTACCGTTCGATAGTAACAAGATATTTATAATA
The DNA here is from genome assembly GCA_024138005.1 of Lumnitzera racemosa. Lineage (NCBI taxonomy): Eukaryota > Viridiplantae > Streptophyta > Magnoliopsida > Myrtales > Combretaceae > Lumnitzera > Lumnitzera racemosa. Next base: position 5,906,621 of record JAMXBC010000012.1, read on the forward strand.
GAATAGTCCCAACAATTGAAAAACAGTTAGTAAGAGAGATGCTATCCCACAAGCATAGAAGAGTAGAGTTGTAGTGTTTAACATATTATACTTATACTAGAGGTGGCTATTGACTTGGTATCTTATCCTTATCTTATACATTCTAACTGTTGAGAAACTCTTTAAATTTGGTCAATCCAGACTTAGGGCTTAAGCTTAAAGTGATGAGCCCTAAGTAGCAAGGCGCGTCAAATTTGGGTAAGCTTAAAGGATCCATGTGTAAAGAGCGATATTAAGATGTAAATATTAAGTACTCAACTTTTACCTACCGTTCTATTTAAGTTATTAATTTTTCTTATTCTAATTTAAGTTACCATTGTCTTCCAACTTTAAAAAAATTAAACTTATGTCAACAACATTAGATTTTCCATTCATTGTTTTAACATATGTGAGATTTTGATTAGCCTTAGGCATTCTATCATGGTGGTTAGCATTTGCATAACATTCCTTGTTTATACTTTTATATATATTTTTTATTATTTCTTATTAAATTTATAATTAAATGTATTTAATATTATTTTTATTAATTATGTAAGTAAATATGTTTAATATTATTATTTTACTAAATTGGTGAACATTACAAAAAAATACATTCTTTAACCTTCATTTTAAGTTGGAGGAAATTGAAAAAAAATATAAATTTATTATTTTAACAATTACTATAGATGTCTTGTATTACTCCTTTTGATATATAATTTCACATGTCAATAATCTTTTTTATTTCAAATAAATTTTCTTTCCACATCTCATGGTTTTTCATACAAGAGAACACATCCATGTTCTTTTCTATTTCATTCTACCATCATTTTTCTTTATTTTTTTTCCTTTCCTCTACAAATCCTAACATATATTTTCTTTCCCAAAATAGAATTTCAACATTTTTACCAATCGAGGTGCTAATTAGGCTGGTAATCGTATTGTGCCTTGCAAGCATATAGAAAAATAACATTCAAGAATTTTAATTTAATTTTATTTGAAATTCTTAAATTAGCTTTAAAAAGTACAAATAAAAAAATGAACAAAGCGTTTCACCGAAAAGAAAAGAAGGTAATATATTCGAATTTTGCACTTCAATTTGAAAAAGAAATTAAATTACAATTAAGTGTAGTTAAAAATATTAAAAATAAAGAAAGAAAGATTTTAAAAATTTAAAATTTATTAACTTCAACCTGTTTAATGATTTGTTGTTTTAAAATTTCACCTTATGTTACTTTTTTTTCTTTCTTTTTGCAAAGTATGTCCTATCTACTTCCCAAACAATGCCTTAGTCTGACTTTTTTAGCATAGAAGCGCTTCTTCGTGGTTCACAAGGGATGAATGTTAAATTATGAAACCTTTCCATGTGTCTGAATTGTCATGTTTGTGATGTAGGACTTGAAAAAAGTAATAACAAACGATAAAAAAATATACTGATAAGAAAAATTTTTCCATTATATAATGTGTATACATGCCATTATAGGTGCACACACTTATGTACACCTAGTTTAAAATGGTCTTGAATCATCAATTCATAAATCGATTTGAGAGTGAATCATGATCGGCCCTTAAGGAGTCAGGTTCGAGCCAATTGCACCATCCCTGAACTGTGGTTTTTTTTCTTTCTCATATTTCCTTAAGTATTATAAATATATTTTTTTTCTTTTTTCAAATTTCCATCAATTATTATACATAATTCATGGCCCGTTTGTTTATTTCCTTTTTTTTCCCAACTAAATCTAAAACTTTATATTGATATGTCAACTATCATTGCTCATAAATCAAATTTCTCTTAATACATATAAATATCACATATAGTGTATCAATTATTATATATTATATATAATATATACTTGTTTGTATCATATTATATATATAATATATTATATATTACATATTGATTTATATAGTATGTTTGCATTATATGTGTAATATAATGTATAGTATATGATATTTTATTTATATATATTTTAAATTTCGAGATTGGCTTGACCATAAACTGATTGGCTAACTAGTAGTTTGGTCAACCAATTCGGAACCTAGCCAACCAGTTAGTTTTTGCTTGTTGAACCGTTTAGACCTTTAAGGTCCAGCATCTTAATGGTCGAGTCAAGCCCACCCATGATCAAGCCAAACCAATTCAATGGCTTAACAAGTTAGTTTTAGGTAGGTTCGTGACTCGAAATTGTCCCTTACATAGGTTTAGAAGTTGATATTTACATTGTTAACTTATGTTGGACTGAAGTAGTTCATTAGTCATATGATTTATGTTGACCTTCTTCCTTTTGTTCTCAATAACCTATTTCTTTACTCTCCTATTATGGTTCTTTGAAAATGGTTTCCTATCTTTTGTAACTTCTTTTAAAAGCTTACTATATAATTTGTTGATCATGGTTAGACCAACTAAAGTATGCGGACTGGGGTAGAATCTAACTCGAATGGGATTGAGCTTCGCTTCCTACTCTTCAATACTTGCAAAAAAACCCCTATAAGTGAGGCCTCAATAGTCCTTTGATACTTAAGTTAGCAAGGAGAACCATGAAAAGGATAGTCAAGCATTAAAGACTTAGTGGACTGTGCTTGCCTAATGTATGGGTGTCATGTGTTAAAATTTTTCTCTTGAGAAAAAGGGAGGAGAAAAGTTCTTAGAAAGTAAGAGAAGGTCTCCCTTACCTTCTTGTACCTAGCTCCTTTTATGGGGGTTACCAAGACTTGTGGCGATTAGGGATTCACTTGTATTAGCTGCCAGTAGACAGTGTGCTCTATGGTAAAGACTAAGCTTCATTGTAAGTAACATGTCGTAGCTAACCAAACCACTAAATTAGCAACTTAGTGATATGGCGAGAGCATGGGTGTTGGGTATGCTAGTTGTACTATGGATGCTAGGTGCTCATTAATGAGCTGCAACAAAATGTAGGCGCTAAAGACAAAATTCAAGCTAAGATGCTAAGGAAACGATCAACTAATGCTTAATGGGGGTAAGTTGAGCACCAAGCTTACGCTAGATGATTGATGTATGCTAGCTCGACAATCGGAGGCTAACCTGCTTGAATTGTTGTTGTTTAACTCGCTAGGTAGGTTGCAATATGAGGGATAAGCTTGCCATTAGTTTACATCTTCATTGGTGCGAGCCCATAGCCTCGTAAGCGGATCACGTCGCAATATGTAACTTGCCATTTGATGTCTCCTCGTGATGGGCTTTACCCATTGGGCCTTGGTTCAAGCAAGGATCAGGTATTAACACTTATCCCCCCACTTTCATTAATATTTGAGGCATAAGGACGATAATCCATGCAATGTTTCTATAGGGCCAGACCCCTAGTAAGGGCCAGTTTTGCTATTTAGGTCATGGTAGATAATGCGTTTAGTTGGGTTCATTTTCCCATACATTGAATTACTACATCATTGACGTAAATGGTAGGTTACTCAATGTGTCATGATGGCTACCATTGAGAAATGTAATGCACTTTGATGGTATGTGAAGAACAATTGCACACATGGTGTTATCCATTATCAGGTTATGTTATGGATCCATGTGCGAGGATCAATCGGTACCACTAGCTAAAGGAGCAAAGCACATGGACGACTGAGATTTGGTGCATGTCTTATCGTAGGTTTGTGCTTTGAGAGTAGAGAAATCATTCACCTTCTTCCCTTGTTTGTCTACATAAATAGGAGTTTAGGTATTCATTTTTCACTTTGCTTTGTTTACTCAAAGGAAACTCTACCAAAATTTTGACTTGTAAGCTAACTACTTTTTCTTGTGTGCTTCCAATCTTTGTTGATCACTTGCGATGGTCGATTAAAGCACAACTAGTAATCAGAGTGAGTCCTCCCATCCTTCCATTTCGAAAGAAGTAGATGAGGGTTGCAAGAGCTCGTCCTAAGCAAAGGGTGGTAGCCGTACTCCCCCCAAAATAGTGATAGGAGAAAGAGAAGAAGATAGATTAATACTCTCTTAGGGGGAGAGGAAGAAGTAGGTGCACTGACATCCCCATAATACATACCTACCAAATGGTGAGGATGACAACATGGAGTAATTCTTATGAACGATTGTCACAAACAAGCACGTGTATACCCATGTTCCTTACATAGCAAGCGAGAAGAAGTTAAGGTTAGTCCACCTAGTGATAGAAGTAGTACCTAGGTAGCCACTAAAGGAGCTTATGGTAAGGCAGTGGGCTTATGACATAGGAGGTGATTGATCATTTGGTATTTACACGAAGCCATTTAGGCTCGGTCTTCATCTCCCTTTTTCAAAATTCTTGTTCAAGTTCTTTTGGTATTTCAAAGTTACATAAGGTAGTCTGAATGCAAATGCATAGATTCAGCTACTCACTTTCAAGGCACTATGCATTTCAGAGTTATGGTGGCTAACTGTAAAACTATTTAGGCATTTCTTCTTTGTAAGGATGGTGGCTGATAGATGGGTTTACATTGCTACTCGAGGCACAACTTTAAGTATTATTGATAAGCCACCGAATAAGGTGGAAGGGTAAAATGAATTCTTTTATTACATTCATACTCTTAAGCCACTTGATTTTTCGATCAAGTAAAGATGGCCCATTCGGGGGAGGAAGTTGAAAGCCTTGGGGGATGAAGATACGATAGCTAGCATCGAGCTCTTGAATTCAGTAGGCTAAAGAAAACTCAAACCTTTGTCAATGTACGATAAAATTAAGCCAAATGATCATAGGATTAAACTTAGAATACAAAGTTTAAGGCATTCGGTTAAAAGATTCAATCAAACCTAAATTATAAACTATAGATAGAAATATTAGTAAAAATAATTTCATAAACTTGAATTTAAGAAAATAAGTAATAAAATAAAAGACTATAAAATTTTCAAATTTTAAGTATAATAATTATTAATTATCGAAAAAGCGAAAAGTGTAATCTAATAACTAATAAATTACTAAATATAGATTATATATATATACTAAAAATCACAAAATAACCTAAATAATAATTAGAAATATTCACAAGTACCCCACATGTATTTACGTGTAGATAAAAATACGTAAAATTACTTAAATTGGCTAAAAACTTATTAAATAATTAAAGAAAATTATTAATTAATTAAGAAAAAATTAGAAAAAAATTAGAGAAATAAGGAATTGTGTGGATTTGGTAGTGACAAGTCAAGAAGTGAAGAAGAAAATTAACCAATTAAAATCAAATAACACAAAAGGCAAAAATTAAGGGATTTGGGCAATGTTTTGTCTAATTAAATGCATAATAATTACTACAAAACTCTATAAATAGGGAAAAAAATTACAAAGCTCATTTGGACAGTTAGAAGTTAGAAAAAATTGAGAGCATCGAAATTGGAAGAGAAAAATAAATGTTAGGAAAAAAATAAGGAAATTTATGCAATAAGGGCTAATGAACCAAAACCGTACACCACCACCACTTGGGACCGAGCCACCATCACCACTACCCTACTCCAGACCTACCGCCTAGATCGGCCGACAAACCTAAATCGATGTTGGAAGCCCAAAAGTCATTGGACTGAGTAAGTCTCTCATATGCTTCGATTTTGTATAATTTCTAAAAATTATTTATTTTGCCTAAAAAATTATGAAATTTATTATTTTAAGGTTTTATTATATGTAGATTTAGGGAAAAATAGTGATTAAGTTTAATCATGCTTGAAAATATAGGATTCTTAATAAATTAAGCAAAACCGAGCATGATTAGAATTAAAAATAAATAGACTTAGAAGTGTAGTTTGGAGCTCAAATTTTTTTATAAAATACTTAAGTGATATAGAACAGTGCTATGAAGCCATTTTTTTAAATTTAATTTTTGAAAATTTTGAGTAAATTTTTAGCTCTAAAATGATGGAAAAAATTGGGTAATTTTGGGTTAATTAGGTGATTAAGTGATTAATTACTGATTTAGATAGTAATTAGATATTTAGGGATGTTAATCTTTAATGTGGAAACCTAATTTTAGCCTTGGGAGTGTTAAGTGTAATTAATATAAGAATTATGTAGTAATTGTAGGAAATTAGGAATATGTGAAATTGGAAATTTAATAAATATGAAAAATTAGGGTTATTTAGATAATATAATAATAAAAATCAGAATATAATAAATTTGAAACAAAATTTAATTTTAGGTAATTGTATAAAAAAAAAAGATTTTCTCACATCGGAAATAAATCCGGTATCCTAATTAGGATTATAGTGTACCAAACAGTTTAAAACACTAAATTAAGACCCAATATGATATTTAAATACTCGAGCTTAATGTGATTAATTTCATATTAAGACTTGAGCATATTTAAGATTTCAAAATCAAAATTGGAATCTAATTTAGAAACCAAACTCCGAAATAAGGTAGAATAAATCATTAGTAAATAATAGGTATACATGGAGAAATGAGTTAAATTATAACTTAGAATATAAATCATTAAAGTATAAGTACTAAAAGGACCTTATTGTATTATAAGATATCCAGAGACGAACTCGCTTGCAATTAAGTGATCAGGCGACTAAGAATTCCAAGTAAATTGGGTTATTACTTACTGTATTAAAGTATTATTTTATGGTACTCGGAGACTTAGGATTGTGTATGATTGTGATTATAAGTAGTTTATGCATGTGTTTGATGTATCTGAATTCGTGCAGAAATTTGTAATGTGATTGATTTTGTGTTATGATTGGATTGGTATGAAATTTTTGAACACCCTAAATGGAATTTAATCTTATTCGACTCTGATGACCTAAATTGTCATACATTGCAACCCTTTAAGGGATTATTAGGATTCTCCAACTAAACAACGATACCTTCGATAAAGATAGCGTTGGATAGCAATTGGTCTTTTTCTCATCTTTAACCAAACTGAGTGACAGGAGAGGAGGTCACGATAAGGATAAGGGCATTGGTTCGAATGATAGTTGTCGAGTCTGATTTTTCGGTTTCTTTTATTTAAAATTGATTTTCCCATTTCTGATTCATACTAAACCCTAACTCATTTAATATTAATCATCGATTAAAAAAATTGGAAAATTTCATTTTTTTTTTTAAATAGTTTTGGAGTCGCCACTCTACCAAAGTTGAGAAAAAGAAAAGAAACATAATCAATTGGGTGGATTAATTACGATTTGGCTACCGGTCTTTGATTTCAATTTGAATGAAGAACCAGAGGGTTTCAAATTCAAGGGCCAACCTATTAAATCCTAATGAGTACCACTATTTATTTATCGAAATTAGGATTATTCTTTTAATTACAATATTTAAAAATAAATAAATAAAATATCAGAAGAAAAAAGAACCTAAATTTTTACAGATTTTATTGTCGCCCCAAAGGTGTCTACGTACTCGCCAGTCAGGATCAAACGATCATAATTCTTTTCGAAAACTTTAATGTGTTGGTTCTTTTTATAAAAAATGATTGGTTAAATTTGCGTTTTTATTAACCATTTTATTTTTATTTAGAAAAATCCTTAGAAGCCTAATTTTTATTCCTAATTATAAAAAAAACCTAAAAACCTAATTTTTGAAAAGTCCCAAATTAAGATTTTTATTTAAAAACAACTAAGTAATAATTTTTTTTATTTTCAAGAAAAACCCTAAATATTTTATGAAATATGCAATTTTTATAAAATATGCAATATTTTACATGATGAATATTTTATATAGAAAAAATGCTTAAAACATAAAAAAAAGAAGAAAAAAAGATCCTAATCATAGAAAATATACCTAAACCATAGAAAAGATATCTAAACTATGAAAAAAATATTTAAACTATAGAAAAAAAAATCTAAATTATGGAAAAGAAACTTAAACAATGGAAAAGAAGCCTAAATTATGAAAAAGAAGCCTAAATTATGAAAAAGAAACCTAAATTATGAAAAAGAAGCCTAAACCATGGAAAAAATATCTAAACCATAGAAAAGATGTCTAAATCATAAAAAAGATGTTCAAACTATGGAAAAGACATCTAAATTAGGGAAAAAAACATCTAAACTATGGAAAATAAGCCTGAACTATAAAAAAGATATCTCATCGTAAAAAAGGAGTCAATTAAAGATTTTTTTTTTATTTTATGAACATCAAAATGATTTTTTTTTTCTAGAAAACCCTAACATGCCTAATGCAATTTTTCTAAATTAATATAATATACAAAGAAAGAGATTTTGTAAAATATGAGATTTTATAAAAATGTTTTTTTGAAAATATGAAATCTAAAAAAATAAAATAAAATAAAAAACTAAAATTTAACTTAACACATGTTCACTAGACACTAATGCTATAACTAATTACTAGCAATTAAGGACGTAATAAAAATAAAAAAAAAATTAGTACAAGTCTTAAAAATAACTTTGCATATACTAAGTGAGATAAAAATAAATAAATAAGACAAGTTATAGACAATAATTAAAAATTATCATTATGTACCTACAAGGCAAAGTTGATGAAAGGTAACAGATTGAATCCCCAGTCCTATCGCGTGCACAACTATAGAATTGGTTTAAGGAGTGGATTTGAGCGTGTTTTTAACAAATGTGTAATTACTCTTTTTTGGTTCGCACCATGTAACCCCTATTTTTAAAACTCGAAAACAAATCTTGTAAATCAAATCGAATAGAATCTAAATTGATAAAGATCTAAAATAGATTCGAATCTTACAAATCTTGATTTTATTGGATTTAACATCATCGTATTAGATTTGCTTTTTTTTCGACAACTATTTAGTCAAGATTCCATCAAATTAATTTTTTCAATTTTTTTCTTTCTCAGTTTTTTTAATTTTTTTTCCAACAATTTTCTATTTTTTTTGTCTTTTTTTTTATCATTTTTCAAATTTTTTTATTTTCTAAATTACAATCCTAAAAACAAAAATTATAACTACTATGGGCAAAAATCGAGTATCAACAATAGTCTTAGGAGAAGCAGTGTCTCCATTGCACAAACTTAGGTTTGGTTGTGAGCTATTACATAACATGAAAACTCCTAAACTCGGATTAGAGTGAGTGAAATTTCTTTAATTTCGCAACGAACTGGATTACGTTGTGTGATGATACTTTCTTGTTGCATTGCATAAAAATAAATGCTTGATAATCTTGTTTGTGTTTGTATACATTCATGAGTCTCCAATTCAACTTACTGAACTGTAGTTGCTCATACTAGTATAGATCCTTTTGCAGGTCCTGATCTCTGAATACTTCGAATATTATGCCGCCTTACGACTATCTAAAGGTTAGTCCTTTTGAAGCCTAGGGTGTGAGGATCAATTTGCTTATCAATAGATGTATAGCTAGAGTGTCCTTTATAGTTTAAGAATGAAAAACTGATAGTCATTATGTAAATTAGTAAACTGTTATGTTTATGTAGAGTTTCCCAGGAAGTTCTGTAGAATTTACATGTAATTATGTATGTTGATATAAAATTTATGATAATTACAGTAATTTAGCTAAACACTTAATTGGACTGTTTACTTCAAAGAGAGGAGTTGTTGATGCCTTGTGTAGATTATATCTATGGTAAGTACTATGAGGCTAGTTACTATCATAGAATGGTTTCCACAGTGAGATTGTTACAACTCTATGACTTTGGGGTGTAAAAGTCAATATGTGAGAAGTATAAGATTGGAGCACCGTTGTTTGCCATGGAGACAAGTATTTGTCATGTTCGGCCAAGGAAGGGTAGTTGGTTATTTGCTGCATTGCATCACCTTACCGTTATAGTGGGAGATATCAACTGCTTGTCCTTAGCTTAGTAAGTGTCTTATCTTTGCTTTAGTTTATTTTATAAGGAGTTTATTTGTTATTTTGCAACTTTCAAATTGGCTGCAAAGAAATTGAGGGTGAAGCTGCTGGCTATATAAACCAAGCAGCTTGAAAGTACTTGGAGGCTTGAGAAGAGAAGGTGGCCCGAGTTGAAAGGGGAGGGGGAAAGTTCACATTGCCCTTCAAAAAAGTCAAAGAAGAAGAAGAATGGAAGGTAGTAGACCCTTCCCAAAGTTGTTCAGCAAAGGGGCAGAGATGTGTCGATAGGAGTACCATTGTAAACTTCGATGATGGACTTAGGCTACAATTCTAGGGGATCCTATTGGGGCTACAAGCATTAAGTAGGGCTACGAGGCAGCAAGTGCTTAAGTGGATGTAGATTGGATAAGTTCTGAGCAAACCCCTGAAGTTGCTGTTGTGAATGCCATTAAGATTCCTAACAACAAGTATTTTGAACCTTTGGTTCGTCAAAGTAGGCGAGCAGCTCCTGTGTAGCTTGTGAATCAGCTTACTCAAAGGTTTGAGTAACTACAAGGCCAGTTTGAGTGGCTAGTTGCAGGTAGAAATAAGTTTGAGGCCTTAGCAAAATTGCTAGGGAGGTACAATGAGGTAAGCTACTCGTATGTTTCTATTAAAGTGCTTAGTGTTAGCTTGATTACTAACTGTGTACTATGCTCATAGTTATACAACTTACTGGATTTCATTTTAGCTTACAACTACTTAATCCTTTTGTTAGAGCAAAACTAAGTAAAAGCCGAGATTGAGAGGCTCCAAAAGGCGCTAGAGGAGAAAAATAAAGTGCAAGATGAGTTGTCGCATTCAATAACTTAGAAAACTAGCATAGGAAGCTCCTCAGTTGAGTAGGTCAGTTGGAAGATGAGCTGAAGAAGACCGAAGAATTTAGGAAAGTTACAGAAGGTGAATTGGCTGATGAACTGAAGACCAAAGGGGAGGAACTTAATAAGGTACCAATTGAATTCGGTAATAAGGAGGCCAAACTTTTGAGAAGCGAGGGATTGATGGCTGAAGTCAAATGAGATATCTTTATAGAGACCTTAGAAGAACTCCTAATTAAGAAAGCCATCACCACGGCTAGATATGCAATGGCGGAGGAAGTACAGAAACAAGTTTGGTTAAACATGCTTAATGCAAACTTATCCTTTTTCCATTAGTTGGATGAACGTAAGGTTATTGCTAAAGGTACGCCGGGTGGTAAGTTATTTGGTGACTCATCAAGAACTTCCAACAGTGGCTCAAATGTAGGCCTTAAGGAGGGTAGTTGTGATAGGCAAGATGGACAGGAGCAAGAGCAGCAACAAAAGTAGTAGCAAGACAAGCAACAACAAGTTGAGGATGTTTAGGAGCATCTTCAAATTTTTTCTTCCTTGCTTATAGTTAATGTAGGCAATGTATGCCCATTTCTAAAATCATCTTTTATATCTTTCTTTTAGTAAGGCTGTGCCGACTTCCCTTTAGGTATTCACTAGAACTTGAATGAATGATCTCTTATTAATTGTCTTTGATCTCATGCTTCCTTTCCTTTAGTCACTGCTTCTTGTGTTTTTACTATGTTTATGTATTCGAACCCCATTAGTTAACTCGATGTTCATGACGTTGTTTCTAGATTAAGCTTTGAGGTAGAACGTCCTGGACAAGACCTGATCACCTCTGGCTTCGCCAACTCCGATAGGGGTCATGAATTTTTCTTTGAGGCATTTTTGGCTAATAAACATGTCGAGCTTTGTAATGCTTGGTTTGCCTAAGATAGCATTATATGGTAACCATATGTTAACAATGATGAAGTCTATTGACTAGGTAACAACGTATTCGTCACTGCTGAATTGAATGGGTAGGGTGATGTTCCCTTTGGTAGGTATTGGTTTGCTACCTTTGAACCCTATAAGGTCGTGTTTATGCAGTTGAAGGGGCTCATGGAGCTGTTCTTTCATTTGCTTGAAGGCATTGTAGAAGAGTATGCCTACCAAACTCCTACTATTAATAAACATCTTAAGAACATCAAAGTACCTAATTTCAGTGTTTATGATGAGTGCATCGTTATGAGGCAAGTCGAATCCCTGCTCGTCTACGTCGGTAAAAGTTACTACTGTGTCGGTCTTTAGCTTATTATTTTTTACGATATGTTCCTCATGTTTAGGTATAAAGGTAGTATCACTTGAGAGGAGGCTAAGTTTGCTAAATATGGTGTTGACCTGGCCGCATTATCCCCTTCAATTCTGTTCGTTCGTAGAGGCATTAGCCTATTGATTATGGTGTTGCTATTAGTTATTTACTCGATGGCGCTGGGTTATCCGTTGAATTTGGTTTTTTTTTTTCGTTTGCAACGAAGTGGTCGATGCGGCCTTTGTAAACAAGTTCGACTATATTCTTGAGGGGGTAATACTTGTTGATCTTGTGTCTATGTACTCTATGATAGTTACAGTATTTTCCACTTTGAAGTGAGCTTTGATGGCATTTTCTTAAGCTATGTATTTCTCCATGATTTTCATGAATTCGTCTAAGGGTTCAAGCTTATCCAATGATACTATGTTGAAGAGTCTTTTGTTAGAATCTATGCCTATTAAGAGTGCTTACAGAGCTAATCCTATGTCTAGTTTGGAAACTTGCTACTTCTTTCTATTGAAGCGCTCAAGGTATGCTCGTAAGGTTTCATTAGGGCATTGCTGTGAGGAGGGTGTTAAACCAAATCAAGGTGACTTTCGCTAATGTACTAGAGAAACCCTTGCACATGATGACATTTGAGAAGTTGTAGAGGCTCATCGTTGTTTAAAAATAGATGAGGTGGTCATCTGGATCAATAGTACCATTATAAGTGTTGAGATGTGGTAGCCTTGCACTATGGGGAGCATTTCCTCAAGGATTAAGGAGATGAATGGGCTCTCTGTTTGCGTAGAACATGATGCTTATGTGAACGACTTGACTTTCTTTTGATCATGCACATTAGAGGTATAGTAGATGTGTTCATTGAGCTTGTCCTTATTAATGTCTTCAGTCTTTTGGTGATAGGCTATCGACTAGCTTGCTTATCGCTATGCATTCGCCTTCTGCATGTGTTTTGCTGTAGTTATGATTCAATCGTTCGCGCAAGTCTTTGTACAATTAGTGATCATGCTAAATCTGATCGCACAAACGCTTGTGGACTGTGTTGTGTAAGTTGTGCTTGGTTGCGAAGAGAAGTTGATGGTTACCTCCTCATTTGGACGCTTTTGAGATGCATTTTTGAGTAATGTCACATCTTTGTGTAAGGCTATAGTAGGTTCATGGTATTTTTTGTTTTATTCTAGCATCTGTTGAACAAGTAGCCCCGAGCGCTTGGACTTGGGTACTTTTGTTTTGAGGTAGAAGTATTGGATCTCCTCTGCCTTATTGGGAGGTGTTGGTATCCTCCATGCAAGAAGCTTATGAGTTATTATTTTTGCTTTTAGCCATCATCGTAGTGGTGGCCTAAAACAAAATGTTGATTGTAGTTAGACCAACTAAGGTGTGTGGACTTGAGTAGAATTCAACTTAAATAGGCTGGGCTTCGCTTGCTACTTCTCAATACCTGTAAAAAAGCCCTTTGTGAGTGAGGTCACGAAAGCCCTCTGACACTCAAGTTAGCAAGGAGGATCAAGTTAAGGGAGGTTGAGCACTAAGGACCTAGTGGATCATGCTCTCTTAGTATGTGGGTATTGTATGTTGAATTTCTACTCTTGAGAGAGAGGGAGGAGAAAAGTTCTTAGAAAACGAGAGAAGGCCCCCTAACATTCTGGCACCTAGTGCCTTTAACAGAGGTTATCTGAAAACATGGCGATCAAGGATTCACTTATATTAGCTGCCAGTAGATAGTATGCTTCGTAGTAGAGACTAGGCTTCATTGTGGGCAACATGTCATGGCTAACCAAACCACCAAATCAATAGCTCAGTAATCTAGTAGGAATAAGGGTGCTGGGCATGTTAGGCGTATTAGGTTTGCTACGGATGTCAAGTGCTAATTAATGAGTAGCAGCAGCATGTAGTTGCTAAAGACAAAGGTCGAGCTAAGATGTTAAGGAAGGGATTAGCTAATGCTCAATGGAGGCGAGTTGAGTCTCAAGCTTCTGCCAAGCGATCAATGTATGCTAGCTTGACGGTTGGGGGCTAACTTGCTTGGACAATTATTATTTGGCTTGCTAAGTAAGTTGCGATGTGAGGGATAGGCTTGCCATCGGTTTGTATCTTTATGTGACTTGTGAGCTTGCCATTCAATGTCTCCTGTGATGAGCTTTACGCGTTGGGTCTTGATTCGGGAAAGAATCGGGTATCAACATAATTTATAAACAGTTAATTTCTCCGGTGTTTAGAGCATAATATATAGTTATTTGGTAGTTGTTATCGTGTAATAACAAATTATGCTTATCCTTCGTTTTTTGTTTCAACGAATAAAAATATGCCAAAGTAAGCTGGCCTCAAGAGAGATTTCAGGCTTGTAGTTTGTGGAGCTACACGTAACAAGGTTGAAATTCTCAAGGGATCATGCAGGCTATATAATAATTTATTTTCGTTGACTCTTAGAATTAATATGCCTTTTATGATGCGTCTTTAAATTTTATTATGAATTCATGAAGAGGTCAGGATGATCCCAGTTTATTTGAAATCAATATCAGAGATCTTTCGATCTAGAAAACATGAATTTAGTTGAGACACAAATTGGATATTATAAAGTTAACAAAAGTGTTTGTTTATAATGCTCCAGTGCAATTCAATTAATCTGTGTACAAGATAAAACCAAGAAATTTGGATTATTTTAAACACTTTGCCAAAGCGTGGACCAGCTTTTTTTGGATGGTCGTAGGGTGAAGTTAGAATTTTCGAGATATCAAAAGAGAGACAGAGAGAGAGAGAGAGAGAAAAAAGATAAGAGAAAAAGAAGACAAAGAAACAAGAAGGAATCTACGTTAACTCCATCTTTATTTCCGTAGCATAGGGAATTGATATAATTAAGGCTTTTATTGGTACCTGCTATGCTATGTTTACATCAATTTACCAAGAATTAACAAGAATACAACAATGGCCCTATATTGAAGGAGCTGATGGGACAAATTCGCCCAGCTAGTTCAACTGTCATATTTAGGGTCTATATATTTTGCATCATAATATATGATAGTCAAAGCGCAGAAGAGTAAAATGAAGTAAGAATCAAAGCAGACTGAGCACTAAGTGTACTTTCTTGGGTGGAAGAATATGAAGTTGGTCAGCTATATATGAAAGTCCATTTGCATACTATGATTTGGGGTTATGCAATGTCAATCTAATAGTCAAATGTTAATACCTACATTGGAAAAAAAATGCTAAATGTGTATACTTGAATAAAGACAAAGCTATAAAAAAATCAGCTACCTGTGCAAGCGAAATCCTTAACTGCTACTTTTTCAAATCCTCTGTTCTTATAAGAACAAAAAATGGGTTATGTAAAGTAATTACTTTTAATAATTCCCTACATAGAAAATATAAAACGGTAAAATAGTTGTTATTGGGCATCTATTACGTTTGTAAAATGTGTTGAGGAAGAACCATTGCACTTCAAATAATCTATTTAGATATTTTCATGGATAAGCGGCTTGCTTTATAGTTCTTTATGTTAGAAAACACTATCATGTTACATGGTCGCTGACTTTTCTAGGTGTAAAACAAGTTTTTAACCACCAAGAAACGAGAATACTTAAAACATTTTTAGACTATCTCACGTGACTATAAACCTCAGTCCAACTCCATAAATGGAACAACGCAACATTCCACTAAGATAAGTTGTAATCGTAAACTTCAGAACTTACTTTTGTGTAATATAGGTAGAACACTTCCAGCTGACACCAAGTTATAAAAGTTATCTTAGACAATGATGAAACACAAGTTTATATATTGATTATGTGGTGCAATGGATATTGGATATGGTAAGATGTTGCTTACAGCTAGGTATTTGTATCTCCAAGAACACTGTAATGTATGCCTTACTACTTTCGTTGCCTTAATATCATCAATGAGAGAGCTCCAGTGTAGTCATATTTATTCATTGTAAAAGATCATGCTGCTCTCTTAACTGTCAATGATACGTGGAGAACTTAGGAAAAATTTTCCCTAATCTCAAAGCATCCTAGAATTGTAAATTTGTATGTAGATAAGTGATCTTAGCATGGAAGAAGAAGTTTCGTGTCATGCACGTCAGTTTTCACATGGCAACCACACCTCAAATTGTAAAGCAACAATCACTAAGGAGAATCGTTTAGTTTTATGCCTATTTACATGTCTGGTTGCTTTTTAGGATCACTAAAAACCACTAAAGGAAAGATTGGAGAATAGGTTCCATGAAGGAAAACCTTTTCATCCTATGAGTGCTAGTTTACTTCCACACTACCAATTTACCATCATCAAATTTGAGAGAAGTATCATTAATGCGAAAAGGATTAAAAGGACAAATTAATATAAGATTTGTGCTTTTGAATAGATTTAAATCCTAATGGATATTAAAGTCACGTTGCAAGGACTAAGTTTTTCTTGAGAAATGCTACCAAAGACTTAATAAAGAGTAAATAAAGATATTAGGTAAAATCCACATAACTATTAACTTACACTTAAACTTGCCTAGAAGACTTGATAGTATCACAGGGTGAGAGGCTCACTCTTCCTGAAGTGTCCGTGCAACACTTAACTATCCTTTATCTCTTCATATTTATTTGTATTCCGGATGGCAAGCCAGTATTTTCTCTTCTTGATTTACCTATGATTGTTCTAAGCCCTTCTATCTTTAGGAGTGCCATTCAGCATTGTCACTATCCCCCATTTTTTTTGGAGGCTCAACTTCTCAACTGATTTCAACCTGCAATGACCATTATTAGGAGAGCGGCATTAAGTCTCGATCAGTTTGCTCACAAAAGACTAAACCCGCCTTTAGGGAAATACCCTACCCTACGAGCAAACCACTTGATGATGCCATTCACTTCACCTTGAGCCTAAGTTGAGCACCCCCATTTGCTTTCAAACTTACAGACCGTTACATTTTCCCTACTTAAATCCGCGATGCCCTTGTTGGGAGGCTAACTCTTTGCCATTATCGTCCACCGAAGGATTACAGACCCTTCATTCGTTGCTTAACTCCAACCAAGATCACCACCATTAGGACTTTGGGCTTCCTTCACTCTTTCACCCATTCTTCTATCCTTTAAGGTCACCTCTTGATAAGTAACCCAACAATAGGGTCTGCCCATTGAAGTTCTTTTCATTTTCTAAGGATTCGAGTAGAGTCTTGATATAATGTAGCTTGCGACATAGCTGCTCCCTCTAATAATGATGTCCTCAACGTAATGGCTACTCCTCTTCTTGAGCTTCATCTACATAAATCTAATTTTTAACAAGAACTTCTCTATTCATTCAGTACATTGGGTAATATATAAGTGGCTTGTCGGGTTGGAACTTTTCAGCTCTAATACCACTTATCACGGAATGTAAGGCTCACCCCTCTTCAGCCCAGTAGGGCTATTATTAGGAGAATGGCATTGGCTCCCGACCTATTTGCTCATAGTAGGTCGAACCCACCTTTAGAGAATATCTCACCATATTAACAAACTACTTGCTAATGTTACTCACCTCACTTTAAGCCTGAGTTGAACACCCCCATTTGCTTTCAAACTTATGGACTATAGCAATAGCATGTTCAAAATTTTAGATGAAATAGCATAAATACAATGAAGACTAATTACGATTAATTGTTGTCCTCTACTATCTTAAGTTATATAGGTATAGCATGAGCAACAGCTAAAAGCAATGACGTTAAGAGGAGCATGCTTAAAGCCTTTTGCTAGACTTTGTTGAATCAACAATTGTTTGTACCTCATTAGGCCTGCATTGTAAGGAAACACGGTAAGGCCATCATTCAAAATTCTAAACTCTTCTTCAAACAATTTCAAAAGTTTTACAAAGATACAGTTGTTTAAAAGGTTGATGACATCAAGAAGCACTGCCTATCTATAGTATAGATAACCAATCGTAGATGGCTTTTTGAAATAGTCTCCATTCAAGAATTTTAGGCTTCTTAGAAGCAAACTTCTTTGCCTTAATATATCATCCATGTTTTGCCCCCTCCTAGCCATTTTAATGAGTTTTGTGGAGCTTATCATGATTTCCTTTTCCACAACAAATAGGTGGTGAAGTGTAGTGTAATTAAATGATACATAAGTAAGATTAATACTTAACAAGGAAGTTGGTTAACTATATTTAATAAAGAAGTTCATTTACCTTTATGATTTGGAAGTTCCCTATGTCTAGAATCTCAAAGTCAAATTGTTGTTTTCATTGACAGATGATGTTTCTTGGTAGGTAAATATGAATGTTTCTGAGAATTTAATGAAGAAGGTCATTCTTTAGACTTGATTTGTGTTTCAAACTGAAATTACAATATTTAGAAGTTCCAATGGACTCAAAAGTAGCTATCGAATTACTCTTCATTAATACAATTCCTTGCTCTCATTTTGTTAAAGCATTACTTGCATGTAAGATCTTATTCAGGTGCTTTGAATAGATCAAGTTGTCCTTTGCTCCAATGGAATCAAATGCTATAGCCAATCAAATAGCAAAGGAAGCCCAGTTATCTCCTTTTAAAGGTTATATCATGCAAATACCTCTTACTTATATTTGTAAAACTTTGTTATGCAATATGCATCAAACTCCTAATATAAGAAAATGTAAGTCTGCTAATGTGCTATAATAAAAAAAGGGCAAATCCTCCAACCTAAAGACTCTTACTTGTGAAACTGATACTTTATGCTTAGCTTATATATGTATGCTGCTATGGTTGATAATGAAAGTGTATATATTACTCAAGGAAAAAAATAGAAGAAGAAAAATTAGAGAGGAGTACCTCTTAAATCATTTTATGAACAACAGCCCTTCAACATAATTGACATTTATTTAAGAAAGCATAGCTTCTTGAATCAATTGGAGCAACTAACATTACTTAGCATGTAAAAGTCACTTAGAGTAAACTTTATATTCAGACATGTCTATTTGATAACATGAGCTTTAAGAATTTGAAGGAAGCTTGGACTGGATGTTATTTGGTTTACGCTAGCTTGTCTTCAAATCATTCGATATTCATTTCAACATGGCACAAGGTTCTTCAAATTAGCAACAACAAGTAATTTTTATTTCTAATCTTTATTCACTATTTATTAATATAATTTTTGCATATATGCTTATTTTATATATTGTCATGATCTAAAATAGTAGAGTCATAATAATCCCGCTATGTAAATCATCATAAGACATAAGTTAATCTCAAAGCTACTATTGTAAGACTCATTTACATAAGACGTCTACGACTAAATCACTTTGAAGTAAACAGTTCGTAAGAAAATAATAAGATTTTACTTACGGAAGTCTTGAGACATACATCAAAATCTAGATATTCCAATATTATTTATAAAATTCAGTAACCAAATGATTTAGTATTTACATTGTTTGGTACTAAAATATTAAAAGACAAAAATCAAAACTTGGGAAGTTAAATTATTCTCACTCCCTAAGATCCAAAAGTCATTAACTTTAGGATAGTGATAGTGTGACTTCCTAATCAATACCTATAAAAACATCTATAGTAATGTGAGCAACCACTTGCTCAATAAGCTAGGATAAAGACATAAGACTATGCATCAAGAATAGACAAGGTTATCGAACAATTATTTAAATGCAATACAACAAATAAATACCATCCACGACGTTGTCTAACTCGTCGCGAGATTATAGAAATTATGTCCGCTCTAATCTGGGTTGAAGAGTTTTAGCATGCATGCAACAGCTTACACCCAATCTTAGACTTGTGCAATGAAGACACCATTCCTCCCACAACTATATTTCATACCACTGCCTTCACCCTTATCGTGACCTTCTCTCCTAGCACGTAGTTTGACTAAGGCTAAAAAAGGGACCATTATGCTCAAGTGTCAATATTTGGTCGGAGAATCTTAAGTGTCCCTTAATAGGTCGTAATGCATGTCCGGTTATGATTACAAGTCATATATCATTAAGTCTAATTTAAGACAATTAATTAATGTCACATGATGCAAACAATTACAAACCAGAACAATAAGCCAATAGTATATAATTAAGTTCAAAAACACACACACAAACAGGTATATGTACAATCAAATTACCTACAAGCACAACTAAGTATAATCATAAGCCTTTACATACTATGAGACAGTACTTCAAAATATAGTGACATATTGATCTAAAACTTACCTGAATTTCCTACTTGCTTATTTAAGGTGTGACTCGCTATAGGCCTTCACCGATAGTCCCTGTAATACACATATTGCTTTAGTATTCACATAACTACTATACCTATATATATAGGTTTGGTTCTATTCATATTTTGTAACTTAAATTATTAGCTTTAGTTTAGAGTTATTTTGTACTTAATTATTCGTGTTTTAAATCTCTTGTAGTTAGCGTCATTTTTAACTGGGTTCTAATTTAACTTCTAATTTCATCTTTTATTCAACTCCTGAATCAAGTTCTAATTCAACTCCTGATTTCATTTTACTTATAAATATTAGAAATTCCTTTTAATTTATTTCACAGAGTTTAACTATAATTCAAGTGAATATAGTATCTGATTTAGTTTTTTATGCTAGTATGCATTAGTTCTGATTTAACTTCTGAATTAACTTATGATTCACACAGATTTTATAATTCCACACAACTTCCCACCATTCAGTTAAAAAATTAGAATGACAACATAATTTATAATCCTACATTACTCCAATTTGAACCAGCTATACTCAATCCCACTATTTGAGCACTTCACATATATTGCAAATATCAACTTTAAGTCCTCAATATTCGGATCTAATATTCCTCACGCTATAGATTGATTCTTTCAACATTATTCAACATCATAATATGTCAAATTACCTACTAAAATAGAATCTAACTTAGAGGCTTAGAAAATTCTTAAGTTTATTTAGAAAAATAATCATTTTATAGGATCTTTAAGGTCTAAAAATATGCTGAATGATTTTTTAGGAAAAACCTTTTTATAGTAATTCAATATACATAATGCGTATTTCATAGAAAAATGTTGGAGTCGAAACAACATCACTAAGGTTTTAAAAAACAAAAGGAAAATCGGTTCAATTTTAGCGATTTGTTAAGGGCAATATATTTCGAAACTCATTTTCTTCAAAAAAATATTTCTTTTCAAAAACTACATACAAAAATATGGTAGAATACAAATTTTCATAATTTTTGGACAAAATTCTCTATTTTTATTAATTAAAATAAAATCAGATAAATTTGCAGAACTCACTAGAATCTGGCTTTTTGACCATCGCCAGCCACCTTGCTATTATCAACTAGTCATGGCATGGCCCCTACCATCCAGTGGTGGCAACCTTACATTCCCAAGTCATGGTTTAGTGGTTGCATTCTCATATAGTCTTAATTATACTTATTTTTTTGTATAATTTTCTAAAAATACCTATCTACACTTTTTGATCTCTCCTTATTTTTCCTAGTAGAATAAGTGTCTAAACTGAACTAAGA
Organism: Lumnitzera racemosa; assembly: GCA_024138005.1. Taxonomy (NCBI): domain Eukaryota; kingdom Viridiplantae; phylum Streptophyta; class Magnoliopsida; order Myrtales; family Combretaceae; genus Lumnitzera; species Lumnitzera racemosa. The sequence continues at coordinate 5,927,946 of JAMXBC010000012.1, forward strand.
TGGGGTGCTTTGAATTTTTAAGGGGTATGATGTGCCTAGGAGCTCGATTATCACTAGGACTTACCGTAGCAGATTTGAACTAAAATGGGTCATTCGAGATATCGAAGAAAGTAAAGTGAATAGGTCTACAATTGAACTAGAGTAACTGACATGAAGCTGCTCAAAGGATATGACATACCAACGAATATAATACGGCTTAATACGGCTTGATACTTCGCTTGATATGATGCACAAGTTGATGTTAAGGTCCGCCCATCACCAATCCTGAGCTACTTAACAAGATTAGATAAGAGTATATGTAAAATGGACTTAGAGAGGGTTGTCTCATAAGAACAGGATAGTCAATGTCTTTGTGTAAAGTTTGATGATTTCGTCTTACAAGGACAATTAACAATTTATAGTAAGTCCTTAGGGCAACATTATAATTAAAAAAATTATAAGAAAGTATATACAAAAGGAAATTCCTAGTAATATGAAAATGGGTAAAAAGGATAAAAGGAAAAAATGGAAAAAATAGTACAATATCAGACATGGTGGATAGGTGGCGGTGCAATATTGGTCCCGTACGAAGATTCCCTGAACACAACACTCGAAGTGGATCAAGATGTTGTGGCAACAAAGGGCCAAGACGAGAAGAAGATGCCCAAAGAAATGGTAACAGGCCAAGAGAAAAACTACTCGGCAGGTAAGCAAGACTCTCAATACTCAGCAATAATCTCTCTACAGAAGTTGGTCGGATTACTCAGTACAGGGTCCTTAGTAAGAGAATGGTCAGCATCAGTGCAATTGAAAACGCACATCAACATATAACTATATGGAGCGCTCAAGGAGTTCAACCATCTATCTTTGGTGTAAAGTTTCTCGTCATCAATAGGTTACCGAGAGAGAATTCGTTGCGTGAGGGATTGAAGGCCTCGGAGCCGTATGCGAGTAATGGGACTAGTGGTCGGCAGCTCATCAGTTCCTTGGGGTTGTTAAAGATTTGCCCTCAAATCTTGGTCTTCGTCATCATCGGGCACATAAAGAGTCAAATCAGCGACATTGAATGTGGCAGATACACCAAAACCCTCGGGTAGTTCAACCTCATAAGCATTATCATTAATGTACCTAAGGATCCTGTAGGGTCCATTTGCTTTGGGAGATAGTTTATTCGTCCTCTTGCTAGAAAAGTGTTTCTTGCTAAGATGGATCCAAACAAAGTCCCTAAGGGCATAAATGACTCATTTCCTTATGTAGCTTCCCACTTCCTTCTATCGAGCCACAATTTTGGCCAATTGCTCAACAATCTTCTAATGTAACCTCTGGAATTCCTCAGCATGCTGTAGGACAGATTAACTTTCCCCTTGTATATTTGGACCGTGAATTAAATCCAAGGGTATGTTTGGATTAAGCCCATAAATAGCCTTAAATGGTGATGTTCCAGTTGAACTATGAATTGAGCGATTATAGGTGAATTCAATAATGGGTAGGCATAAATCCCAATCATGAGAGTTCTTTCCAACAAATAGCGTGCAGTAGGTTACCAACAATTCTATTTACTGCTTCAATTTGGTCGTCTGTTTAGGGGTGGCAAGAGGTATTGAACAGGAGTTTGGTGCCGAGTTTCCTCCATAAGGTCTTCCAAAAGAAGCCCGTGAATTTCAAATCACGATTAGATACAATACTTCTCAGCACTCCATGTAGTTATACAATTTCCTGCAAAAAGAGGTTAGCGATGAATAAAGCATCATTAGTTCTATGACAGGGAATGAAGTAGCCCATCTTACTGAACCGATCGATCACCATCATGATTAAGTTGTGTCTTCCCGACGTTTAAGGAAGGCTGAGAATGAAATCCATGCTTAGATCAATCCACGGCCACTCTAGGATTAATAGGGGTGTATATTCTCCATAGGGCTCTTTCTTCCCTTTTGCATATTTACACACCTCGCATCTCTCAAGTACTCGGTGCACATCCTTCATCATCTTAGGCCAGTAAAAATGCTCTTTCAATATCTTAGTCGTCCTCTTTTCCCCAAAATGGTCGACCAAACCCCTGGTATGAGCTTCTCGAACAAGTAGCTCCCTTGCTGAACCATTCGGCACGCAAACCTACTTACACTTCATCAAGAACCCTTGATTCACGTAGAATCCATCTATAGCTCCTCCAACATTGCACTTGGCTGCTAAGGGTTCAAAATGTAGGTCATGCTCATATTGATCAAGTAAAGTGCTAAATCTAAGCACCTTAGCTTACAACGTTATGATGAGAGTATGACATAAAAAAAGTACATCAGCTATTGTGTTGGTGCTCCCCTTTTTCTATATGATGACATAGTAAAAGGTCTCCAAGAATTCAACCCACTTAGCGTAACGCCGAGAAAGCTTCTGTTGACCGTGAAGATGCTTGAGAGACTTATGATCTGAATAGATGATGAATTCTTTCGGTAATAGATAATTCTGTTAGTTTTTGAGTGTTCGAACAAGGGTATAGAACTCTTAGTCGTAGGCTAAGTAATTCAGGGCAGCACCCTAGAGATTTTCATTGAAGTAGGTAATAGGTCCTTGCTCCTGCATAAAAACATCGCTAATGCTGACACCAAACACATCACATTCAACCTTAAAAACTTTCTCAAAATCTGGCAAGGTGAGTACCAAAGCAAACATCAACTTAGACTTTACGTCTTTAAAACTCCTCCAAGCTTTCATTGACCACCTAAACTCAATGTTCTTTCAGGTCAATTAAGTTAACGGTGCAATTATGGAACTGAAGTTCCGAATAAATCTCTAATAGAACAAGGTAAGACCATAGAAGCTCCTAACCTCGGCAGCACTAGTTGGCGTAGGCCACTTAATAATAGCTCTGACTTTTTCGTCATCAACTTAAACCACCTTCCCCGAAACAACATATCCAAGGAATATAGCCTCACTTTAACAGAATAAGCACTTCTTCAAGTTACCGAATAATATCTCGACGCAGAGTATGTTGAACACCAATCTCAAGTGGTCAACATAAACGATGAGGTTAGCACTATAGACTAGAATATCATCAAAACAAACCACGATACATTTGCCTATCAACGTTCTGAGCATAAGATTCATAAGCCACATGAATGCACTCGATGCATTAGTTAAACCAAACAGCATTACATCCATTCAAATAGACCATCCCGAATCTTAAAGGCTGTCTTCTATTCATCTTCCAGTCTTATTCGTATTTGATGATAGCCACTCTTTAGATCTATCTTCGAAAAGATACGTGCACTATGTAACTCATCGAGCGTGTCATCCAACAACGGGATCGAGTATCAGTACTTAACAGTAATCTTATTGATAGTATAATTGTCAATGCACATTTTACATTATCCATCTTTCTTTAGTACTAACACGGTTAGGATGGCACATGGGTTTATGCTCTCATGAACATACTCGCAATCTATTGCCTATTCAGGATTGAGCGTATAGGGGGATTGATTCAACAAGGCTGCTCCAGGTTGAAGATCAATGCAATGCTCGATGCCTCTTAAAGGCAGTAAACCTTTCGACAACTCGGTAAGAAATAGATCAACATACTCTTCTAGTAGAGCTCTCACTTCGGTTGGGTAGCTCTTAGCATCTCTCACCTCCAAGAGTCTCTAAACTAAAAGAAGCACGTAGTCCTCAGCACTAACTTCTTAGATAAACTAGGCTCAGGAAATCACTAAGGACTTCTGCTATAGAAATTTAGTAACTTGCGCTTGGGCATCTTGCACTTTTTTAGGACTCATGGGTGTCAATATAATTTTCTTCCCATCCTTTTGGAACATATAAGTGTTCTTGTACCCATCATGCAACACCCTTAAGTCAAACAGCCATGGTCGACCGATAATATGTGAGAAGCGTAAATGAGTAGGACATCTCACAACACCTCATCCTTGTACCTATTGCCAATGATAATTGGTAGCTCCCACCATTAATGATTAAGGCGTATAGCTTATCATTCACTTGACAATTTGTATGGAAGGGGGTTCTCTCCTTGCTCATTCTCGTTAGCCACTAAAGCATTGAGAGATCTTCAAACAACAAAGCAATACTCGGCACCACCTTCAAGTGGTATCTCAGCATCGAAGTCTTCTTAAAATACTTCCAACATATGATCGACTCCCACTTCTTCCTTACCTTCACTCGTGCTCTCTACTTCAAACTGGGGCTTGTCTACCTTTATGGTCATAACTCGGCGATTCAGACATTGACTAGCTATGTGTCCATAGCCAAGGCATTTGAAACATTTGATTTCTTGAGTTTTCCTTCCTAAGCTCTAACCCTGGTCTCTTTGGACCTTAGGTTCCTTAGTCTTGCTCTTACCTCGGCTTTCTTCTGGTTGGTTCAGCAGCTGCCCTCGACATTTTACCCCAAAACTGTTTGATGCTCGGTCATTCCTTGTTCGACTCGGCATGCCACTCCTATTTGGCAGAATTGGTCGACTACTCAGCATCCAACTAACTTGGTTTTGCCGTTGCCTCTCAACTCTCTAGGCCACCTAGATGGTTTCATCCAGAATTGTGAAGCTCTACAACTCCACAATGTTACCAACCTTAGCCCGTAGTCCAGAAATGAATCGTGCTATAGTTTACGCCTCAAGTTCGTTGACATTGTAGCATATCGTGAGCAACTAAAACTCTCGAACATAGTCGTCTATTGATCTGTTATCTTACCTCAAGTCTTGGAGTCATTGGAAAGTGTCTTGTTTGTAGTGTTCAAGAACGAATCTACTTCTTGTAACTCTTTTAATCTTGTTCCATGTTCAAACTTTGCGTCGGGCCCTCAGGTGAACATTTTGCAGTTTCTTCCACTACATTGCCGCATACCCAAAAAATTCTAATGTGGCCACTCAAATGCAGATATCATCTTTATAGTTATAGAAATCAAATATCTTATCGATCTTGTCTTCCTAATCCAAGTAGTCGTCAGCACTACCGTCATACCTTGAAGCAACAGAGTTGTAACAGCCCTGCCGTATAAACCATTCTAAGATAGAAGTTGCCCTTACAACTACTATCCTAATCGTGATCTACACAAGGTGTCCGCAACTAACCCACTTTGAAGTAAATATTTTGTAATTTAAATAAATCATTTACCTAGGAAAGTAAGAAAATATATATATACATTAGAATTCAGTTATTATAATTAATGTTTACAACATTTTACCGTAATCTATTTCCTAGTTAATACATTATTTAGAAAAGAAAAATTCTAAGATAAGAGCTTAGACCTTAAAAATATATGTTTGTTTTTCAAATGTTTTTCCTCACTCCCTAAGATCCAGTAGTTGCTAGCTTCAGAGTAGTTGTAAGCCAGTACCTGCAACGACGTCTATAAAGATGTGAACAACCATAGCTCAGTAAGTTAGGATGGAGGACTTAAAATTATACCACCAATACAAACAAGGTTATCAACCAAATCATTAGGTGCAATGTAAGTTCAAGCAAATGCCATCATACAACGTTATCCAACCCGTCGTGAGATTAGAGAAATTTTGCCTACTCTAATCTGGGTTGAGGAGTTGCCGTTAATGCAATAGCTCACGACTAAACCCAAGCTTGTGTAATTGAGACACCGCTCCTCTCGCGATTACCTTCGAACCATTGAGTTCACCCTTGCTGTGACCTCCTCACCTGTCACTTAGTTTGACTAAGGATGAAGAAGGGGCCTATTATGCTATCCAACGCTATCTCTTTCGAGAGGGTCGGTATTTAGCTAGAGAATTTGAGGTTTCCTTTAATGGGTTGCTATGCAGGTCCGATTTATGATTACAGGTCATATATTTGATTAAGTTCAGTTTAAGGTGATCAATCATTTTATACAATACAAGCCAGAACAATAAATAGAATCATAACATCACTCATAATCAAGCACATGTACATAGCCAACTATCTAACAAGCACAACCAAGTATAATCTCAACCCTCCAAAATATAGCAACGTATTAATCTTAACTTACCTGGACTCTTCGCTTACTCACTTAAGGTCCGACTCGATAAGGCTATCGCCGATCATCCCTATAATACAAACGTTGTTTCAGTTTTTCATATAACTATTATAGGTTGGTTTTATCTTATCACGCTTATTGTTATCTTTTGTTTAGGGTTTAATATACCTAATTATCTAGGTTTTTAAGTCTTTTACAATTCTTCTTAAATCATGTTAAGTTTTGTTTCAGTTTTCATATTGATTTCTAAATTAGGTTTTTAACTCAGTTTTTCATTAGAGATTTATATGTATACCTTTAGAAATCATTCTGAACCATAATGTAAAATTAATTGCATTATCTTCGAATATCCTAAATATCGTTTGCAGTCTCTAACTAGTGTTCTAGTTCGTGCGGTATACCCGAATCCTAATTTAATTACCAAATTCACCCTCGTTATAAGAAAATTTTACATTTTCATATAATTACCCTAATTTAAGTTTCTTATCAAATTTATTGTATAATCCTATTATTATCATAATATCAATTCTAACCAATATTTTCCTAATTATTAATTTCTCATAATTACATATTATACATTATCACTTAATGTGTACAAAATGTACACATCTAATATTCCCATCACTTCAAATATCATCTCCTTACATCAAATAACATTCTGAATATGTAAATTCATCCCAAATCATATTTTGAACCTAATTATCCTAAACTACCAAATTAACTCAAAATTTCTCATTTTTATCTATTACATATTTACTACATAATATGCTAATAATTACATCTAACACTCCAAATGCTACAAATAGCATACTCTATTAGATTTCAACATCTTAAAATATATAATTGTACATCAAATCAGTAATTACCCATTTAATTACTTAATTAACCCTAAATTACCTATTTTATGCCTCATTTTAAGGCCTAAAAATTATCTAAAATTAAAAAAAATTCATTTTTGAAAAAGGGCTTCATGGTATTGTTTTTTGTTACTTAAGTAATCTACACAAAAATTTTGGGCTAAAAACTACACTCTTAAGATTATTTATTTCTAAACTGAAACATATTCGGTTTTGCATGATTTCTTAAGGATCATATATCATGAGACATATTTTCATTAAAATAATATTTTTCCTAAAAAATAAATACTAAAATATTCCAGAATAATAAAATTCATAATTTTCTAAGAATATTTACTAATTTTATAAAATTACACAAAATCAAGCTAAAAATCGAACTCACCAGTTTGGGTGGCTCCGGCTACTGCCGGTGGCCATAGGTGTGTTGGACCACTCGGGCACTGCCACTACCATGTGGTGGTGGTGGCTGTCCACTTTCAGCTACTCATCGGGTTTGGGTTCTCTTTAGAAGCCCTAACTGCACAGATTTTTACTAAATTTTTGTAAAACCTAATTTTCTCTCAATTTTACCTCTCTCTAATTTTCTAAGGTTTTAAACTGATCAAATGAGTTTTTGAAAAATTTGGGGTATTTATAGAACTTTAGGGAAATTATTATATATTAAATTAATTTGACAATTACCTTATCTCTTCTTCTTTTTTACTTTCTATTTGGCTAAATTTAATTGGTTAACTTTCTTCTTTAATTTTTAGATTGCCATGCCCCACTTTTAGAATTTTCCTCATTTTTATATATTTTCTTGATTTTTTCTTAATTAATTATGAATTTTATTTAATTATTTAGTATTATTTTAACATATTTTGCGTATTTTAAGTAATTACACGAATTTCTACCTATATGTAAATATATATATAGTACAAATAAATATTCATAAATATTATTTAGGTCATTCTATGATTTTTAGTATACATATAATTCATCTTTAATAATTCATTAATTATTGGAATGCATTTTTACGTATTTTCGATAAATAACGAGTTATGTACTTAAAATTTAAAAATCTTATATTCTTTTATTTTATTGCTTATTTTTTTAAGTTTAAACTTATGGGATCACTTTTACTAATATTTCAAACTTTATTTGATAATTTAAGCTTAATTATTAACTGATTACCCTAAATTCTATGAGTCAAACTTTGGGTAGCTGATTGTGGGTCTTACAACTACCCGTTGAAGCTTGGAATCTATACCTTAAGATGTTTGGTACCTCTTAGCGCTCTAAACTTATATTCATCAATCCTAATATACTGGTCTTCTTCTTCTTCATGCTCTTCTATTTTGTCTAACTTTAACCTCCTCCTTGTGACTTTGTCTGTACATCACAGTAGTGCTTAGTTCATTGGAAAGGCTTCCGGAGCTCACTCATTCATCTGCCTCCTTGGCCTATCTCTCATTTTTCGGCCCTGCTCAATAGCTCTCTCACGCGGTCTAATCTCTAAAACCTTGTTTACTGAGACGGCTAAGTTGACCACAATAGCAGTAAGATCTTGTATTTGCTTATCAGTAGTACGTAGTGTTTGTTGGGTAACTTGACCACGATCATGAGCATCACTCTCAACATTGTAAATCTCTCCCTGTACACTAGGGTTCAACATTCTCAACATAAAGCTTTGGTAAAGACACTACACTTAATTGCTTTCAACACACACACACAAGTATCTTGAAAAGCAGACTTACTATCACTATACAACTTTCAATCTCAACCTCAAGCTCTGATACCAAGAATATATGATATACCTAAGAGCTCAGTTATCAATAGGACTTACTGTAATAAATTTGAACTAAAGTGGGTCCTTCGAGATATCGAAGAAAGTAGAGTGAATAGGTCTAAGATCGAACTAGATTTACTGATGTGAAGCTGCTTGAAGGATATGACACACTAATGAATACAACACAGCATGATACTTCACTTGATATGATGCACAAGTTGATGTCAAGGTCCACCTGCCACTAATTCTAAGCTACTCGGCAAGATTAGATAAGAGTGTATATAAAATGGACTTGGTGAAGGTTATCTCACAAGAACAGGATATTTAATGTCTATGTGTAAGGAAAATTGACTATTTATAGTAAGTCCCTATGGCAACATTATAATTAAAGAAATTACAAGAAAGTATATATAAAAGGAAATTCCCAGCACATGTGAAAAAAGGTAAAAAAGACAAAAATGGAAAAAGTAATACAATATCAAATGAGGTGAATAGGTGGCGGTACAACATTGGTCTCATACAAAAATTCTTTGAACGCAGCGCGTTAAGGGGATCAAGATGTTACGACAATAAGAGGCTGAGATGAGAAGAGGATGCTTAGAGAAACGGTAATAGGCCGAGAGAAACACTACTTGATAGGTAAGAGAGACTTTCGGCAGTCGACAACAATCTCTTGATAGAAGTTAGTCGGATTACTCGACATAGGGTCTTTGGTAAGAGAATGGTCGGCATCAGTGCAACTGAGAATGCACATCAACATATAACTATATGGAGAGCTCACGGAGTTCAACCATCCATCTTTGGTGTAAAGTTTCTTGTCATCGGTAGGTTACCGAGAGAGAATTCTTCGGGTAAGGGATTAGAGGCCTTGGAGCTGTGTGCAAGTAATGGGACCAATGGTCGGCAGCTCATCAAGATGGTAAAAGTTGGTTGACAAATTTTCACATGCTAAGGGTCCTTAGTATCATTATTTGAGTCCTATTAGGTGTCCTTATCTTCATTTTTTTTCCCAAACCCTTCTAGCATAACAGATTATTTTTCTAAATATTTTATTAATTTTCCTATATTTATTATTTAATATATTTTAGATATTTTAAGTAATTTTAAGTGTTTCTATCTACACATAAATGCATATGTAATACAAATAAATGCTCCTAAATATTATTTGATCTATTTTATGATTTTTAGTATGTACATATTTTATTTCTAACGACTTGTTAATTACTAGAGCTCGTTTTACATATTTACAATAAATAACGGGTAAAATATATGTTTTTTTATAAATATAATATTTAATTATTTTATTTCTTAAATCTAAACTTGTTGAGTCATTTCTACTAATATTTCTAGTTTCATTGTAGAATTCGGGCTCGATTAATTAACTTATGCAATCATCCTAAATTTTACATACTGATTTCGAACCAACCAATTGTAAGTTGATAGCTAACTTTTTATAGGATCTCACACTCTACCCCCTTACAAATAGTTTCATCCTCAAGACTACTGTATTCAAAATCTTTCCTCATATATATATATATTCTTAATATTGTAATTTATTTGAATCTTCTAAATTACTTTCTGATTAGGTTTCTAAATTTTCCTTTAATTTAGCTTTTGAATTGTTTCTTCTCAAATTTTCAATCCTATTTTTCTTTTCTTCCTTTGCATTCTATACATGATATCAATCGTATCTTACTCTATCGCTACATTTTTCTAATCGCATTATATTGGTCATCTTATGACTTAGCTCCATAACCATTCAAATGCTCTTACTAACCTATCCTATATTTTGTTCTTCGTATCACTTACTCTTAAATTTCACTTACAATCATTAATGGTATTGGTCCACCACAAATCATTTCTCTCATTTATACTTTTCTATTCGCAATGGCTATGCTATTGCCATAGTTTTTCATTTGTTTCTTCATACAACTTAGCGTAAGGTCAATAGAAGTAAATTTAATAAATCTTGACTTTTCTCCATCTCAAATTCAATGAGATGGTTGATAATTTAGATCAATTTGACTCAACTAAGCTTCATAAGAATAAACATAACTCTTTATCAATAGATTCATTAAGAGAGGTATCGACATGAACCCATTACTTGAGAAGACTTGACACAACTAAATACACTTGAAGGGTTAACATAACAAGAGACTTAACAAATGAGAAATTTAATCGTCTTAGATTTGTCATTCCTTTGTTGGACTACCTATTGCAATTACTTATATGAAGTGTATTGTTACCTCATACCTTTCTTGTACATCTAGTTATCTTAGTGGATCTTCTTTCTTGATAGTGTTTATCAATTATCTCCAATTGGTCACTATTTTAACACTTCTAATATCTACAAAATTTCTTCTTTAGATACAACTTGTTTAAGGAAAGAAATCTTATCTAATCTACAAATTACACTTCCTTAATTTAACATACTAGTTATCTTTACTTAACTTCTATAATGTCATCTACAAATGCTTCATATTCTCTTTCTTAGTTGTTAAGTAAATCAAAATACTATTGATAGTTATCATAACAAGTTTCTTCATACATAATTGATATAGGTGAAATTCTCCAAATCTTGCAAATACAGCCAATGCATTGCTAATCTAAAAGATACCATTAGGAATTTATAATGTTAGTATCATATCCTAGACATAGTTTTAGGTACTTCTTCTAACTTATCTGAAATTGACAACATTCTAACCTAAAGTCATTTCAAGAAAGCACAGTCACTTTTTATAATTAATCAAACAATTCTTAAATTCAGAGTTGAAAATACTTATTTTGAATAGTCACTTTATTTATCACCCTATCTTCATAGCATCATATATGTTTTCTCTTTTAAATAACATAGGTATCCTTTGTGAAGAGTTACTTGTACGGGTAAATCTTTTATCTAATAATTCTTTGAAGCCACTCCTTTAGCTTCTAAGGTCCCATTTGCAACACCTAATATAAGACTTCAGATATAGGTTTGGTTCTTGGCTAACTTAATCATAAAGTTCAATTTTTTAAGGTAAAATTATGTTAGAAAATCTTCAAAAATACATTTTGGACATTTATATACTTCCAATAGATCCATTACTTTTGTTACTTCCCTCAATCTCTCACTTGCAATTATCCACTAAATATCTAACCTTCAAATGTCATCTTCATTTCTTTAATTTCGTTACAACCTTAGCCCACGATTATCGTTTTTTCTCCTAAATTCCACTTTAATCACAATTTGCAACTTTTTCGATTAGTATCCTTCCTCCAGTGTAAGCTCTAACTTGATAGATAAAGGTAATCTGAATTGCCTTAAATCTTTTTTCACCTACAATCTTCAAACTTGAAAGAAATGAACGCCTTAATATCAATATTGCAATTGCAATTCACCCATTTACATATATATATATATATTCTACAATAATTATACATTATTTTTATAATTATCAACCAACTCTTTTGTTCCTAGAACTTAAATTCTAACTAGTTGAGTTTAATTTATGTTTCAATTGTTACTTCAAAATAAGAAATTTGAATACTTATCTATCATAAGTCTTGCTGCGATTTTATCTTCAACTCTCAAGATCACTATGTAGGCATCATGATAATATTCTTCTTTCTTTTTAGTACGATTCTCTTCATCAACTAACATGTCTTCCATGACAGGTGTTTGAACAATCATAATAGTATTATTAGATTCCTTCATATCTCCAGTTCCTCCTTGATATGTGGACAATGCTTAGAAGAACATCTACTCTTCCAACATTGATGAATCTTAACCAATTTCCTTATCATACCTTTATGAATTTTGTTATTCCTATCTCCACAATTAGATATTTCTCTTTTAAGTCAAAAATAATATATGAGGAAATAACATATTCCTTATTCCAATACTTTATACTTTCATTATTGTCACAAAATTTGAACTAAACACAAATTGAGTAAATTTATTTATTAGAGTTACTAGCTTTTTCTTCTTTTGTTTGCAACTATCATCACCCAGCTAAGATCGAGTGGAAATCCTTACCTATCACCTCATTAATAGGGGTTGAACAACAACCTTTCAACTCAAAGCACATAATTAGGCCAAATATAATAAGAAGTGGTTCCTTCTGTAGTTCAAACTTATCCTTATATGAGATTAGTACATGTATATATTGCATCAACTCATACTTCACAATCTTATTTCAAGTCTCATTTATACTTCCTTCCTTTAACTCAGATGGTTCCTAGATCATCCTTGTTTGAACATTACTATAGAAATATCCTATTTTAACTTACTACTGAATACTTGTTAAGTAATCCTTCCTTTTAATTGCCCAGCTCTCAAGTTTTCCCTACCTATACTACTAACTTCAATATGAATATACTATAATTCAATCTTTGATATTATGAAATTCTAAGGCTTCAAAGCTTCTCCCTCTTTGACTAACAAATTGTCAATCAAAGCGGCTTATACATCTTGTCTTAGGATACCATGTTGCTTAGTGAATTTAAACAACTTACCATCTCCTTGGGGTTTATCCGTACTCCATTTTACCTCTTAGGATCTTCTGTATTCCCTAATTCTTTCTGTAATACATCATTATTCCTTACTATCTTATCATAATGGATATGTTAGTGAGTAACAGTCCCATAAAGTTCACTTCCTGTAGAGGTGAAAGTATATCCTATCTAGATTGATCTTGGGGTAGCAAAGAAATTAACGATAGAGAGCCCTAATTTTCTCTAAACTTTCTATTATAATTTCCATTTTCCACATCAGTTGTTACCTAATCCATTATTATTATCTTTATGATACCTACATATACATCTAGTTATAAATTTATCTAACAATCTAATCTAATTCCCTTTATGCAATTCAAAAATCAACGAATCCCTGTTATTGAGCATAGATGTCACATAATGATATTATTCCATTCGCTACAACATACATATAAATTTCCTCTATTCATTTTATACTTATTCTACTTCACTCACATCTACTTATGGACTCTAAAGAAATAAGTTTTAAACTCATTATTCATTTGATTAAAAACTTATAAATTTACAATTTGAGTATAGTATTGATAACTCTTATTTTAAATACATTTCATATGATGATTTTATAGTATTTCCCTTACATCTTTGATTTTACTTAAATAAATTGATACTTAATTGAGTAAAATTTTGATTTCAAGGTTTGAACGTATTCTTGGATCGAAAACAAAGAAAAGGAATCAAGTTTCACTCAATTTGGAGTTCAAATGAATGAGTTATAAAGTTTTGAAGTTACATAGTCTGGGATACAACTGTGTCCCCAGGTTGTGTCCATCTAAGAAAATATGCTAAGGTCAAAAAGTTACATGACTTGGGGACATGACTGTGTCCCAAGCCATGTCTGGTGATGAAAATGGAAATCTTACAATATATTATAAAATGACATACTAGGTTTTCGTAGTGAAAAAGGGACATTCAAAAGAGAAGAGACTTGAGGAGAAAGAGAAGAAAAAGGCGAAGGCAACATTTAACTTCAAGATTGAAGAGATTTATCATCAACAAAAGGGGTTTTTTATGTTTTATTTATTGATTTTATTGCAATTCCTTTTTAGTTTCATTATAATAACTTAAGACTCTTGTATTTAGGATTATGGAACCTAGGGTTTTATGTGACTATTAGATTGATTGATAATTTTCAATAAAGTTTCTATCTTTTATTGATTCAATTATGTTATTTAATTGTTAATTGATATTTCTAGAGTATCAATCTATGATATTATGCATGATGATTGAGAAATCATATGAATAATGAGATCTTGACATAATTGGAGGGAATTACATATATACTTAGAGATAAAATATATGTTTCTTCCGGAAAGTTGTTCTTTTATGTGGGAATCCATTATACATTAATGTGATTCTAAATTATATTACTAAGTGAAGAGATTCCAGTAAATAATTTAGGATTAAGGTTAATATGCTTGAGAAAGGTGTTAACTTTAATTGTGAATTCCTTCGGTCAAGAATAATAGAAATTTAATTAGATATATTTTAAGCGGTCACATGTTAAATACTAGGGAAAATAATTCCTAAATACGTTATTACCTTCTTGAAGTCATTCTTAATTTTATCGCTTTCTAAATTGCTTAATCAAGTCTCATAATTAGGTTAGTTTGTTAATTTTAGTATTTTTAATTCATTCAACTCATCGCAATTTTCCGGTTAGTTAATAAAGCTAAGGTTAATATTAGTACTCGAAGTCTCTAAAGAATCGACTTGGACTCACATCCGCTATATTAAAATTGATAGGTGCACTTGCCTGATATCAAGCATCATTTTACATTAAACATTACAAATTTTGTAACCTTTCCAACACATACAAGGGACTTACAAGATTAATTCACTAAAGCACATTCGATTCTTTTAACCCCCTAACTACCAAATACATAGAATGTTACATCATATACACATAACCAAATGAACAGCTTCTAACTGTTTCCCTTCATTCATTTCTTGTTCTTTAGAATTCTCTTTTACACCATGCTTTAGTTCACCCTCCACTACAACTATCTCATATTATATTGAACACTAGCCTAATCATCGTCTTCAAATTCTATAAGTTACTAACTCACCTCCAGTTCATCAGGCAACTGGTTTAAGGTGAGATTTATTTGGCTCTAAGAGTGTTTCTATACCTACTCCAATTGATTGAGGAAAATATGGGAACTAGTTAATAATCCCTTAGGATAATGTCCAAAGATATTTGATATGCTAGTTGAAATATGAGTTGTACCACTAGGGTAAGATCTCTCTCTTTTACCCTTACTAAAAGTATCTCACTAACATCATCTAAGTTGTAATCCCTTACTTTCCAACTGTCTTTACTCAACAATAACCATCACAGTGTATATATTATTTTAAAGACTCAAATTAGTTTTTGTTAATATCCATGAGTCTTGTCAACTAAAACACATCCCATCAATAGACTTATCAATAATCTCATCTACATCCATAGTCTTAAACATATCCTAATCAACCATTTCTAACAATAATCTTTACATCTCTATTCTATATTAGATAGGAAACTCTTCTCCATTTCACTTGAATTACTCCAACTAACTATCAATTCTCTATATAATCCCATAGATAAATTTAAGATCAATTAATGTTTATCATAGTTCAGTGTTATAGTCACATCTTATTCTATAATTTATAATACAGTTATTTACTACCCACTTATTATTACCTACTCTCATTATGCTCCTATAATGTCTACTTCTTTCAATTATAACATTTCAAAATGAGTTTACTAGAAATATGCTTTAATACCAACTTAGAACTATCACGCCTCGAAATAGTAGAGTCATACCAGTCTTGTTGTGTAAACCATCATAAAATAGAAGCTGACCTCTTAATTGCTATCATAGGATTGATTTACATTAGGTGTTAATTACTAACCCGCTTTGAAATAAACAATTCGTAAGAAAATAATAAGATTTTGCATGCAGAAGTATTAAGACATACAATAAAATCTAGATATTCTAATATTATTTATAAAATTCAATAACCTAATGATTTAGTATGTACATAGTTTGGTACTAAAATATTAAAAGACAAGAATCAGAACATTGGAAGTTCAACTATTCTCCAGTTTATACTCTCACTCATTAGGATCCACCAGTCATTAACTTTAGGGTAGTTATAGTATGGCTTCCTAATTAACTTTTGCAAAAATATCTATAGGGATATGAGCAACCAACCTCTCAATAAGCCGAGACGGAGATATATGTTTATACATTAAACTCAAGTAGGGTTATCAAACAGTTATTTAAATGTAATACAACAAACAAATGTCATCTTATGACGTTGTTCAATCCATTATGAGATTAGAGAATTACACTCGCTCTGATCTAAGTTAAGGAGTTTTAGTGCATGTGCAATAGCTCACAACCAAACCTAAGTTTATGTAATAGAAACACCACTCTTCCTACAACTACCTTCAAACCACTACCTTCACCTTTGCTGTGACCTCTTCTCTTATCACTTAGTTCGACTAAAGCTAAAGTAGAGGCTATTATGCTCCAACACTATCCCTTTTTAAGGTGTATTTAGTCAAAGAATTCTAAGTGTCCCTTAGTGGGTGGCAATGCATTTTGGTTATGATTACAAGTCATATATCATTAAGTCTAGTTTAAGGCGATTAATCAATGTCACACAATATAAACAATTACAAACCAAAATAGCAAGCTAATAGTATACAATTAAGTTCAAAAACATGCATACATAGGTATGCGTACAATCAAATTACCTATAAGCACAACCAAGTACAATCTTAAGCCTCCAAATACTATGAGACAATACTCTGAAATACAATTATGTATTAGTACCTAAATTTCCTACTTCTCACTTAAGGTATGACTCCCAACAAGCCTTCATAGATAGTCCCTATAATACAGATATCGTTTTAGTATTTATATAACTACTATACCTATATATATAGATTTGGTGTTATTCATGTTCTATAACTTAAATTATTAGTTTTAGTTTAGGATTACACTATACTTAATTATCTATGTTTTAAATCTCTTATGGTTAGCCTCATATTTAATGAGGCTATGATTCAGCTTTTAATTTCACCTCTAATTTAACCTCCAAATCAAGTTCTAATTTAGCTCTTGACCTCATTTTACTCATAAATCTTAGAAATGCCTTCTAACTTGTTTCACAAAGTTTAACTAACTTTAATTCGAGTGAATATAGTATCTAATTTAGTTTCTTATTAGCTCCCTAGTATGCTAATATATAACCTTATTCTGATTTAAATTCTGAATTAGCTTCTAATATGCACAAATTCTATACTTCTACATAATTCCCCACAATTCAATTCAAAAACTAGAATGCTAACATAATTTATAGTCTGACATTACTCTAACTTGAACTAACTATACTCAATCTCATTATTTGAGCACTTTACATATATTGCAAATATCAACTTTATGTCCTCAATATTCGGATCTAATATTCCTCGTAGTACAGATTTGTTCTTTCAACATTATTCAACATCATAATATGTCAAATTACCTACTAAAACAGAATCTAACTCAATAGCTTAGAAAAATAATCACTTAATAAGATCTTTAAGGTTTAAAAATTAGATAAAAATATCAAGAATAATTTTTTAGGAAAAATTTTTTTATAGTGATTCAATATAACTAATAGGTGTTTCACAAAAAAATTTTGGAGCCAAAACAACATCAATAAGGTTTTTGAAAACAAAAGCGAAATTAGTTCAATTTGAGCAATTTGTTAAGGGTAATATATTTTAGAATTCATTTTCATCAAAATAGTATTTTTCTCAAATACTATACACAAAAATATAGCTGAATACAAATTTTCATAATTTTTGGACAAAAATTTGCTATTTTATTAATTTAAAGAAAATCAGATAGATTTGGAGAACTCATTGGAATCTGGTGTTCTGACCACTACTTCCTACCTTGCTATTATCGGCCGGTTATGACACAACCCCTGCTGTCCAGTGGAGGTAGCCTTGTTATGCCCCAAAGTCGCAGAGTCACAATAGTCCCGCCATGTAAACCATTCTATAATAGTAACTAGCCTCATAGTGTCTACCATAGACAAGATCTATATAAGGCATCGATAACTCCTCATTTTGAAGTAAACAGTCCGATTAAAAGTTTAACTACAATTATGATAAATATTACAAATTTCTAATAAACATGTATAATTATATGTAAGTCCATAGAACATCCCAGGAAATTCTACATATTCACAACTATTCACTAATTTACATAATAACTATCAGTCTTTCATCCTTAACTACAAGGTCACTCTAGTTACACAATAATACTAAGTAACTTGATCCTCATACCCCTGACTTCAAATGGACTAACCTCTAGGTAATTGTAGGGCGGTATAATACTTGAAGTGTTCAGAAATCAGGACCTGCAAAATGATCTATAAGAGTATGTGCAATTGCAGCTCAGTAAGTTGAATTGGAGACTCATGAATGCATACAAGCACAAACAATATTATCAAGCAATTATTTTCATGCAAAGCAACAATCAAGTGTTATCGCATAACGTAGTATAGTTTGTTGTGAAATAAGAGAAATTTCACCCGCTCCAATCCGGGTTGAGGAGTTTCCATGTTATGCAGCAGCTCACAACTAAACCCAGGCTTGTGCAATGGAGACTTCGCTCCTCCTACGACTACCTTCGAACCATTGACTTCACCCTCGCTGCGACCTTCTCTCCTGTCACTTAGTTCTACTAAGGATGAAGAAGGGACCATTTTGCAATCCTGCGCTATCCCTTTTGAAGGGGTCGATATTTGGTTGGAGAATCCTATGATCTCCTAACGGGTTGCAATGCATGACATTTTTTTAGTTATTAGAGTCGAATAAGATTAAATTCCATTTAGGGTGTTCAAACAATTTCATACCAATTCAATCAGATTAATCAAATACATGCGTAAACTACTTATAATCACAACCATATACAAGCCTAAGTCTTCGAGTACCATAAAACTAGTACTCTATTACAATAAGTAATAACCCAACTTACTTGGAATTTTTCAATCGCCCGATCACTTAGTTGTAAGCCGATTGGTCTCTAGGTGTCTTATAATACAAAGAGATCTTTTTAGTACTTATACTTTAAGGATTCATATTCTAAGTTATAATTTAACTCTGTTTTTAATGTATACCTATTATATACTAATAATTCTTTCTATTCTATTTCGAGGTTCAAACCCTAAATTTGATTCCTAAGTCCTAAATATGCTTGAATCCTAATGTGAAATTAATCACATTAAGCTCGAGTATTCAAATATTCTATTGGGTCTTAATTTAGTATTCTAAACTATTTGGTACACGCTAGTCCTAATTGGGGTATCAGATTTATCCCCAATGTGAGAAAATCTTACATTTTTATACAATTACCTAAAATTAAATCTTATTTCAGATTTAATATTATTCTGATTTTTATTATAGTATTATCTAAATAACCCTAATTTTTTAGATTTATTAATTTTCAATTCCACATATTACTAATTTCTTACAATAACTACCTAATTTCCTAAATTAATTGTACTTAATACTCCAAAGGCTAGGATTAGGGTTTCACATCAGAGATTAACATCCCTAAACATCTAATTATTATCCAAATCAGTAATTAGTATCTTAGTCACCTAATTAACCCAATTTTTCCATTATTTTAGGGCTAAAAATTAACTTAAAAATTTTGAAAATTAATTTTAGAAAAATGGCTTCATAGCACTATTCTATATTACATAAGCATTCTACAAAAAAAAAAAAATTGAGCTCTAAACTACACTCCTAAGCCTATTTATTTCTCGTTCTAATCATGCTCGGTTTTGCTCAATTTGTTAAGAACCTTATATTTTTAGACGTGATTAAACTAAATCACTATTTTTCGTTAAATCTACATATAATAAAACCTTAGAATAAAAAATTTCATAATTTTCAAGGAAAAATAACTAATTTTACAAAATTATTCAAAATCGGGGCAATTAAGGGACTCACCAAGTCGATGCTTTTTGGCCATCTAAATCCAGTCCAAGTGTGTCTGTCGGCCTAGATGGTGGGGTTGGAGTGGTGTAATGGTGGTGGCTCGGTCCCAGGTGGTGGTGAGGTGTGGGTTTGGCTCACTAGCCGTATCTACACAGTTTCCTTTCCTTTTCTTTTTTTTTTTTCTGGATTTTCTCTTGAATTTTTTAAGTTTACTACTTTTCTCTGATGCTAAACTATCCAAAGGAGTTCTCTGAAATTTTTCCCTATTTATAGACATTTTTGGTAATTAATATGTATTAATTAGACATGATATTGGCCCATTTCTTTGATTTTTGGCTTTTGTGTTGCTTAATTATAATTGGTTAATTTTTCTTTTTCAGATTCTGACCTGCCATGACCATAATTGCATTAATCCATACTCTTCTGATTTTTTATGATTTTTATTAATTAATTTAATAATTTTTGTTTAATTATTTACTAAGTTTTTGGCCAATTTAAGTAATTTCGCGTATTTTTATCTACACATAAATATACATGGAATACATGTGAACAATCCTAATTATTATTTAGGTCATTCTATGATTTTTCGTATACATATAATCTATCTCTAATAATTTATTAGTTATTAAATTACACTTTTTGCCTTTTTGATGATTAACAAGTATTATACTTAAAATTTGAAAATTTTGTAATCTCCTATTTTATTACTTATTTTCTTCAAATTCACGTTTACGGGGTTATTTTTACTAATATTTCTCTCAATAGTTTGTAATTTGGGTTTGATCGGATCATTTAACCGATCGTCCTAAACCTTGTGCTCTAAGTTCAATCCTACGGTCTCTTGACTTAACTTTAGGGTTTACAGCCTTGCATTCCTAAGTCTTAATTTGGTGGTTGCACTCTCATATAGCCCTGATTCTACTTATTTTTTGTATAATTATCTAAAAATATCCAATCTACTCTTTCTGATCTCTCTTTATTTTTCCTAGTAGGCTAAATGTCTAAATTGAACTAAAATGGGGTGCTTTGAATTTATAAGGGGTGGTAATGTTCGGTTGATATATTTTCACATACTTAGTGTCCTTTGTATCAATATTTGAGTCCTATTAGGTGTCCTTATCCTCATTTTTTTTTATGTCAAACCACATCATAGTTTACCATACCTCATTTTATCATCTTTTAGCATAACACATCATTTTTCTAAATTTTTATTAATTTTCCTATTAGTATTATTTAATATAATTTAGGTGTTTTTAAGTAATTTTGAGTATTTATGCCTGCACGTAAATGTATATGGAATATAAATAAATACTCCTAAATATTATTTAAGTTATTTTATGATTTTTAGTGTGCACATATTTTATTTTTAACAACTCGTTAATTATCAAAACCCATTTTATGCGCTTCCAATAAATAATGAGTAAAATATGTATTTTTTATAAATATAATATTTAATTATTTTATTTTCTTAAGTCTAAACTAGCGAGGTCATTTCTATTAATATTTTTAACTTCGTCGTAGAATTCATACTCGATCAGTCAACTTATGCGATTATTCTAAATTTTACATATCAATTTCAAACAAATTGATTGTAAGTTGATAGCCAATTTTTTGTAGGGTCTCATATATATTTAGCTTTTAAGATTTAACTTTATGTCATACCATAGGTTTACAAATCAGCCAAATGACTTATGATGGATTTAAGCTCATCCTTATCTAAGACATCTTATTTTAGGCTAAGAGGATTTATGAGAGCATGGCAATTATGAGTAAAACCTCTTGAATGAGACAAAAACAATGCCCTCACATCAAATTGCTATGGGTTATAAATGGACTTGATTCATACATACATATAAGGTTTGTGTATGTGTGTAGATCTATTAATCATTAGTTATCTTACACTTTAAGGAGACTATTTTGGTGAATATAAGGTTTTAGTTTCCTTATAAAGTTAAGTTGATTTATATATTTGAATTATCTTTACATGTAATATTTGCGAGTTTGAAAGAAATATTCAAATGAATATATTTTGAGGTTTATACTATTTCTAAGCCTTACATGTTCCAAATATAGATATATACATTGGCCAATCCTTTTCTTTAATTTTTAGGGTGTGATAGGTATGTATATATGATAGTCTAATCTTTCATGCAAAATGCACAAACAAAGTCCCCTACCAGTACTGGAATTAAAGTTCCATAAAGCTTATATGAACAAATGATGGAATAGAGTTAAAGGAGTATATGATCATTTAAGTTCTTTCCCCACCCAGTTCAAGTATACTATGATAGTAATTTTCCATTGTTTGAGTTGAGTCATCTTTAAGCTAAGTAGACTAGTTAGTGAATTTCTCATAGTAAATGTAACTTATTATTGTGGTTGCAATCAAATGCTACATGGATAATGGTAAACAAGCTCATTTGCATCTTCATGAATTCGACCACAATTTGTAACTAAAGGAAGCCAAGTGTGATTAAGAGAAAAATGCTAAGCTTAGTCTAATGTATGGCAATCGAAATATTTGCAACATTTTAGCATATTTGCCAAATAGAGATGAACTTTAAGCTATTCATAACATGAAAATTAAGATTATACTTACATCTTGTTCCTTTAGTTCCACATTTGTTATTATCTTTAGAAGATGATATTAGATTATGTTTATTTTAATTTTGGAACATAGGTTGTAAGAAGGCATAATCCATGTGAAAATGAAGCAAGCTAGAAGTTATTATCTTAAGTTATTATCTTTTGTTATTTCTTTTAAGACAAGCCCTTAACCATAATCATCAAGATTATGCACTCGCACTCTCCAAATCAAGTATATTTACCAACCCTAAAAGGACATGGATTGAATCTTAGAAGAAAGGAGGATAACCTCGCTTAGTTGTTCGAGGTATAGATTAATGTTAAATTTAGGCCATAAGATAATATCTTATACTAAGAACTAATGTAAAAACGGATGCTGTTTCACAAGTCATTAAAACAACCAAGCCACTAGCTCCAAGGGCTAGAAATGAAGGGAACCTGTTGATAAGGAAATTGGTATGACTATATCATCTCAAAAACTAAGTCATGAATAGCTTTAGAATTCTATTAGAGTAAAACTAGTCGTAGTTGCATCAAATGAGATAAAATGGTGAACAAACCAATGGTTCTCAATAGAGATTAATGAATTTGCAAAACCCACATTTTGATGATATTGATTTACTTGGACCTTTACGGTCCTTAATCTCTCACCTTTTTCATTGAAATATTTGACTAAGCCATATATCATTGTTGCAACCAATATTGGCGTGATTCCAACTATATTTGCAGCATGCTCATTATGGGACATGCCATAATTAATGCTATTTGATGACTCTAAAAATAAAAAATTAATACCATTTTATACGATTGAATGCTTACGTAAATAATGAGATGAAGATTTGTACAATTAATTTTAATCTTTTTAATTGTTTAGCATTAAGCCTTTGAAATACTGATCGCTTGCAGAAAGGCTACTATCAAGTATCAGCGAAATGAAATAAAACAAGCAACATTGTTTATATTGAATAAGAGAGACAAAGTATTCGCTAAATTAACTTACAAAACCTATATAGTCGTTCAAAGAAAAATAGTGACAAATACTCAAATTCATAGGACCTAAAATCTCACATTGTTGGTTCATCCCAATTCGAGGTTAGTTTTAAAGTTTGAACTAATGGTTATTTGAAAATTCTATTATTCATGAAATCAAACAAACATGCACATAAGCTGACATGATATCAACATATTATGGAAGACATGCAAATGACAACATGCAAGATCATATTATTTAATAAATTTACACTAATAATACAAATCACAATTAACTAATTACAATCCTAAACAAGCCAATTATAATCTAATTAACTATGCAACTAAATTAACTAATTAACACTATTAAACATGCATATTAATCACAAATCATTTATTAAATCATGCCAATTATAATCCAAAAATCATAATCTAATAACCATATTGATGCAATATATCAAAAAATGCAAAACATATTATGTAAATGTATCATGCAAATTTATTATTCCAAACATACTAATTAATTAATTATTAAAAACTAAATATGCCAATAAACTAATTCATTATTAAAACTAACTAAATTAAACATGTCAACTAACTAAAACATCAAAGAATAACAATATCAAGTAACAAGAATATATTATTAACAAGAAACTTATATCATGCCAATTAATCCATGCAAACACATTAAAATCAACATTTCAATTAACAATTAAATACTAATCCGAATGAAACAAGTCTATTTACATCATGCAAGCATTTTATTTTTCCAAAGAAAACACTTATTTTATTTTGTTTTTATCATTTCTATATTAGAAAATTCAGGAGAAAAAAAAGGAAAGAAAATTGACCTTTATGCACAAACAACCAGTCTAAGGTCCATTTGACTCAAAATTGAGCAGTTTCAATGATGGGTTGGGGTTTACAACTCTTAAGATCGTTTTCTTTGAAAATCCTAAGTCGAGTTTACTAAAATCAAAGTGTAAATATTCCAATTTAATAAAAAAAATAAAGTGAAACAATGCATAAAAACCTTTGAACACTCATTTTGATTCCAACTCAAATTAAAACGAATCAAAGCTTTGTTGGATAGATTTAGGCATTGGTCTTTGTTTTACAAAGAATGAGAAAACTCCCATTATTTTGGTTTTCTTCAATTCACTCTATAGTGAGAAATCAAAGAGAGAGAGTAAGGTTGCACATGTATGGTGCCTAGAGAGAGAAAGTGAAGATTTCTTCCACTTGAGAGCTCGTTAATGCTTTAGGTCTGTTGGAATGAAGAGAATGGACCTTCGGTGGAAGCTTGAGAAGTGTGCAAGAAACATCCCTTTTAAAGAAAAATCTTTGAAAGAAATATCTTTGAAAGAAATGGATTTTTTTAATTTACTTCCATTTTTGGTCAATCCGATCATGCAAGAATTTTTGGAAAATAAAGATACAAAAGTGTTCTAGAATATGTTCTTGATCTCCTTAATTGGTTAACTCGTGATAACCAAGCAAGAAACATCTCCATTTTTCTTAGAAAAGTCAATTACAAATATGTGTATATCTTGTTTTCACGTGATTTTGTTAATTTTCTTATGTAAATTTTCTTTAGTAAAAATTAAAAAATTGGAGTTATTCTAAGAATATTTCATATGCCCTCTTTATTTCCTATTCTCCATGATTTTAGTTGCTCAAAAAATAGTTGAAATCTACCACAACCCGAAAGGTAGCCAAGTTATAGTAATACGTTGTGTACTATGGGAAGATCCCAGACAAATGCCCCTATTGGTCAACAACCTTCGTCATACTACATAAGGTGTTAACAAAAACTCAACTTCCATTAGAAGACCCACATTAAATAATATCAAAGCATTCAATTGTAGTCTAAACATTAGACTTAAACTAATATAGTACTCGGGGATAAGTGACATTCCCTAAAATAAGTCATACAAACTATTGCTAAAAGGATCAGTAGTCTGTGCTATTACAAGTTTCCAAAAGTTAAAATAGTTACTAGAGAGTCTAAATATAATATAAATGTTCGCTTATGCCCTTAACTTTCCTCTAGCATCTTGAAAGTTGCTAGAGCTAATCTTGACCATCCTATGCCTTAGCTCTAGCCATTAGTCATAGTGCAACAATAAACTATAAGGGGGTAGGCGACAACTGCTTAGTAAGTAACATTCTTATCTTACCAATAAGAAATTTACAAACAAGTTAATTAAACATGCATATGGAATGCAAAAAGCATGTGAAATGCAACATCATATACAACCTATCGGTGATTGTATAAGGCACAATTTTACGCCTACCATTACCCAAGTTCATAAGTATTTAGGCAAATCAAGATCTAGGTCTCTACATCTATAGTCCAAATACCATTTCTCTTGGTAGACCTAAAGTAACGAACATGGCTCGAACTTAAGCAGAATGTGGCAATCCCTACAGCTAAGTAGATCCTAAAGGTTAAGGTAAGAACATGTCGTATGAGTATGTTGTATGAAACAACGGTAACACATCATATAATAATAAATGGATCTATCATGCATAATCTCCCACTAGTGCTAATGCTTAGTATTCACTTATCGTATATTAATATAGTTCAAAGAACATATGTCACCCCTACAAGGACTATGAGTACTAATACTAACTATCTCTTTATAATCTAATCAATAAACTTTAATTCAAGAACTTAAAGAAGTAAATCTAAGTTACTACTAAAACTATTTTAAAGATTAACTAAGACTCAATTTAAGAAAATAACAAGAAAGCAATTCAATTGGAAATTAATTTAGGATTTAATGTTGTACCTAGATCTTGCTTCCTCTAGAATTACACATGCGACTTTACTAAAGATTATCTAAAGAAGAAAAAGAAAAATAAGCCATGAAATTAAAAAAAAGGTTGAATCTTGAATCTTGAAGTGTGTTGCTCTCTTCAATGCTCAGCCCCTTTGAGTCTTTTCAAAAGTCATCTAATTATTTCTAGTAAAAACCCCACATAACTGAAAATGACACAGCTTAGTGATACGGTCGTATCACTAATCGTGTTCCCTTTAATACGTCGAATCTTGCAAACCTTAAATCTTTGCCAAATTTTCAACTGACATGACTTAGGACATGGTCATATCATCCAAGTCAGGTAATTCATTGTCCATTCCATTTTTTTATTCAAATTCTTCACTTAAATTGACATAGTTATGTCATTTGCTCATGTCACTTCAAAACATCATAACATCTTTATTTTAACTTTGATTTGAGTTAAACTTGTTTCTATTTTCTTATTTTCTTCCATAGAACATTTCAAAAGCTAGAAAATAAGATTTTACTTAATTAAGTATCATTTTCTTAAAATAAACTCAAATTTCAAGGAAAAATCACTATATAAAATATAATTAATTAAGAGCTTATCAATGCCCTTTAATATTAATGCCGAAGGACGCAATGTATGTTTGATTTAATTTAGGGTTGAATTATTATTAATCTGGTTTACATATGACCAACCAATATATATATAGTAGACACTTTAGAGCCTTATTAACTAATGCAACAATCAAAATTTTTTTTGTTTTGATATATTACAGTGTCTTAGTAAGCAATTGCAACTAATACCAGTACATGCAAGAATCCCAATTCCCCAAGCATAGCAATTATATATATATATATATATTTAAATAGTGAGTTATGCTACAAGTAAATACAAGATAAGATAGGAGACAATATACTTACTCAGCCATAGTGTTTAATGGTCTCAATAGTCTTCAGTCAAGTTGATCCTTAGGTCCACGTCACCTGAAGATTATAATTAAAGTAGATAAGTACCATACTTTATACTACCTAGTTACTCATTCTTGTCTTAAACTTCTCGTTTTTATTGCTTTCGTAATTTGGTCATAACTTTTTCTTTTTAAGTCTGTTTTTAACAATCTTATAGTCATTTTTCATCTTTTTCAAGTGTTCTTTCATTTAGTGAGGACCTTTTAAAGTGATTAGGTTTGTAACGGTTTGGTTTGGGCTAAACAAGTTTGTTAGTCAAAGGCGTTGGTTTGACCACTTAGGGTTTAGGCCTAGTTTTGGGTATAGGTCCTTATATTTGGTCTCTTGGGCTTTTATTTAATTATTATAAGTTAAAGTTTAATCCAAATTCCATGGATTTTAATTTAGGCCTTAATTTTACTTTTGTGGGCCTAAATGTACTGTTTTTGCTAGTTTTAGGCCTTAACTCGTTAAGAAGCCTATAAGGGGTAGCTTTAATAGGCTTTTGGACGTAATGGGTCTTTAATATTATATTTTATAAGCCTATTAATTTATGGGCTAGATCTTATCACAGAGTTGTTGGGCTTTATTTTTTTTATCCTTTTAAGGGTTTTTGGGTTCATCTTGTACTTTAAGGCCTTAAACCCAATTGTACTTATCATTTTGAGCCTAAGCCCAAAAAAAGTTTTAAGATTGGTCCATTTTCATTTAGGATGCAAATTTGGTTCATTTTACTTGTTGGGTTTCTAATCTTATTCTTAAGGCCCTAATTACTAACTAAATTAGTTTAGAACATTAACTCAACCTTATCTTACTTAACTTGATTAATTACATCCTAAATCATAATTTAAACAAATTAATCATGTTATTACACTAACTAATAAAGAATTACAAATTGTTAAGCTTATCGATGGTTGCAAACAAGTAGGATTTTCTAAGGCTCTTTGCATTTTTTCCATAAAACACTTATCTTAAGGTGTTTTCTTAACCTAAACCATGTTTCTACTTAATTTAAGCTATTATTATTACAAGATATTGTATGGACAAGATGAATACATAGCAAAAAGGGGTGACATGTGCTTATCCTATGCTACTCTACTTCAAAATCCTAGTGCACTTATGTGCTTATGATTTAAGTGCCTAAAATGTAAAGAACACTTATAAATTCTAAGGAAAAACAAGGAAAAGTTAGAGTGTGTGTGTGTATGTGTGGGGGTGAGGGGGAGTGTGGTTTGGTTTAAGGCAGTTAGTGGTTGGATGGTAAGTGGTAAGGGTAATAAGGTGGCCAAGAGGAGGGTTTTTGGGTAGCATTTGAGAGTAGTTTTTGAAAGAGTTTTAAGAGTGATTTGAAGGAGATAAAATACGAATGAAATGAAGAAAAGAATGAGGGTGGGAGTAAGTAGAGTGGCCGGCACAATTAGGAGAGAGAGGGGGACAAACCAGTGCCAATTTGGGGCTAATGATACATGGTTCCACTTATACCTTAGTACCTTATATGCTTTTATCCATTTTAAGTATGATCTTATCTCTTAAAAAGGGTCTTATCCTTTGATGCATAACTAATTCTCTTGACTTTTACTCTTAATCATGCTTATTTTGTTATTAATTAAGATGTAATGAGAGTTGGTTATAGGATTGGATTGTGCTTAAGATAATTAATCATGCTTAAGTATAACTAGGTAAATTAGGCATAGTTAAGGTTGATTTGGAGTTTGGTTGTACTTTATTGCTTTGATTTAGTTAATTTATTTATCCTACACATGTACTTAAGATTTCTTAGTGTTTTGAGTCCATTCATAGTTATTAGATCGCGTACACATTTAGAACCTAGGGTTTTTAGGTGATTAGTGTGCTCAATTATACTTAGTGAATTATTTTCACTACATGATTAGGTTTCCTTATTATTTAATGGTTTTTTTATCATTTAATTAGGGTTTTAAGTAATTTACTAGGGTCTCATAGTCATTTTAGGGTTTACTGCATATTAAGGTTCTTAAGGTTTTACGTGTGTGATTAGGGTTTTAGGGTTATAATTTCTTTAGGGTTTTTGACCTGCTAATTAGGGTTTAGTTGACATATTTAAGGTTTTTATCATCATATTTTGTAAAGTCATACAGATTATTCATTAACTCTCTTGACCAACTTTATATTTGAGTCCAACTCATAGGGTTTACAAATAAAGTAGAGCTATACTTGAGCTCAACTTGCCATATATAAAGCTTGGTTTTTGGCATTCAAATGGAAACAAGGAAAGGAAAAAGGGAAGGGTCAAAGTTTGACTCATTCTACTATGTGTTAACTCTAGATTTAGACACGTAGCTTGAAATAGAGTACCATGTGTATGATATGTAGCAGCCTTTCATGTAGCCACATGGAGGTGCCACGCGCTTCTTCGTTTGACACATGTCACTTCTTATGAGGTGACTCATGTTAATTCCCTCCCCTTCTTCATTTTTGTCCCTTTTCCTTTTTCTTTTTTCTTTTCCTTTTTCTTATTTTCTCTTTCTCTTCCCTTATTTTGCTTCTTTTTCTTTTTTTTTTTTATTTTTTCCTTTCAAAAACTCTCTAAAGTTATCTAACTAACTACCTAGCTTCTAAAAGATTGCAGCTTCCTCTTTGACTTATGATGAAGTCAAATAAACATAAGTACAAAATATTTTCAAAAATTCTTTGATTTCACCAAATCGAGAATTTGGTTTCTTCTCGTATAGGGCTTTTATTAAAAATTTTGAATGGCCATAAAATGCTCATTTTAAATCTAATTAAGATATGGTTTGAGGCCATAATCTCCTTAAGATATATATTTTAAAAATATTTCAAGCCAAGCTAGACTACAAAAATTGATTTCTAATAGATGCTTTTTTTTTTCTTTTGGAATTCTTAATTAAGTTAAATTGCACATGTTTATTTTGACACTATAAACCATTTTGGACCTTAGCAAGATTTACAACCAGAACAAACTCAAATGGACTACCCCATGACATTTTATGATTTTTCCATTTTTTTTTGTTTTTCTGTGTTTTCTTTTCTTTTCTTTTTTTCATTTTATGTATTTTCCATATTGTTATAGTTTTTTGTATATTTCAATTTTTAAATTTTTTCTTGATTTTTCATTTTTTGGTATTTTTCTTTCTTTTGGTCTTTTCCAAAAAATAGGGGTCTTTAATCTAAAGTTAGTTTAGGAAGCATAAAAATAGGATTTCTATAATAGGGATTTGAGTATGAAAAATGTGAAGAGATGGTTTTTAGTATTCATACAGCAATACTGTGGCAAATCTTGTTAAATCAAATGAATTGCAATCCTACAAATTTTTTGTTATATCAAATCTAAAATTTATTTTTAAACGTTAAAATATTCAAAAACTAAAAAAGAAGGTAGGAGTACCAACCCAAATTTTATTTGAAATCTAAAATAATATATGATTTTGGACACTTTTTTTGTTTGTACTTTTTAACTTTTATTATTTACACATTTTCAATTATCGTATCTTTTGATCATTAATCTAAAAGACATATTCTTTGTGTAAAGAGTAGCAACGCCTATAATTAGGGCTTTAAATGAACTAAGCTACTTGCAAGCTACTCAAGCTTAATTTAATTAAGTCGAGCTTAAGTTTAGAATAAAGACCGTTTAGGCTCACAAAATGACTCGTGACTAGGTTCATTTACATTATTAACGAGCTAACTCACGAGCAAGCTCTTTTATATTATTTACGAGCTGCCTCACAAGTAGGCTCGCAAGTAAGCCAGTAGGTTGACTCATAAGTAAGCCCATGGGTAAGCTTGTAAGTAGACTCCTAAGCCTACATTATATTAATGTTATGGTTTTTATTTTTAGTTATATCAATTATATTTTATTGGTTTTTATTTTATTCTTTACTGTATATTTCTTCAATTCATATATTTTTAATCTTATATATCTTAATAATCTTCTAATTACAATAATTTTACACTTACATATCCCTACATAATAGTTTCACACTTTATAATTTGTTTAATAGTGCACAAATCAAAATTCCATATAACATATGCAAATTACAAATAAGTAAACAAGAGTCATCAACAATGATTAATTATGAAATTCAAAATGTGCATTTTGATTGGTATATTTTATTTCATAATTTTATGTGAGAGAAGCAACCACAACTAGCTTATCTATAATTATGATGTTATATTATTATGTCAATTGTAGCATGCTTCTACATGATATGTTGCCTTACTGGAATATTAAGTATAATCTCTAATATGGAAAATGTGAGGATATAAGTATATCATTAGTATAAATTTAAGCTCAAGCTCATTTGGGCTCATTAATCTAAATGAGCTCAAGTACAAGCTTTGGCTTAAGCTCTTTTAAGCTTGTTAATTTAAATCAACTTAAGCTTAAGTTCGTAGGCTTATTTAGATATACGAGCTCGACTATGTGAAACCTTAGTCTTTAACCAACTACCGTTGACTTGGAGTATAGGTTATTTTATCACACATAAAGCTTAGAAGGTATAGTTAGGGAAATAATGAAATAAATTTATTAATAGAAGCTTAAGAAGTGAGTTTAGTTGTGAGACAAGACACTAGCTGCTCAATATCGATACGGGTTAAGGCATTAGATACGATTTAAGGCTTTCAAAAAATTTTGTGTGATTTGAGTCCAACTTTAATATGTGGTCACAATAAGTTAGAAGAAGAGCCCTAGTAACGTTAATTTTCTGAAATAAAGTAATATAAAATATTTCATTTCAATAAAACATGTTTTATCGAGATCATTCAATAATTTAATAAATTATATATGCATAGTTTATCAAAAATTCCTTTTATGTAAAATAAATATAACATATGAGAAACATATACATAAAAAAATTAGCTCAAAATAACATTGCTTACTATTTTTAAAAATTATTAGAAAATTCACTAGAATAGGGTTGTTTTTTAAGGAATACATATAGGCTCTTCTAATTTAAAAAATCTAGGTTAATTTTATGATTCTATATGTAAAAATACTTAAGAATACTAAGTTTCATCATTTTTTTAACAATGTTTGATATTTTTAGTAAAATAAATCAATTTAGAGACTAAAATTAACATCACCTTAATGCCAAAGCTCTGGCTACTGTTAGGCAAAGAAGGGTGGTTGGCCTGACAGCAATTTTATGTTAAACTCCAACCCTTAAAATGCCACCACATCAGGTTGTTGTTTGCTATAAGAAAAATGATTCCACTAAATTGTCTAATATTTTTCCTTTATTTTTGTTTCAAATGAAAATATAATTAGTAAAGAGAGTTTTGTGTTTCTAAAAGTGCTAAAATGATCCACATTATACTCCCAACTTTTATTTATACCATCTTAGTCAATGGAGAAAAGAAAAAGTAGTTTACAAATGGTTGTACTTTTAAGTTACTACCTATACACACATATACTTGCTATTATATATTGTGGCCACCTCATGTTGCTATTGTCTTATTGTTTTCCCTACATGCCATGCCTATTTCCATGTCTTACAAGTTTGTTTTAAAAAAATTTTCAGGTAATTTAATACATTTTAATCAATTTATTAGTATATTATACTAATATATATCCATATTGAATACCATTTGACTTTAAAATATTATTTTTATAAGTCAAATAATTTATTTCTAAGGAATCATTACATTTCTGAGCTCAAATTTTGTAATACCCCATATTTTTCATGTTGAAGAAATAATGAGTTTTTAATTAAATTTCTTAATGAATCTAATTTGTAATGATTTCTAGAACTTAGTTATGTTTTTTTAAGTATTTAGTTTAAATCTAATAATTTGTTTATTACCTAATTTAAGCCAATTTTTTAGCAAAATCGAGCTTAGAATTGATATTTTAGAAAAAATATGTCATGGTTATATTTAAGAGTTACAAATAATCAAATCTTAAACCATATATTTTAACGAGTTTACAGTATTTTTTTGGGAAATTAAATGGATACCAACACTATTTATTATGAAATTTTATATAATGGCTTATATGGTTAATTGGTGATATATATATATATATATATATATATACTTGTTATATAATTTGGTAGTTAAAGTATGAGGTAAGTAATTTGTTATAGTCTTTATTGATATTAACTTGAAGTAAATATGGAAGTAGGGAGTTTATAATTAAATATAGTAATTTGGTTGAATTTGAGAACAAATTAGAGGATGCGATTAGTAGCTTTTGTACAATTGGGTTTAGAGTTTGAGTCAGAATATGTAAACGAGACTCTTAATTTGTATGACTTGAGGATATGTGTAATATAGTATTTGTTTAGGAACTTTAGAATTAATCTAGTTTAGAAGATAATTTAGAGGATCAATCAGAGGGAGTTTAGGATGCATATTTTCCTAAAGAATAATCTCAAGTCATAAACCCTAAAGTAACAGTAAGCCAATAATAATTTAAAATATATAACCTATATATGACTTTGGTATTATGTATTTTAATTAGGTAAAATAAGGGAAGGAGAACCAAATGTAGACGCGTAGCATTGGAACGATTGACAAATCCAGGCAAGTGGATATTTGTGTACCTTGAGTAGACTTATGTCTACTCCTTACTTTGTGTTCCCTTTTGGTGTTATGGCTTAGCTAATCTTGGTTTCAAGTTTTAAATGTAGTGCTTAACAAGTTGTATAATGCTTCTTTCTGCATAATTGATGCTGGCTAAAACATGTTATTGTATCTATGTTGTTCATTGGTTATGTAACGTTTACTAGGACCTATACTAACTTAAATGAAAAGTTAAGTACTAATCTTACCTCCTAAGATGTTTACTTAGGTGAACTTGATACCAAGTCTTAGAGATGAAAATGAAACAAAGTATAAGCTAAGTTAATAACAACAACAACAACAACAATAATAATAAAGGTAAGCTTGCTTAAATTTGCTAAGTATTACTTCGGAAGTGACTTGATGCATTTATGACATGGCACAAAAAAGACCTAGCGTTCAAGTTTTTATAAAATTGAGTTTTTGCTAGATTGAGTTTTAAATGAAAGTAAAGCTAAGTTTTAATAAGCAAATGATTTGACTTTTGAAGGCTGGGTTTCCTAAGTAAACAACTTGATTTCTAAAAGCTAGGTTTTCAACCATATAGAATTACATTTCTAAACCACTTCATGTAGCTTCTATTAGGTTGGGTTTTGGGGGTTCTACTCCTAGGCAACTCTTTATTGCCTCATAAGTTCCTTGACGTTACATCTAGATGTCTAAGGATGTCAAGTAACTAGATCATGCTAAGCTGAGTTAAGATATCGATATCGATACATGTCACATACATAAGTAAGGCATACATTATTTTCATTGCCTACTTGGTTGGGATACAAGATAATATAATCAAATTAACTACTTGTTTTTATGTTTAAGGTCTTAGTTATGCTTGTTATTGTGTGTTTATCCACTTTCACTTAGTTTACAGTAAGTTGAGGGGATAAGTTATCTTATCCTCAAGTTAAGGATGAGTAATTTAAGGCATCGCATTGTAGAGGTAAAAAAACTTCAAAACTCTAGTTGGAGATGGGTTTCCGGAAGAAGTCATTGGCTGCAGGATACATTTAAAGTACATGAAGACAATTCTTCAGGAAAGACAATGATGTTACCTCACGTAGATGATTTAATGTAGCAATTGTAGTCAAATGTTTATACTTGTAAACGATTTCAATATTGTATAGAAGTGTATGGCTATGATATTCTATCTACAACTCACTAATGTACTGATTTCCGCTAATATATTCAGATTGGGAAGAAAAGATTTGAGATTTAAATGTTTAGTGAAAGGGTAGGTTAGATACTAGTCTGCCTTATCCCTAACTCAGGGATGGCATAACAAATTGTCTTCAAGTGCCAGATATATTGAGAAAAAATTTCAAGTAGATGCCTAAAAGGTAAGGCATTATAGACCATCTTATCCTTGCCTCCGATTTTCAAAAGTGATTGAGAATTTCGAGTCTAGATGACCTAAACAATGCTTCCACAAGTTTAAAATGAGATTTGGGCAAACTAAAAACCAATAGGTAAAAAGGAATAAGGCAAAGACCATTTGAAGAGAAAAGTTGACATTTTTGAGCAAAATTTTCAATAATGACCAAAACATCCTTATACCTTATTTGAAAGAGGAGAGTTAAAAATTAAGGTTAATTAATTAAAACAATGTTTTGGGTATCTTAATCCTTAAATAAGTTTGAAAACAACTTAGAAAACAAAACCCCTAAATAAGAGAAATAAGGATCATAGGGGAAGAAATTAGGAAATTGAGAAGTTGACCAATGAATTCTTTTCAATAAATAAGTTCTTCAAAAGAGAAATGCCTTAATTTTCAAGTCAAAATTGGTTGATGTTGGGATTTGATCTTGTAAAAGGCTAAGGTTTTGGTAAGCACATGCTTATGGCTAAGATTTTTAAGAAATTGGAAAATTAGGAGAAATGGAAATAAAAATAATAAAATATAAAATGATAAACTAATAAGTTGGACAAAAGTTGGTCAAACCAAACTAATTTAATAGAATAAGCTCACCCTTCCCATGGGCCAATTCTGCCACCAGCACATACATACATGTAATTTGATATAAATTGTTTAATTTGACTTAAATGAGCAAACTAAAAAATCAAATTTATTGACCTAATTATGTATTCTAATGTGCCTAAATCAAAATCCCAAGCTTATTTAGGCCTATTTGACCTTCTATAAGCCCATATCCTAAATGGGCCATAAACCTACGACTTATAATAAAAATTGAGTCTTAATTGAATAATATTAGGACTTAACATAAATAATCAAACGAATTAAAGCTCAACTAAATTAATTAATTCTAAGGAGAAGTATAAATTTAGTCCTCAACATTTGTTATATTTTTTATTTGAGTCCTTAATGTTTCAAAATTTTATTTAAGTTACGACAAGCATTAAATTTTTCATTAGATATTGACATGTATCATAATCTAATTAGTCGAATTATTTAATTTATTTAAAAATATAATAATATAAATAATGATTATGTTAGTTACCAAAAAATAGAAATTTCAAAATTCAAATAAAAATTTGAAAAACTGAATAACAAATTTAAAAGATTTGAAAATAAATAAAGGGTAATGTAATTGTAGTACCTCTTAAGTGTTAGGCAATGAAACTCAAATTGTCAAGGCGTCTTTTGGTGTAGCGGCTTAGAGCATATCGGAACTTCGAAGTTAAGCATACTTAAGCTAAGTCAATCCCAGTATGCATGATCTCTTAGGAAGCTGCTGCATCAAAGGACAAAACTGTACGATATTCCATGGTAAACCAAACAATTCTTTGGTGGGAGGAGTTCTAATTAGGTCATTACAAGTGGTATCAAATCAGTCTACTAGTCGAAAGGGCATAATTCCTATGTAGTGGTGGTCTTGGACTTGCATAGTGAAATTAATGAGGACGTTAGTTCTATAGGAGAGGTGGATTGTAGTACCCCTTAAATGTTAGGTAATAAAACTCAAATCATCAATGTGCCTTTTGGTGTAGTTGCTTAGAGTATGTCAAAATTCCGAAGTTAAGTATGCTTAGGTTAGGTTAATCTTAGGATGGGTGACCTCCTATAAAACTACTATATAAAGGAACAAAACCATGTAATGTTTTATGCTAAAACGGACAATACCTTGGTAAGAGCAGTTCCGATTGGGTCGTTATAGCAATGATATTATACAAATATGTATATTATAAATATTAGAAAATTAAAAAAAAATGAAAATAAAAAAGAAACTTAATCCATCCATCTTAGAGAGAGAGTGGTTTTTCCGAGGGGGGTATTGCAAAGTAGATGGGTAAGCTTACACAACCCCTTAAAGGTAGCAGTTAGCCACCCTAACTATTGGGTAGCCGAATTTCAACCATGGAGGATAGTGGGTCATGATCCGCATTATTGAGTGGATGGTTTGACCCTTTGTCGCCCAAATTATTTTTTTTAAAAGAGGTAAATAAAAGAAAAAACTCGATTTTGACCTCATTGGGTTTTCTTCCCTCTTTTTTTCTTTATAGTCAGCTACCACTTAAAGGGGATCAATAGACAGGCATCTATGGCTACCCCAAGGGTCAAACAAGCTTTATCAAAGTAGGTCATAAACCATTGTCCCCCATGGCCAAAATCCAACCACCTAATGGTAGGGGTTGGTCAATGGCTACCTCTAGAGAGTTACATGATCCTCTATTCCCCATGTAGTTGCTAATAACCCCCTACCCTTGGATGGTTGAATTTTGATTACGAATTAAAGCTCTAAACTTTTTCTTTTATAATTTTTGTGAATTTTTTTCTTATTATTTACTTAAATAATATATATTGCTTAAATGACATAATTCCAATCAATATAAGATGTAGTACCAAAGCCCTCTTACTCTAATTTGGCATGTTTCTTCTTGTCTACCTAAACAGTAAAATATAATATCCCATTATTTGGCTAATAGGATGCACTACTTAGACCACCTCTCTTAGCTGCATGTTTAACTCTAACCATTTTTCTAAAAGATCGTAAAACATTAACTATTATAAAATCATAACTTCTCATAAATTTATCTTCATATTCATTACCATCTTACAACTTATTTGCAACTAAAATCAAATTAACACATGAAGAATTATCTCTATTACCTTATTTATGAGGTAGCTCAATGAAGATAGCAATGAACGTCTACTAATTCATTATTTAATGAAAAGCAAACTAAAATAGGCAATGCATGCAATATGAAAACTAATCTTCTAAAAAGAATGAATAGTTATCAACCTTTTAAAAGAAATTTAGAATTGTGTTAAATCAATCTTGACTAAGGAAACGTCACCAACATGACTTCCAAACTTTGTCACATTCACAAGAATAAACTAGATAAACTAAACCAACTAAAATCCCTATGATAGCAATTATATGCATGTATTATAACCAAAATCAACAATAAACATTTTAACCCTTAGTTTGTGTTCTTGCACAAAACTTCCTCAATCTCATCATTGAGAGTATACATAAACTAATAATGATAAGAATTTGATTTTTATCACACATTTTGTAATACCCATTAAATATTAGGTAATGAAACTTTAATCATCGATGAACTTTTTGGTATAGTGGCTTGGAGTTTATCAAAACTCCAAAGGTCAAACTTAGGATGGGTGACCTCTTTGGAAGCTATTATACCAAGGGACAAAATTGTGCGGTATTGCATGCCAAAGCGAATAATACCTTGGTGAAAGGAGATCTGATCGAGTCATTACAGGTAGTTTTATAGTAGATCCACCAGTTGGAAGGGCAGACTCCTTATGTGGTGGTGGTCTTAACTTATGTAATGAAATTGGCAAAGACATTAATTTGTAAAAGGGATGGATTATAGCAC
Organism: Lumnitzera racemosa; assembly: GCA_024138005.1. Classification (NCBI taxonomy): domain Eukaryota; kingdom Viridiplantae; phylum Streptophyta; class Magnoliopsida; order Myrtales; family Combretaceae; genus Lumnitzera; species Lumnitzera racemosa. The sequence continues at coordinate 5,966,694 of JAMXBC010000012.1, forward strand.
TTCTTAAGTACTAGATGATAGAAATCTAATTATTGGGGTGCCTTTTGATGTAGTATCTTGGATTATGTTGGAATTTTAAAGTAAAGTGTGCTTAGGATAGGTCAAACCTAGGATAGGTGACCCCTTAGAAAGCTACTACACCAAGAGACAAACTTATATTATATTCCATGCCAAAGTGGACAATGCCTTAATGGGAGGACTTTTGATCGAGTTGTTATACATTCTACTAAGATTACTTCTAAAACTAAGGATTTTTACTTCAACATGCATTTGATCCACTATTCTTTAACCTTCAACAGTCATCAACAAAAATCCATGCTTAGATTCTAAAACAACAAAGAAATTACAAATATAAATCATAGATCAAGAAGAACATACTTTTGTTGTGAGAGAAACCACAAAAGATTACACAAAAACTTGAGGGAATGAAGATTAGAGAGAGAAATTGATTAGAATCAACATTTTTAAAGAGAGAGTAATGTTAGAAAGTGAAGAAGAAGAATAGGCATGATGTTTAAAGTAAGGGGGGATCATAATCACGTTCACAACCATGATTTGTGACTATGATTCTCACCTAGCTTGTGATCCATACCTATTCGTGATCATACAAATGAGGTTTACAGGTGTAATCCTCAACTGTGATTCTCTCTTGTCACTCTTATGATTACACACAAGTTTATGAGTATGAAGTTTGGTTGTGATTCTCTTAGTCTCCTAATGCTTACAAATCTTCTTGAAATTCTTCTCTTTAACTTTATAACATCTCGTGAGTACTTTTACACAGAGTTAACTAGATTACGGAAAACTAACTTTTACTAAAAAGAACAAACTTTTCAAGAGAAAAGGGAACATAATCCATTCCAAATTCAAAATTTTTAGTTGCTTAAAAGAAAATTTACCATATAAGTGATTGAAAATATCTCAAAAATTAAATAAAAACCTTCCTAACTAATCGAACTGTAACGAACAAATTATAAAAGAAAAGGAAAGAAACCTTGGCTGCCTCCCAAGCAACATTGTTGGTTAAAATTATTAGCTAGATGAAATCCTTCTTCTTACTTTACTTTTGTTTTGATCCCACAGGTTTGGGATTTGGTTCGGTGTTTCGTAGGAAACTACTTGATTGCCTTTCTATGATAGTCCTTTCCAACTGACCTAATTGATTCTTTAGATTATGCAATGATGCCTCCTTGTTCCTTAAGTAGCTTCATTAAGTAAAAACTATGCATCAAATTTATTAATGTATCTATTTAAAATATCTTCCAAATCGGCGTTCCTACTTTGTTGTTGGACTTGATAACCACATAGTAGAGAATTCCTATTCACGTTCTAGCTTCCATAAGAAAAATTGGGGCGATTCCTCTACTATGGATTATAAGTATTGCTACAAGGGTTATTTTAGGGTCTATTAGTAAGAAAATGGACCTCTTTAGTGTCCTTAGCTAGTGTCTCATCCCATGCCATAAGCATTTATTTCTTTAACCCTTCTACTTCCTTGATAAAACTTTCTACTTGAGCCTTTAGCACTATAACAAAATCAACTTCTATTTTTCCAACTACTTCACTTTTGCCTTAACATTATCTTATTACGAATTATTCATAGCCATGCCCTCAATCAACTTCTAGGCTTCATACGATGTCTTTGCACTCAAAGTACCCCCTATCACTACATCGATCATATGTCTAGTAGGATATTTGAGACAATTCTAAAAAGTCTAAATTTGCATCTACAATGGAAGATCATGATGTAGGCTTTTCCTTAAGAAGTCCTTAAATCTCTCCCATGTATCGTATGGAGTTTCTCCATCAACCCTAACATAAGATGGTATGTCATTGCTGAATTTAGCAATCCTGGTAGACGGAAAATACTTGCTTAAAAATTTTTGAACTAAGTCATCACAAGTGATAATCAATCCTCTAGGAAGTGAGTTCAGTCATTGCTTAGCCTTACCCCTAAATAGAAAAGGAAATAGGTGTAGCTTAATCGCATAATCTGTAGCCTCATTGAGCTTGAAAGCATCACAGGTCTCTAGAAAAATTGAGATGTAATTATTCGAAACCATCTGAGTCAAGTTAGGTTGGATCTAGAAGTTGTTTGCTTGCACCATAGTTTTAGTTATGCATGAATCAGCTCCAATTACAATTAATTTAGCGTATTCAAACATGGTTTTGTTGGCATCATCATTGTTTCCAACCATCACTCAAATTTCTCCCTTAAGCTTAAGTAGAGAAACCTGGTTGATCAGTTCAACTGCGTCATGTATTCTCCTATGAAGAGAACAAGTGGCCTTTTCAATTTCAATATCAAACTCTACAAGATAAGTCATACTACCCCTGATCATGCTGGAAACATATAAAAATAAGAGACAATGAAAAGAAATTATCACACCATAAGAAAAGAAGGATCTAATGTACAAATCAAGGATAGTTAAAATAATGGGTCAAAGGATTTTCTTAGTATTTGAGAAATTGTCAAGAAAAAAGTCCCCTATAATGATGTTAAAAACTTGATGAGAAGCAAACTACTAGTATTTTTCCCTATTCTTCTAATTATCTAACTTAATAATTAAACTCGATTAATTAATCAAAAACTTTAACTATTAAAATAACCCTAATTAACATAAACTAAAACTAATAAAACAAAATGAAATAAAATAACAAAACAAATTATTAAAGAAAACACCAACATTAGAAAATCTATTGTATACTACCTAACACTATACAGCATTTAATCTCAATTACTCATTGGACCATGGGAATTTCTTATTTAAGTTAATTGGAATCACTTCTTGATGTACATGTGTGTACAACATAGGTAAATGTACCTAATTAAATTATAATATAGATTCATATTTAAGTCTAAGTGTCAATCTCATGAGGGACCACATACGAGAGTATATCTAATTAATTAGAAATGGTATCCCTAAAATATTCCAATTACCTAACTTTTACAATCAAAGATATTAAAGATAGTAAAGTAAAGATTGCAATATTAAAAATAGTAGAAATATAAACTTAAACAGAAAATAAACTGAAATAAGACTAATTAAAATAAAGAAGAAAACATGCTCCTTAGTAAATCTTTATGTTCTTTACTACCTAATTCTAAGTGACTTATTCAATCTCAATTGCAATATTGGATCGTAAGGATTCTTGTTGTGAACTAACTGGACTTGTGTCTCTAAAAAATTCATAATCTTGAGACCACTCTACTTGAATTGCTTCTAGAATAAGGTATCTCAAAATCATATGAAGCTCTTGAATCCCACTGTGAGGTTACCATAATCTAAAAAAACCGAACTACTAAACATATTAGTCAACTAATTTTATTTAATTGTACTAGTTAGTCATATTATATGCTCTCTCAAACTCTATAATAAACTCTAGTAATAATTTAATCACCATTATATTGAATTAAGGGAAAATTACAATGGAGATCATCAACATTTGGAGATAAGTTCAAATAAAGGATTAATGTTTCAAAGTGATTCAAATAAAGAATAAACGTTTCGAAAAGTTCAAATAAGGGATCAGATTTCACAAAGTGGTTTTAATGAGGAATTCATAATAGCTAATTTATAAAATTATTTAAACTACTTTGTTAAATGTTGTTCCCTTATTTGAACTTTTCAAAATATTTATTCTTTATTTGAACTTTTCAAAATGTTTATTCTTTATTTGAATTTACCCCCAAACGTTGATCCCCTCCATTGTAATTCTCACATTGAATTAAAAATGAAATAAAGACAATAAAATTATATCACAATATGCAAACAACATCGATTGAATTTCAATATTAATAAAATCAATAAAAGCAATACTAGAATATAGGGTTTAATAACGATTTACAAAAAAACTCTAAAATAAAGACATAACAATAAAATAAAAGAAGAAAAGTAAAAGAACCCCTGTAATTTTCACCTTACCGACTTTGCTCGAAGGGGCTTCCTTTATAAACCTAGGCCTAAAGGCCCATTTATAAGAGTTGGACCTAGATTTATAAGGAAAACCTGGTAAAATTAGAAGATTCGTAAATCATGGTAGTCTATGCCCAAAGCACAAGGCCATGGTGATGGGGCGTAATCTTATACTTAGTCAGAAGTCTTGAAAATTTGATAGAAATAAATTACGACGAGTATATGGCCATAAATCACAATCGTAGTCTTTACCCAAAATCTTTCATAGAATTCATTTCTAGCTTAAAAACCTTTTGCTCTAAGTCTTTAATCAATGCTTTTGTTCCAATATACTCAAAAACTTGATAAAAGTCGTCAAAAGTTCATCAAATGCTTAAAAAATCCCTGAAAGTGAAAATCAAACAAATTAAGCTCTAAAATTCATAGAATCAACTAAATTAATATATAAAATTGGACGAATTCATCCTAGAATATGTAATGCTAATTACTTGTCATCACTTCCCAAATTAACTCCAAACCTCAATTATCCTCTACAAGAATTGCTTTTATAATAGAATATATCAAGATCATAGTAAATCCTTGCATTTCACTATTAGGTTATCTTAATCCGAAGAAACTAAGTAACTGGTTGCTTAACCTACTTCAATTCCTTTTAATCACACAAATCTATTCACAGTAGAATGTCACAATCTCTAACGTGAAATCTAACATTGGATGAACAATCTGGGTAAATATTAATTCAAATAACAATAAAATTTAGTGCAATTAGATCACAGTAGTAAATATTATTGATTGAATAAACCAAACAACTATTGCATAGAAAATTAGGATTCAATAACGATTCATTAAGAAGAATTAACTAAAACATAGAACAACCTTAGCCTCAAACTCTACTCCATCTCTCTTTAATCATACTCTAAACTCTACCCTAGACTCCTATTTATACTACACAAGACTTAGGGTTACAAAGATCTCTCAAAATGAAGAATTTTTTTCGAAACAACATGATCACATCTTAAGACCATGGTCGTAAACCCTGGGTGTGATTCTCATCGTAATTAAGATAACAAGTAAGAATCATGAGTGTGAACTCAACTATAATCCTCTCTAACCATTAATCTTCATCAAAATCTTCCTTCCTTGCCAATATTCTTGAATATATTCTTGAACAAATCTCGAAATCCCAAACATCAATAAAACTTCATCAATTTCCTCAAACAAAACCTACAAATCAAATAATTTGCAAATATGCTTCAAATCCTTAAAAATCATAGTAAATAACTAATAAAATACTAACAAAACTTCCCTAAAATATATGTATAACATGAGTATTATCATTAGGTATCTAGGTTAACATGGTGTAATAAAGAGTATTCATATATTTATACATATAATTACACATGTATATATGTAGGTCCAGTGTAAGATATCAAGAAGGGGGTGGATTGATAACTTTTGCAATAAATAAAACTTTTTTGATTAAAAAACCAAATCCTCTCTTAATAAGTTAAATGGCATAAGAAGTAGTTGAAGATTGATTGTTTAACTTTAGGTGCAAGAATAACAACATAAGTAATAAAAGTTAAAAACTAAATAAAATAGAGAAAAAGAAGATCAAGTGATCAATTTATAGAGCTTCGGCATTTTACCTGTTGCTCTCTTCTAGCTTCACTGCTGGAGACTTAGTTCTCTTCACCAATATTGTTCTACTAGTTCAATCTTTTCACTAATAAAAAATCAATCAGAAATTATAAGTAGTTCTCTTCACCAAATATATCACTGATGATATATTCCTTTGAACATTGCATGATAAGCTACCTGATTTGAATTTGAAATCTGATATACTTGATATTTGGATGAATACAAATTTGAAGCTGATTTTGATATATCTCATTCAATCCTTATCTAACCATTTGAATATTGCTCTATCTTTTTGCTTTATCTATCTAGAAAGAATTCAGTAGCTTTTTCGAAGGAAAAGAATAAAGACTAAATACCATATTTTATTTGGTTATGGAAATCCACAAGATGCAAACTTATCTTTGCCAAATCTTCTTGATCAGTTCAAACTATAATCTTATGAAAATAGATTTGTAGATATCCTTAATATACTCTGTACCAAACCAAATAATTTTGAATTACTTTATACACAATAACTTGCTATTAGAATAAAATTTTATTAGAACCTTATATACTTCAATGAAGCAACAAGTTAAATCATATTTAGTTATCCATAATGTAATTGATTTAATCTTGCTCAAGTGTTATTACTCGTAGAATTGCGCAAACTTGATTCTTGATAATATTTTAGACTAAAATTTCTTAAAATTCCCAATGACTTAATCTAACTTAGTGAAACAGAATTCAACACACTACTCAAATATGCTCAATAAAGTGGAGCTAGGTCTTCCACGTATTTGTACAACTTAACTTGTCTGAATTTATCAGAAAATAGCTTAGCAGCAGCTTTTGATATGCACTTTTAAGTTCTTTTGCTGATACACTTTCTGATATGCATTTTGACTAGAGTAAATTTCAACCTCATTTTCCTCTAAAGTATCGAACATACTCATTATATATGTTAAGCATATTCCTTTTTTTTTGTTATCATTAAAATACATAAAGAGAGAACTAAACAAAAAATATGTATATATATATTATAATATTGTAAGCCCTAAAGCCAAGCTAAGTAACCGTAGGATTGAACTTAGAACCCAAGGTTTAAAGCGATCGGTTAATGGATCCGATCAAACCCAAATTATAAACTAATGAGAGAAATATTAGTAAAACTGACCCCGTAAACTTGAATTTAAGAAAATAAGTAATAAAATAGGAGACTATAAGTAATTATTACCGAAAATAAGTAATTATTACCGAAAATGCGAAAAATGTAATCAAATAACTAATAAATTACTAAAGATAGATTATATGTATACTAAAAATTTTAGAATGACCAAAATAATAATTATGAATGTTCACATATACCCCACATGTATTTACGTGTAGATAAAAATATGCGAAATTACCTAAATTGGCCAAAAACTAAGTAAATAATTAAGGAAAATTATAAATTAATTATAAAAAATCAGAAAAAATCAAAGGAACCTAAATGAATCAAGATCAGGTCGTGGCAGGTTCAAATCTGCAAAAGAAAAATCAGCCAATAAAAATTAGACAATCTAAAAGCCAAAAATCAAGGAAAATGGGCAAAGTCTTATCAAATTAATGCATATTAATTACAAAAAATGTCTATAAATAGGGAAAAAAAATTCCAGAAGTCATTTGGTCAGTTTAGCATTTGGGAAGAATAGGAACACTAAAAAAATCGAGAGAAAATCCAGAAAATAAAAAAAAAAAGGGAAAACTGTGCAGATTGAATAAGTGAGCTAAACCCACCACTCACCACCACCTAGGACTGAGCCGCCGCTGCTACCACCAAGCCACTCTAGCCCCACCGCCTAGGTTGGCCGACAGCCTTGGACCGGGTTTAGATGGCCAGAAAGCTTTGGACCGGTTAGTCTCTTAAATGTCCCGATTTTGAATAATTTTGTAAAATTAGTTATTTTGCCTAGAAAATTATGAAACTTGTTATTCTGAGGTTTTATTATATGTAGATTTAGGAAAAAATATTGATTTAGTTTAATTACATTTGCAATTATAGGGTTCTTAACAAATTGCTTAAAATCGAGCATGATTAGAACCTAAAATAAATAGGCTTAGGAGTGTAGTTTGAAGCTCAAATTTTTTCTGTAGGATACTCATATGATGTAGAACAGTACTATGGAGCCATTTTTTTTTAAATTAATTTTCAAAATTTTTAAGTTAATTTTTAGCCCTAAAATGATGGAAAAATTGGGTGATTTGGGATTAATTAGGCGATTAAGATGTTAATTACTGATTTAGAGCTTAATTAGATGTTTAGGAATATTAATATCTGAAGTGAAACCCTAATCCTAGCCTTTGGAGTATTAAGTATGGTTAATTTGGGAAATTAGGTAATTAATATAAGAATTTAGTAATATATGAAATTGTAAATTAACAAATCTAAAAAAATATAGTTATTTAGATAACATTATAATAGAAATAAAAATAATAATAAATCTGAAAATAACATTAATTTTAAGCAAAAGTCTCAAAATGTAAGATTTTCACACATCGGGAATAAATCCGATACCGCAATTAGGGTTAGCATGTACCGAATAGTTTAGAATACCAAATTACGACCCAATAGGGTATTTAGACACTCGAGCTTAATGTGATTAATTTCACATTAGGATTCGAGCATATTTAAAGCTTAGAAATCAAAGTTTAAAATCTTATTTAGGATTTGAACACCGAAATAGAGTACAACGAATCATTAGGACGTAATGGGCATACATGAAAAAAAATGAATTAAAATATAACTTAAAATATGAAACCGTAAATTTTAAGTACTAAAAAAACCTATTTGTATTATAGGACACCCCGAGACAAAATCAGCTTGCGACTAAGGGATCGAGCGATCGAACAAATCCAAGTAAGTTGGGTTATTGCTTATTGTAATAGAGTACTAGTTTTGTAGTACTCGGAGACTTAGGCTTGTATATGATTGTGATTGTAAGTAGTTTACACATGTGTTTGATGTATCTGAATTCGTGTTGAATTTGTATTGTGAGTGATTTTGTGACTGATTGAATTGGTATGGAATTGTTAGAACACCCTAAATGGAATTTAATCTTAGTCGACCCAAAATAATTAATAATGTCATGCATTGCAACCCATTAGGGGATCATAGGATTCTCCAACTAAATACCGACCCCTTCGAAAAGGATAGCGCAGGATTGCAAAATGGTCCCTTCTTCATCCTTAGTCAAACTAAGTGACGGAAGAGGAGGTTGCGGCGAGGGTGAAGTCAATGGTTCGAAGGTAGTCGCGGGAGGAGCGAGGTCTCCATTGCACAAGCTTGGGTTTGGTTGTGAGTTACTGCATAACATGGAAACTCCTCAACCCGGATTGAAGCGGGTGAAATTTCTCTAATTTCACAACGGACCGGACTACGTTGTACGATGACACTTGATTGTTGCATTGCATGAAAATAATTGTTTGATAACCTTGTTTGTGCTTGTATGCATTCATGAGTCTCCAATTCAACTTACTGAGCTGTAGTTGCTCATACCCTTATAGATCCTTTTGCAGGTTCTGATTTCTGAACACTCAAAGCACTATGCCGCCCTACAATTACCCAGAGGTTAGTCTGTTGGAAGCCAAGGGTCTGAGGATCAAGTTACTTAGTATAATGTGTAACTAGAGTGACCATGTAATTAGGAATGAAAGACTGGTAGTTATTCTGTAATCTAGTGAACTGTTACGTTATGTAAAACTTCCTAGGAAGATCTGTGGACTTATATATATAATATTGTACATGTTACTAGAAATTTGCACAATTTATCATAATTGTAATTTAATTGTTAATCGGACTGTTTACTTCAAAGCGAGGAGTCGTCGACGCCTTATGTATGTCATGTCTATGGTAGGTACTATAAGGCCAGCCACTATTATAGAATGGTTTACACGGCGGGACTGTTGCAACTCTGCGATTTCGGGACGTAACAAATATTAGCTTAGGGGCCACTTCTATGAAGTGGCACTTCAAAGTAGCTTAGATTACTTTGGTGCAATAGGTAGTTTTTAGGATGGACATAAGGAGTAGTCAAAATTTGCTTTAATGTTAGTACGACATTTTTTTACTACCTATACTACTTCTTGATGGTTTAGTTTTAGCAATGCAGTGGCAGGTTATACTCGTCAATGCCAAACGCTTGCTAAGGTTGAGTTAGACCCCTAATTCCTTCGTTTATCCAAAATCATGAGTACTCTTAATAGGATTTAGCCCCTTGTACCAATCATACATAGTCGAACTAGAGGACTTCAAGGACTCACGTGGAGAACACTAGCTCAAAGCCATATTCGAGATGAGGATATCTATTTCGAATTGATCTCTTACTGACTTGGTTATCAAATTTTCACATGTGTCAGATCTGCTCCTACCGAGTAGTGATGCTTTATTCTAGAAGATAACCTAAGACTAGCTGAGCCAAGTCCCAAACCAACCACAAACATTCAACTCCAATTTAGCTGACTTCTTTATAAAACTGATTAACTAGATCAAGTCGGTCCCTGACTGTAATGCTTTTCTACTTCCGCTTACTTTGTATCATATTTCGAATCTCCAGCCATTAAGTGACACATGTCTTCTAACATAACATTCCAGAATAATTCCTTCTTTCTCCGTAATGAATATTCTTTATCTATTTTACCCCTTTTGGCATATCCTATGTAACCTAATTGTAAGGATATCATTTTGTCTTTTCATACATGTAAAGTAGCCCTAGTGAATGGGTATATAAACCCCCACTTTCTTGTACACAGACAACCAATCATCAATACATAAATTATTCACATCTCCTTTGATCAACCTTAGTGTTCTTATTATTCTTCAACTCTTATCTATTCCTTTTAGTAAGGAGTGGTGGTGAGTAACCTTTCAGTTCGAACTGGTATGTCATATTCGGTAAATTGTAGGCCAAGCAGGATCGAGTGGTATGTCATATCCATTTAGTGGTTGCCCGAACTTTGCTAGCTTTTCTTTTATTCCTTTTGGTTCGCTTCATTGTGGTGCTTCTTCATATGTCCAACCCCAGATGGTGCGAATCATGACTAAGAATAGACAAGGCTAGTTGCTAAATGTGTCCAAGCTTACTAAAAGCTTGAAAAGAAAATGACGAGGAATGTGCAAAAGAATAAAAGTGAATGAGAAGTAAGCAAACCCACGAATAGCTCTAATGGATATGATGCACCAATGGAATTTTCGAAAACTCATGGTATAATTCGATATGAGGTACTAGAAGGTCTGTTAAGGTTATTCGTTACCTAGCCTTGATTAAAGATTAGGATAAGAGTGAAATAAGAGTAAACAAAACAGTGTTTACAAAAAGGAAGAATATTCAGTTGTATTGATGATAATTCGATTACGGCTACAAATACAAGGGGTATTTGTACCCAATAAGTTAAGGCAATTTGCTTAAAAAAGGGAAAAGACAAAAGGGTATTACCCTAAAGAAGTAACGTACAAGAATATAAAAGGGTAAAAATGAATAGTTAAGAAAACTAATGATTAGTGTAGAAAATGTTACATGTGGTGGTGATACATTGGCAAGGCCGTTAGAGGATGCAGGCAAAAGAGTATGATCAGATTGCTAATCTAAGCAGAGGTGACTAACGATCAATCCGAGGTCTCTTTCTCAACATCTTGGGAAGGGTGAGGCTTAGTTTTGGTCAGCTTAGATGTAAGTGAGTACTCAAGATTGGCCTAGCTGTTATCTCAATAATCTACAATTCGGCACACTTCAAAGGGATGGCCAATCATTTGGCTCGGCATATAAAGTGACTTAGTAAAGAGATATTCGGCTTCAGCAATAGTTGGTTGGAGTAGGAAGATCTGCCTTGCTAACTCTTCCAATTCTTGGGCTTGGTTGCAGGTCAAAGGCCCAGTAGCCTGATTCCTATCACCAAAGATGCATTAGCTTCGCTAGTATCAGAGCACAATTCTAAGAGAGAGTATGTGAAGTTGCAATGAAGTTTTTAGTTCGCTATGCTATTAATGGCTGCTATGTTCCTTCCACAACTACTATAGTGTGTTCACATAGAGTAAGTTTGGGATTGTGAGTTGTATAGTGAAGATTTACGTATTGTTAAGTGTGATTTCGTTGTTACTCTGTTCTTGCCTTGTTTTTCACCACGAAAGCAAAACAAGTTCATTTATATTCTATTTAAGTTATTATTGGGTATTAAAATTTTTAGTGTGTTAGTTGAGGTATTGAGAAATATGAAAGCATTGTTTCTTATGTATTGTGTTAATTTATTTCAAAGACGTTATATCATATTAGATTCAAGTGTTCAAGGTGTTGTTAGTGATCAAAGTAGTGGTACACAACCTGGTTATGGTCATAATAGTAGTAATACCCTAGGGTCAATCGATGATAGACTCATCAACCTTATTGAGAGTCTAGTCATAACAATGTAAGTTAATAGGCAATAACCTCAAGGTATATTGCCGCACAACCTACCAAAAAATATCTAAGAGAGAGTTTATGGCCAAGATAACCGAGCCTATCGCCCAATTTGACCCCCTAGAGCTGGAGGAGTAGTAGAACGAACTACTAGACGAAGACTGGAGTTAAAGGAGATTGAGGAAGATGATAAGAAGCTGGATGTTGAAGAGTTTGGGGAAGAAGAAGAAGAAACAAACTATTATCAAGTACAAGGATGAGGATGTTGAGCTCCTCAAGGGCTAGACGATGTCAAGGTTCAAATCCCACCCTTTAGTGGAAGTGGAGATATAGATGAATACTTAAAGTAAGAAGAGAAGGTTGAGAAGGTGTTTGACTGTTATGGGTATACAGATGCTATCAAAGTCTGACTTGTTGCACTGGAGTTTCTGGGTATCCCACAATGTGGTGGAAAAATACCAGAGCAAGGGATGGAAGACAAGGAGTAAATACTTGGGATGAGATGAAAAGGTCGTTAAAAGGTAAATTCATGCTTAAGACCTACTTATAAGATACGTTTGCAAAGTTACAAGAACTTTGCTAAGGAGGCTAATCTATTAATAACTATGTAAGAAAGTTTCAAATGCTTATGATTCTGGTAGACGTGGACGAACCCAAGGCTCGCACAATATCACGGTTAATTTCTGGACTTAAATTCGAGATTTGTAACATTGTAGAAGAGTAAAGGTTTTATACTTTGGAAGAGGCAATCAAGATTGCACAGAGGGTTGAAAAGCAGAGGAGAAATGATCCTAGCCGACTTAAGCCAACACTCTCTTGAACCTCAAGTTCGCACCAGCATGTTCAAGTTGAGTCAAGGAGGCCATATCGAACCAAGGATAGGAATGACTAACTTGATGAAAGTCGAGCAAGTTAGTAAGGTCGAGTAAGTCAACCAAGCTGAACTGAAGCTAGGTCGACCCCAAGAATGTATGAGCTGGAACAGACTTCCGGACGGAAGACTAACGAAGTGAAGTGCTCTAAATGCTTAGGCTTCGGACACATAGCTATTGAATGTCCCAATCGACATGTCATTGTGCTTTAAAGAGATGTAGTGAATAGCACCAACGAGAGTGAGCCTGAGGACGAGAAGGATGTTCGAGAGGCAGAAGTCAAAGGAGAGGAGGAAACATGTATCTATGCTGACCAGAGAAAAGTTATGACTTTAGTTCTAAGACGAGTATTGAGTTCCCTACCAAGCTCCGAAGAAGACTAGAGGAAAAATTTGTTCCATACTAAATATACCATAAAGGGACAATTGTGCACCATTATAGTGCATGGAGGGAGTTGTTCTAATGTCGTTATACAGTCTTTTATGTAGAGGTTGAGACTGTTAACCTCAAAAAATCCTCGACCTTACAAACTGCTTTAGCTTCATGATAAGAGAGCTTTGTATGTGACTAAACAAGTGACTATATCATTTAGTATTAGGAACGTGTACATGGATAAAGTAGTTTGCGATGTCGTCCCCATGGGAGCTTCAAACCTATTACTTGGATGACCTTGGTTGTTTGATTGATGTATTACTTACGAAAGACACAAGAACACCTATGCCTTTGTTAAAGATGGAAAGAGAATTATGTTACAACCTATGACCCCATCTCAAGTAAATGAGAACCATCATTAGCTCACCTAAGCCAGTAAGAAGGAGACCTTAGATATGAGCTAAAGAGAGCTCCGAGTTGCTGAAAAAGATGAAGAACCTAAGTTCCTATTGGTTGGGAGATTGTTGGAGGTGAGAGCCTTGGAGAATGTTCCAGAAGAAATCCACAACCTGTTAGATGAGTTTGCCTCTCTATTCCTTGAAGAATTACCTAAGAGATTACCCCTAATCCGACTTATAAAGCACTGTATTGATCTACAGCTAGACACTACCCTACCAAATCAACTCGTATACAAAATGAACCTTGAACAAGCTATCGAGCTGAAGAGATAGGTGGATGAGCTTATAGAGCAAAGATATGTGAGAGAGAGCATGAGCCTTTGCATAGTACCAGCTTTTCTCGTTCCAAAGAAAGATGGTTCATGGGATATGTATATCGATAGTCGAGTAATTAACTGAATTACTATCAAGTACAGATACCAATACCGAGGCTCGATGACATGTTAAATGAGCTCTATGGCGCCAAAATATTTTCAAAGATTGATCTACAAAGTGGCTACCACCAAATTTGTATGAGACCAGGTGATGAGTGAAAGACTGCCTTTAAGACTAAGTATGGTCTCTACAAATGGTTACTTATGCCATTCAGACTTACTAATACACCGAGCACATTCATGAGGTTAATGAATCATATGATGCGCTTCTTAATCAGAAGATGTATGGTTGTATACTTTGATGACATAATGGCATATAGTGCCAACCTAAACAACTATGTTCAACATCTCTGTGAAGTATTTGATATTTTTCAAATTGAGAAGCTGTATGAGAATGTAAAGAAGTGTACATTTTACTAGAATGAGGTGATTTTCCTAGGTTTTTTCGTATTAAGGGAAGGAATTTGAGAAGATTCGAGCTATTCTAGAATGCCTAATGTCGAAGAATGTTATTGAGATCTGAAGTTTTCATGGCCTAACTTCCTTCTATAGGCGATTTATTAATGACTTTAGTACAATAGCCGCCTCCTTGACCGAGTTAAGCAGAGCTTTCAAGAAATCAAAGGGAAGCTCACCTCAATGCATATCCTGTTAATACTAGATTTTGATAAGCCTTTTAAGTTAAAATGTGATGCATCGAAAGTTAGAATTGGTGCTGTCCTGATGTAGAGGCGTTAACCCATTACTTACTATAGCGAGAAGCTTATTGGCCTTGCATTAAACTATTCTATATACGAGAAAGAGTTATACTCTCTTTACTGAGCCCTCATTGTTTGGCAACATTATCTACTGCTACGAAAGTTTGTTATCTACACTGACTATGAATCATTGAAGCATCTTGAGAGTCAGAACAAACTTTCGAAGAGACAAGCTAAGTGGTTGGAATTCATGGAAGGATTTTCGTATGTAATCCGACACAAGAAAGGAAGTGCAAATGTGGTTCCCGATGCCCTATCATGATAGCAAGCCTTATTGACTAGCTTGCAGACAAAATTATTGGGATTCTCACTCATTATTAAGTAGTATGCTCATGATCCTTATTTCAACCTTATAATAGAGCAGTGTAAGGATGGAATTGCTGTTAAGGGATATTATCTTAAGGGAGGTTATCTGTTCAAGGACCAAAGACTATGTATACTAAATTGTTCTACGCATGAGCTATTGATTAGGGAAGCTCATAGCGGTGGATTATTAGGTCACTTTAAGGAGACCAAGACAACTAATCTGCTAAAAGAGAACTTTTACTAGCCAGGTTTGGCCAAAGATGTCCATAAGATAGTTGGTAGTTGTGAAGTTTTCAAGCGAGCTAAAGGGAAGAGGGAGCTTTATGGAGAATATATGCCCTTACCGATGCTAACCTTACCTTTGGCCAACCTTAGCATAGACTTTGTCCTAAGGTTGCCCTAAACATCTAAAAGGAAAGATTCTATACTTGTTGTAGTGGATCGCTTCAACAAGATGGTGCATTTCATTCTGTACCATTGGATTAACGATACTTTATATATTACTGATTTATTTTTGCAAGAAGTTGTCTGACTACATGAAGTACCGAAGACTGTTGTTTTATATAAAGACACAAAATTCTTAAGTTATTTTTGGAAGACTCTTTAGAGAAGACTTGAAACTAAACTTGTGTTCAGCTCTAGTAACCACCTTCAAACTGATGGCCAAATTGAAGTAGTGAACAGAACGCTAGGAAACTTACTCAAAGCCGTTGTGGGAAAGAACTTAAGGGGCTGGGATCTGTACCTACCAATTATGAAATCTACATACAACTAAATCGTCCATAGCACTACTAGGAAGACCTAATTTGAGGTTATTTAAGGCCTCAATCCTACTATTCCCTTAAATATGATTAGTACTACTGCAACTGTTGAAGAGAATCAATTCAGAGTTGATTGAACCCAAGAGTTGCAAGTGTTACACCAGTTTATAACTAGGAAGATCGCCAAGTTTAATTAGAAACAACGTGAGATTGGTAGTCGAGGCCATCGAATTGTTACCTTCCAGTAAAGAGACTTAATATAGATTCACCTCAGCTGAGAACAATTTCCACACTTGAGACAGAGAAAACTATCTCCTCGAGTTGATGGTCCATTTAAGCTCCTAAAGAAGATCAACTGCAACACCTATCGAATCGAGTTACCTGATGACTATGGTGTCTCCTCCACTTTCAATGTGTTTGATTTAATCACTCACTAACTAGTAGAAGAAGACCCTACTAGCATCCCAGGAGAAGAAGTAAAAACCATTCCAGATTTGAGGACAAATCTTTCTGACCCCCAAGTAAATGATAAGAATCAGCCCCCTAAACCAATCATACGTAGTTGAGTTAGAGGACTTTAAGGCCTCACGCGGAGAACATTAGCTTAAAGCCATATTAAAGATAGGGATTTCTATTCTAAACTGATCTCTTACCGACTTAGCTGTCAGATCCTCACATATGTCAAATCTAATCCTACCCATCAGCGATACTTTATTATAGAAGACAGCCCAAGACTAGTCAAGTTGAGCTCCAAAACTGACTATAGACATCTGACTCCAGTTCAGCTGACTTCTTTACTGGACTAACTAGCTCTTGACCTAATCTAGATTAGGTTGGCCCCTGACTACAACGCTTTTCTGCTTCCGCCTACTTTATATCATATTTCTAATGTCCAGCCATCAAATGATACATGTCTTCTAACACAACATGCCAGAATGATTCCTTCTTTTTCCATATTGAATATTCTTTGTCTTTTTTACCCCTTTTAGAATATCCTATGTAATCTAATTGTAAGAATACCCTTTTGTCTTTTCATACATATAAAATAGCCCTAGTAGACAGGTATATAAACCCCCACTTACTTGTATGCAAACAACCAATCATCAATACAGAAATTATCCACGTCTCCTTGAAGCAACCATGGTGTTCTCATTATTCTTCAACTCTTATCTATTCCCTTTAGTAAAGAGTAGTGGTGAATAACTCTTTAGTTCGGACCGATCTGTCATATTCGGTTTTATTATAAGCCGAATAGGATTGAGTAGTGTGTCATATCCGTTCAATAGCTACTCGGACTTTGCTAGCTCTTCTTTTGTTCCTTTTGGTTTACTTCGTTGTAGTGCTTCTCCATGCGTCCGACCTTGAAGATACATCAACTCCCCTTGCTGCACGTTTATTTTCAATGCTTCATGATATAATTAAATGAATTGCTTATGGCATTAGTGCTATGATTATGTAGCATATATTGTGATTGTAATTGTTGTTGTAATGGATCCTTCGAAGCTCATCCTTTTGTTTTCCTAAGTGACGATGAATGCTGTGTCATTGGTTTAAAGGATTGAAGATGATGAGGCGTCGGTCGACTAGTGTTATAAACAATGCTTATGTTATATTTTACAACATTAAGTCTCCTTCTCCCTTCTCTTAGGGACTAATTACAATGGTAGCTTCCCTCATGACTGTATTTTAATGACCTAATGACCTACTGTAAGCCATTCTAGTATATCTTACGAGTGTATTGAGGTTCCTAAAGAAGTAGTGTAATGAGGCGAATGCATTGATTGCAAAGTCTTAATGAGGGTAAAAGAGTGAAAAGAGGAAGATTCATTTGGTAAGATAGAACAATTTGGGCTATTTTTAAGTTTCATAGTGGGTTAGGTTTTAAGAATTTACACAAGATCAGTATAAATTTGATGGCTAAGCAAGCATGGAGACTCTTGCAGACCCTAAATGCACTATGGGCCAAAATTCTAAAGGGTAGGTACTTTCTAAAAGGGACAGCTATTGGGGCTAGGAGAGGGTTAAGGAAATCTTGGGATGGAGAAGTATACTTAATAGTCTGGATGTTATCAAAAGAGAAGCAATTTAGTGAGCGTGCAACGACAAGTCCATAAGGGTCTAGTAAGATAGGTGGATTTGCAATATTAAAGACAACTCCTTGCATCCTATAATAGATGATGTGAACTAACATTTAGTAGTAGCTAATCTTATCGATAGAAATATGAGTTCTTAAAATCTATCTGCCAGTTCTCATGCTTTATCTAGATAATAAGAAGTTTTAATTAGGTAATAAAGCCAATAATGTCAGATGTTAAGGATTATCGGATATAGCCACGTTTGAGAGATTTTTTTTTAAGTCAAATTTGCCTATATTCATTAAAGGCCTCTCCCATTTGAATAATTCAATGGTACATACTTCTTCATCATATTCTATCCTAAAGTCTTTTTGGAAATTTGTATGGAATAGTAAGTACACTCCATGACTGAAACATTTTGTTTAGTAAACAAGTTGTAATTTTATTCCTTTTATGCTAATCTTGCAAAAAGAGGTATAAGAAGTGATGATTCTTGCAAATTTTGTGGTTGTAGTGAAATGGTTAAGCATTTGTTGTTGGATGCCTTAGTATATATATAGATACAAAAAGGCCTAAGTCTTTAGATTGGTAAGTACATGGAGTATCGAATGGTAAAGAAAAATGTTTTTAATTTTTTTATTTTTTTAGGGGTGGGGTGGGTAGGTGGTTTAGACCAAATAAATTCTAGTGTAAATGAGTTTCTAATTCTTTGGTACATTTGGAAAGAACATTGCCAAGCTATATCTAAAATTGTGAAGCTAACTTTCTCTTTGGTTGTTAGGAGTTTCTAAACGTGTTGCTACAAAAGGTGTTAGGAATGAGAGTTATCATGTGTTTGGTAAGAATAAAGAAGTAGAACATAGTCCAAAGACAATTTCTATTACTACAAAGGAAGGTAGTGTGTTTGATGGAGAAGCTTAAGGTGAAACTCAACAAGTGTGTGACATGGTTACTAAGGTTGTAACTTCTATACTTAGAGCATTTGACCAGATTTTTTTTTAATTAAATTGCAGTTCTGTAGCTCATAGCTACGGTAGAGAGTTATTGAACGATGCCAATGCAGTTCTTCAAAGATCTGCTATATACATTCATAAGGAAGTTGATTCCATCTTAATGAACAAGGGAGGTTCTTTTAGTGAGGTACTGGGCATCAATTTTAATAAAGCATCTAAGTTTGCTTGCTACTACAATTATACCATTAATGCCTAAAGTGTACACAACCCACTGTACAATAAAGTTATTTCAAGTTATGGCCAAGGTTGGTTAAGTGAGATGATGAGAGGTTTGTTGATATTTACAAGTGAGAGACTGAGGAAAGTACTAATAAGTACTTGATCTACTAGTAATGTATAAATGATCAAATGTATTTCTGAAGATTAGTTTATGGAAATTTGAATTATATGGTTAAGTTAACCAAGGATCGAATGTATAGTAGAAATTTTGTAATTGGATGTTGTCACTAGAACCTTAAATGTTAAAGGAGTGACTGTGTTTTCCGGAATCATATCAAATTGGAATAATATCAATATTGAATCAATGCATAGATTGTACTCACATAATTGAGAGAAATGTATGCATGCTAACTGTATATGAAGATGCTAGTTAAGATAACTATCAATAGTATTTTGATATATATAAAGTATTTGTGGATGGCATTATTGAAGTTAAGTGATCATAAGTAGCATACAAAACTTGAAGAAATGTGACTTTCAAAGAACATAATACTTCTTTCCTTAAACAAGTTATCTTTGGAGAAGGAATTTTTGTGGATCTTAACAATGTTCAATTGGTGATTGAAGGAAAGTCACTTTAGGTAACCTAATGTACAAGAAAGATATGAAGCAACAATACACTTCATATGAGCAACTACAATAGGTGATTCAATAGAGGAATGGCAAATCTGAGATTGTCAATTCATTGTTGTTGAGTTGCATGTCAAGTAATCAATTCTTGTCAATACTGTCTCTTTTACTGAGTCTATCAGTCACAAGTTGTATTCATTCTTATTGAGTCAATTCAAGTCAAGTCAAGTCAAATCGAGTTGTTAACCATCTCATTTGAATCAAAGATGGAAGAAAGTCAAGATTTGCTAAATCTGCTTCTGTCGATCCTATGTTGAGTTATATGAAGAACAAATGGGAAGCCACAAGAATGGCGTAGACATTGTGAGTAGAAGATTACGGAAGAGAGGAAAGCGATGATATGAGGTGAATTTAGAACCATTGATGATCACCAATAAAACCTAGGAATAAGTAGAATAAGGAACAAATGGAGGATAAACCAATAAGAAAACTTATAAGATTATAAAGCTACATCATAAGATGGTATAATACAACTAGAGGACTAAAGTGATGAAATAAGATCTGATTGATACTAAAGTATGGAATGCAAAAGAAGATAAATTAAGAGATTGAGCAAACGTTCAGATAGAGAAAGAGTGGAAATTTAATTAGAAGACTGCTCAAAAGCTTCATTAGAAGATAGTTTAAGATGGATTTCAAAGTTATGAAGTAACCTACAAGAATACTAAATAATCGAGTTCAGAAGTTAAAGCAGTTGAGATAGAGGATATGTAAAGATATAATAGGACAAAAGTTCAAACTTGAAAGTCACTGTAGAACAGAACTTAGTAAATATAAAACATTATTGTAGTTCTTTTGATTCTTAAGATAGTAAAAGAATATAAGTTGTCAATTTTAGTTAAGTGAGCAACACATAAACATACAATAGTTTTAAGGATGAAATTATTGTAAGGGGGGTGGAAATATAAGAACTACAATCAGGAATTTGGAATTCGATTCGTAGAATTTAGGGTGATTGAGCAAATTATCCGATTTAATTCACATTTTATGATGAAGTTAGAATTATTAGTAAAAGTGATCCTATAAGTTGAATTTATGAAAATAAATAATAAAATTATTAATTAATATAATATCGAATTTTATGAAAATTGTTCATTATTTAGTGGAAACGCCTATAACGAATTTTGATAACTAATAAATCGATAGAAATAAATTATATACATACTAAAAATCATAAAATAACTTAAATAATATTTAGGAATATTTATTTGTACCACATATGAATTTACATGTAGATAAATATACGAGAAATTACTTAAAATACACAAAATATGTCAAAATAAGGTTAATTAATTAAAGAAAATTCATAATTAATTAAGAAAAAATCAAGAAAAATGAGGAATGATCCAAAGTTGAGGCGTGGTAGCTTGGAATTGAGTAAAAAAAAGTAACTAATTAAATTAAGACAAACAAAAAGCAAATTTGGAAAAGGATAAGGACATTTGGTAACTAGAAATTGGGAGAAAAAAAAGTAAGGAAGCTCTACAAATACTCAAAAAATTTCAAAAGCTCATTTGGTCCGTTTGGAGAACAAAAAAAATAAAGAGAACCAAAAATTTTAAGGTTAGGGTTTAATTGCAAAAAATTACAAAAATCTGTGCAATTGGGACCTTAAAAGGAAATCACCACCCGATGGTAACCTAAGAGTAGATGACCACCACCACCACACGATGGTGGGAGCACCAAAGCTGGCCAACAAGGCCTTGGTGGTCAGAGTCACCAATTTCGATGAGTCTAATATTCCTCTTGATTTTACATATTTTGTTAAAAATACTAAAAATACTTAGAAAATTATAAAATTTGGTATTCTAGAATATTTTTGTACGTGGTTTTAGAAAAAAAATATTATTTTGATAAAAATATGTTCCGTGATATATGGTACTTAAGAAATCATGCAAAATTGAACATATTTCAAATTAAAAATAAATAGGCTGAGTGTAATTTTGAACTCAAAATTTTTATGTAGACTACTTAGGGGTTTACAGAAAAATTCTATGAAGCCCTTAAATTGATGCATAAAATGGGTAATTTTAAGTTAATTAGGTAATAAAATAGATAATTACTGATTTATTACATAATTATATGTTTTAAGATGTTGAAATATGATGAAGTATGATATTTGCATCCTTTAGGGTGTTAGATGTAATTATTGGGATATTATGTAGTATATATGTAATAAGTAAAAATGGTAAATTTAAGTTAATTTTGTAATTTAGAATAATTAGGTGTACAATTTGATTTTGGATTAATTTAGATATTTTGAGGTATTAGTTGATGTTGAGGAATGATATTTGAGGTAATGTGAATGTTAGATGTGTACATTATAGACATATTAAGTGATAATATGCAATATGTCAGTATAAGAAATTAATAAGTAGAAAAATATTATATTAAAATTGATATTATAATAATAATGGGAATATGTATAAAATCTGGAAGGAAACTCAAATTTAGGTGTTTATATGAAATATGTAAAATTTTATCACATTGGGAGTAAATTTGGTAATTAAATTAGGATTAAAATATACCGCACGGACTAAAATATTGGTTAGGGACCAAAAATGATATTTAGGATATTCGAAAATAATGTGATTAATTTCACATTATGAGTTAAAATCAATTCCTAGGGTTTACGTATAAAATCCCTAATTGAAGATCGAGTTAAAAACCTAATTTAGAAATCAATACGGAAATTGAATTTGAACTTAATCTAAATCAAGAATAATTTTAAAGGACTTGAAATCCTAGATAATCAGGTATAATAAACCTTAAACTAAAGATAATAATAAACGTTATAAGATAAAACCAATCTATAGTCGTTATGTGGAAAATTGAAATAATATTTGTATTATAAGAATTTTTAGAGATGGCTAATTTAAGTTGTACCTTGAATGAACAAGCAAGGAGTCTAAGTAAGTTGGAATGAATACGTTGATGTATTTCAAAGTACTAAATTGTAATACTTGGAGGTTTGAAATTGCACTTGATTGTGTTTGTTAGATAGTTGGCTATGTGCATATGTTTGTTTTGAGCTACTGATATGATTTCGATTTGCTATTAGCTAGCATTTGTATGATTTATTTGAAATGATTGAACACCTTAAACTAGATTTAACTGAATATTTAACTCATAAATTTAAATTGGACCTGCATAGCAACTCATTAGGAGAACATTAGGATTCTCTAGCCAAATACCAACTCATTCGAAAGGGATAGCGTTGGAAAATATAATTGGTTCCTTTTTCATCCTTAGTCGAACTAAATGATAGGTGAAGAGGTCGCGATAAGAGCAAAGTCAATAGTTCGAAGGTAGTCACGGAAGGAGTAGTGTCTACAATGCACAAGTCTAGGTTTGGTCGTAAGCTGTTACATTAACAAAAACTCCTTAACTCGAATTAGAGCAAGTGCAATTTTTCTAATCTCACGACGAGTTGGACAACGTCATACGATGGCATTTTCTTGAATATGCATTACACCTAATAATTTGGTTAATAACCTTATTTGTGTTTGCTGTATAGTTTTAAGTCTTCATCTCAACTTACTGAACTATGGTTGCTCACATCCCTATAAACATTGTTGTAGGTGCTAATGGGGAAGCGGTTTATAATTACCCTAAAACTAGTAATCGCTGGATCTTGAGGGAGTGAGGATATAAACTAAAGACTAGATACACTCTCAAGTTTAGGTTTATCTTTAAAGCTTTTATTATTATTTTATAAATTACTCAAGTAGTATGTTAAGTTACTAAATCTTGTAAACACACTCAGATTATTTTAATGGGAATATTTATTTTTCTTAAGTTCATAAGTAAACAATTTATTTAATTTATGAATTGTTTACTTCAAAGTGGGGTTAGTCATGAACGCATTGTATAAATCAGGTCTAAGATGGCTGATGTATGGTCAACTTCTATCTTAAAATGGTTTGTACGGCGAGAATGTTACGACTTTACTGTTTTGGAGCATAACAGTTTATATTGATATAGGTAAAGCTCTCTTTAATAGAAGTCGTGTTAGGCTTAATTTCTTTGCAATGTATTTGAATCCTTTGTTCCCTAATGAAGTTGGTCTAGATAGAAGGAGAGAAAACGAGCTTGAATTAATTGATGTGAACTCTATTCATATGTTGCTAGCAATTTATAAAATAACTGGAAAGTGCCTAAGTAAGGATTCCCTAAATTAAATGTTGATGGTTCTTTTGATAGCGCTAAGGCCAAGGTTACTTAAGCAATTATCGTAAAGGCTTCTACCTAGTTGATGAGTATGTATTTAGTGTTTCATTTCAGACTAATAGATGGTAAAGGCTTTTGCAGCCTTGGGTGCTATTAAATGAGTGCTAAAATAGGATTAGAGTCATATTGTCATGGAGATGGATGCTTTGCATGTTATCTAAAGCCTAACTATAGAGGATTTAGTCGTCTCTTAATAGACTTTTCCTATTGTTTCTCATATTAGATACTTGATTCATAAGGATTTGTTCATTACTTCATCTTTTACAAATAAATATACTAATAAGGTTGTTGATTGGGTTACTGTTCATTATAGAAAGAGGATGTGTGTCCCTGTGATTGGGTTTATAAACCCCTATCTCCTCTTTGTGATTTGTTATTTACTAATTCTTTGGTGAATAATGTACACTTTTTCCTAATATTATGGACACTATATTTAAATGATACAGCTTAGTTGTTGTTTGGCCCTAAAAAAAAAAAGGAAGAATAAAAAAACTCTCATGCAACAACTTTCTTAAACTTAAATAACAATTTCTGAAATATTAAAATTGGTTGGAAACTTATTCTCTAATTTAAGAAGCCTTACATGTAATACTTACACGTTACACTTGACTAACTCTTACATCACTAGTGAATTTAGGGCATGATGATTGAAATGATTTTTTTTTTTATTGCCAACTATATATATCACAACCAATGGTGATGGGAGATTCGAACTTATTCCATTCCTAAGGGAGAATAGTGTTTATACCTACTAGACTATAAGGCCTTGGTATTAAAACGAATATTAACTACCCCAAACTAAAGCTTAAATTGTTTACTATTTCTCATAATGCAATTAGATTACAAATTGAGAACCAGTGCTATAGGCTTCTAAATTGCCTAATTATTTAAGGTTTAAACACTTGGCCTTCACCTTTTTCTTTTCTTTCCTTTCCTTAATGATTACAATGGAGGCAAGTTGTTTAGAAGGGGGAGGTTCAAACTTAGTTCATCTCACTGGTAGGCCATTATTTAGGCTACTAGACTTTAAGTGCTTTGGCCTTGGCCTTCACCTTTTCTAAATGAAAGTTGAAGATAAACCTTTGTTTTTTTCATAAACAAGTAGCTTATCTTACTCACCTTTTTGGGCGCATTAATGCTTGCCTTAGACATCTTCTATATATATTAGTTGGATTATGTACCCGTGATGTGTGTACCTTAAAAATACCATATGAATTAACATGATAAAAGATAATAATATTAGTATACTAAAACAATGGATGAAAAACTAAGGAGAATGGGGTTAAGGTAATTGTTTTAAACTTTGAAGATTTTAAAAATTGCCTATTTCAAATGTTTTTCCTCTTCTAGATATAAGTATTTGACAAAATCAAAAGTTGAAATAACTTTGCACGAAAGCTAAGAACATTAAAGAACATTTTATATTTAATAAAATAGATAAATATAAACATAAATATTTAGTAAACTAAAAATAAACTACAAAACAAAAAAAATTCAGTTGATTATAGAATTTGAAAAATATAGTTTATGTGCTATCATATAAGATAATGAGAGAGAGAGAGAGAGAGAGAGAGAGAGAGAGAGAGAGAGAGAGAGAGAGAGAGAGAGAGAGAGAGAGAGAGAGAGAGAGAGAGAGAGAGAGAGAGAGAGAGAGAGAGAGAGAGAGAGAGAGAGAGAGAGAGAGAGAGAGAGAGAGAGAGAGTCAATGAAGAAAAATAGATCCAAACAAAGAAGTAAATTTTGTTTTTCTAATATAATATATATGAGGGTTTTGAAATGAGTTATGAGTATACTTCTAAAAAATATAGATAATGAATATATTTAGCTTAAAAACAATACAATAATTTCTTTTAGAAAATAACATAAACTATGTTTCTAGCATAACCTAATGGGTAATTATTGAAATGAGCCTAAAGATCATCTTTAAACGTAGGACTCCATGCTTCTTTAGCATTCAACTCCTTAAGTTTACAAAGAATTAAGATAAATTAATTAAAAATGCACGAAATGTTCAAAGAATCATGATTTGGAATATCCATTTTGTGCTTCAAATTGAATTTTCATGCCTGTGGTTCTCTTTTTTCTCTGTGGTGAATCAAACTATCATTTCACATGCTTGTTGTTCTTATGTATCTCACTTATCAAAAAAGAAGAACTTACAATATAATACAAAATTAAAGAACATACAATATAAATGGACTTACATGAAAATGATACATGAAAAAACAAAATCATATTTAGATATAGATGTTAATTATTCTAGAAAGGGCTAAAAAACTTAGATATAGTACACCAAATTCAACAGCAAGGTTGAGATAAATTATATGTGAAATCTTTACTTATTCAGACTCATGAACTTGAATACAAAGTATAGTGAGTGAGATGCTTTGTATTCTAAGTATTAAAAAAAATTCTAACTTTACCTAATTTCTAAAATTTGGAGTTCTTCACCATAAAAATTTTAAATTGTTACATATAAAATCTAATTAATTTGAAACATCAAAGCCAAAATACACTTCCTCTCAAATAAATGGCAAGAAAAAAAATTATAATTGTTTGACCAACAAACAAAAATCTCAGATTTGCTAAACTATAAAAAAAAAAAAATCAAAGTCCTAAATTTTTAAAGATTTAAAGAAAAGTTTCAAGCCTATACTATAGAAAAATTAAATGTGCAACCTTTAAGACCAAAATCCAACAAAAGTTTAGCCAACATATAAAACATAAATTTTCAATAGCTAGAAGTTAGCAAACCAACCACATACCGTGTGCAATCATGTATCCAAACGAAAAATTTCTTTTTATTTGTAATCAATAGTGAAAAAATCGATGTAATTCGTGGAAGTAAATTAGGAGCAAAAATTTAGAGTAATGGGTGGATATTGGGATGGAAAATTAGGTAAGAATGTATGATAACAATTAAAAAATAATTATTTGGGCATTTATTGAGGGCTTATTTGTATTAATATTTAACAGTATTATCTTAAAAATTGGAAAACACAAAAATGAAAGTGGGACTTAAATAATATAAATGTATACATGCTTTTTTCTATGATTAATTACATTTTGCTAGAAAACAAAGATATAGAAAATTTTTTTTGAATATTTCCTCATTTAACCTCGTAATGTGTATCCAAATAACAATTGTCAGAAAGGCATAAGATAAACCCTGGAAATACATGCCTTGCGATATACCACTGATGGTAGCAACTTTAGGTTAGAAATGAGTTATTGATGGTGATCCTACAATAGGGATGCAATTAGGTGGGATTTTGAATCGTTCCATAAAATTCAAACTTGGATCAATATCCCATAAAGTTTTTCCAAACTTCCTGGGGACCTCATAGGGTCTTTCTTCTTGTATTCGGGACTCGCCTAATAAGAGTTTTGAGGGACCCAAAACTCAACATAACCTAACTTGACCCCACCGCATGTAATATAAAATGCAAATCAATCATATAACCAGTTGCTCGAGGATCAACGACCACGGATAAATGCTTGATATGTAAAAAGCATGCAACACATCACAATCACTGGTGAAAATTTATAAGGACTTTGAAAATTAAATAGAACTATTAACCTAGTGAACATTAAACTAATAAATTAGGAAAGTAATAAAAGATCCAGAGAGTTGAATCTTCCATAATTTTTCGAAATCCTCATAAACTAATGGGAGAAAAGGATTGATTATTAGGACTTAGGAAAACTTGAGTCAAATTTTCTTAATCATACTATTCGCACCATCACTAATTGTCCATATCTTAATAATAACTATCGCATTCTGGGCAAATTGTAATGCGGTGACAGGCCTAGCCTTCACCATGTCAACGGATATATCCACCGTACGGTGGCTTTGGTGAGACACAAAGGGCACCGTGCACTCACTTCGCCACGTCGAGTTCGATATGTAAGTTGGCCGGGTCAGTTCGGCACGACACGCGTGACTTTCTAATGACGAGCCTTGGCATAGTGACAAAGTCTGGAATTCCCTCTCACTTGGGCGTCGATATTGATATCATTTGGTTTTGATTCATTTCTGGATTGCTTTTTGGTTTAGGTTCAAGCGAGGATCCGACGGTTATGGTATTGGCATCAACTGTCAGAACTCGGCACCATTCACTCGTGCTCTCCCGGTCTCTTCTTCTGGGTCGTCATTGTGGGGTCAACCACAGTACGGTGGCCCGGCAAGGCAAGATCGGATGCAATTTCATTTTATAACAACTAATAATTTAAAGTTTCTTTGTTATACGCGCTAGTTTTGCAGGTATTTTGAACGTTGATTACACATTTTACTAAAATACTTAACATTTTCCAATTATTTTATATGGCAACATGTAATTAAATTATTGTCTCCATAGATGAAATTAGACATCGACACCATAGCTTTTTGAACCACCGGTTCCATGATCTGATAAATCGGGCCTAAGATCAACCCCACGTTTCAATTAAGGTTCATGGGATTGAAAACATACTGGAACAACCAATTTGATGGCAGTTTCGAAACTGTGATTACATTAGAAAGAAAAGGTCACAATTGGAAAGCTATCCCCGCAAGAAAAATCAACAGTATTGGTGAAGATTAGTGATAATTTATGAATAATTGCTATAATTGTCGATTTATAGTGACAATGCTATTTTTTATTTAATTGTAGTATTACCTTATAAGTTAGAGACACTTAAAAATTTTCTACAATATAAAAAACTTATGGAAAATTTACTTTGTGCTACTTACCAATCATACAAAGGTGCTCTTTATACTATAACAAAATGACGTTCTATAGCTGATCCAAATATATAAGTTATTCGCTATATGTACCTATTAACAATCGAAACATGTCAATTGCAAAAAACTTGACTCCCTACATAAATTGCTAACTGTAATAATTGTTTATAAACTTTGGCTGACCAATAACTTTTATTACTGAATTTCTTTTGAAGTGATCATTTCCCATCTCCTATCTAACCAACCAATCATACAATTTATCAAGAACTTCTATAATCTTATTTATTATTTTAACTAGATTGGTCTAATATATCATCTTATTATTTATTTTATATCTATTAAATCTAAATAGTTGACAACATAATTGATTTAATAGTTTAAATTTAATAAATATTAAATTAATAGTATAATAGAAAATGGTACCGATCCCGTAAAAATTATGGGTGAAACCATGGAGAAATCTCAATTCACTCATCATTCTTTTCCAATTTTTAAAATCCAGATCATTAAATTTTCAATTTGTTCAATAATTCATATTTAAAGAAATATAAATTAAAAGTAAAATTAAAAGTGAGTCGATCTCCTAAAATATTAAATACAAAATGATAGGAAAATCCTTTTTTTTCGGTGATAATGGCTGATTTTTCCTCATGATGTATTTACTTCTTCAACACAACCATGGGAATCCAAGTATCCATTCTCAC
The DNA here is from genome assembly GCA_024138005.1 of Lumnitzera racemosa. Classification (NCBI taxonomy): domain Eukaryota; kingdom Viridiplantae; phylum Streptophyta; class Magnoliopsida; order Myrtales; family Combretaceae; genus Lumnitzera; species Lumnitzera racemosa. The sequence goes on from JAMXBC010000012.1 coordinate 5,996,154, forward strand.
GGATCTTCTCCGTGACCATCCCAATGGTAAGGAAGCATGACATAACCATCGCGTCACGCTATGGTGAAAATTCTTTTAACAATGAACTTTTATGCCGAAATAATTTTTTCATCAATTACAAGGTAAATCAAAAGGCTTCGAAGAAGTTAGATGGAAAATGGAAACAGCTGGAACCAGCTTTCAATGTCTTAAGAGACTAGGGTTGACCTTTGCCGGCGATCTACAAACATGACCTGTGATTTTGGAAAGGGTCTCGGTAGCTAATTTACTAGACATTTCCTACAAAAGAAAGCCTTCATGGTAGAATCGTCCCTTGTAATGCCGTACTTTTGGCCGTACTGAAGAGGGTCTTCCTCTCTCCTTTTTTTTTTTTTTTTGCACATTTTATTTAATCTCACCTTCGTGTACAGATGGAATCATATACGCACGTAGGACGAAAACACCTGCTTTGATGAAAATTGTAAATTAAAATTGTAGAAGTATTCAGAACGGGTTCCTTAACTTTACCTAGTCAGCACTGTTGGTTCCACATTTTTGCTTCTTCCATCTAACTGTATCGAAAATTGTATTACGTATGATAGAAATTGTTAACGGGTACGTACTTATTAATAGAGCAAATAAATAAACAATTTATATTTTTATTTCATGCTTTTTCACGAAGTTTGTAATTAATAGCGGAAAATATGATGAGTTTTTGTTAAAAAAATATATCTCATAGCATTAGTTAACGAGATTATATAATTAAAATTGAACAGCGGAAAAGAATGAAGAAAAAAGTAATATTATATATATATATATATCTTTATCTACAAAAAAAGAAGAAGAGAGATTCAAATCTCCTCCATTTTCACTAAAAAAATTGGTATCCATACCATTAATTTATAAGAGTTATGGTAAAATTAACAATGGACGTAAAACCATACGATTTTTTTGAGGGGAAGAGTTTGTGTTTATTCTAATTGAGTTAATATTAAAATCATCTTTAGAAGATATTTGCTTGTTATTACAATCATATTTCATTTTGTATGCATGTATATGTGAATATATGATTTTGTTAATAATTGTATTTGGAATATATTCTAAACCTTATAAAACAAAATTTAAAAAAAAAATTATTAAGAGTATTGAATGCATTTCATAAAAAGTTAAAAGAATAAGCCTTTTACCTTCTTTGTAACATATGTACTAATCGAAATCTAGTTATCAATTTATTGAGAAAAATAAAATTAATATATATAACTTATATGTTTCCAATAAAATTATATTAGAAAATTATCACAATATGAAATTGCTAATAGAGCAAAAATAGCAAATAAACATAAATATAAGTTTCTTTGGTTTCTTTTCATGTGAACTTTATAAAATTGTTTTATTAATTATGCTAAACAAAATCCTTTTGAATATAAGTTATTACATAATCAATCATTCAACACTTTACATTTATTTCCATAACATTAGTTATAAAAAAAATGTTACTAAAATAAGTTATAATTGTTACTATTTATTAATAATTTATGCACAAAAATTGGAATAATGATAATATGGATAAAGTAATGATTATTTATGATGTATTATTTATAAAAAATTACAATTCAAGAGAATTTATTTAATTAAATATAATTTTATAATAATGAATTCAATACTAGTAATTATTGTGGAAAAAATAGATTGGAAAAAAATAAAAAGAAAATACCATTTCACCAAAAAATACATAATGAAAAAATGAAATGTTATGCATGAGATTTGAAGTCATAACCTTCTATTTAAGAAATATGCACTTAACCATACTCGATATTAAAAAAATAATTGCTCTTTCAAAAAATATATATATATATAATACAATATTACCTTTTTTTTTTTCTTTTAAAAAAGTTAACTTTCTTCCCCTACCCTCCCCTCCCACCACTCCAAACCATCCCCCACCATCATAAAATAATTATGTCGGACATGGGATTATTTACCCAAAACCATCATAAAATGGTAATACCTACTGGCCATAATCTCTAACTCCATTTTTATGTACTTTTCTAATTAAATACCGAGTTTAAATTTATGAAACTTCCACTGGGTTTGAAATTTTATGTGATCCAATAATAGTAGCTAGTCACTGATAAGGCTCTGATTTGCTTCACAAAGGATTATTGTTCGAATACTAAAATTATTTTTTCTGGAAAAAAAAAAGAATACTAAAAGCCGAAAAAATATATTGACAATTGAAATCATTTCCCCCTTTGATTAACCTAGGATACTAAAATAGATAAATCTAGCTACCGACGTGTTGCGAAAGTAATCCCACCAACTCTTGCAGTGACGCGTTACATAGTAATTACCACTGTTTCTCATTATCAATAGATGTGATCTGATTTTAATTACTAAAAATACAAGTTTGTGTCAACTTTTTGAAAATTTGACAAAATGAAGATACCGTAAGATTTTATGTTTAGGAGTGGCTAGTTTAAAGTGGATAGAAGTAGAATCCTCTTTCATACGTCATGTATAAGTACAAGTTCCAAAATCTGACTATTAATTAGGATCAACTAGACCATAGGTTCTATAAATTCTTGTGGATAACTTTTGCTTTTTCTTTTTTCTTTTTCTCTTTTCTTTTTTACATTTTTCTTTTAAAATATTATAATCACTCATATTATTCGAATTATAATTTAATATCAATTTTAAATATAAAATTACAATTAATGAAAATATATTGAATTTTAAATAAAAATTAGATAATAATAAAAAATATATAATATAAATATGCAAAATGCCAACTTAAATTGGAGATGTCATAAAAATCATCGTTTTATTGGAGTTGGTCTAAAACGGTGAATTATAAGTCCACTGTGATATTCTTTGTAATTATGAAACTTACTTTTATTTATTAGCGAAAAGCTATGAGTATACTATAAGATATCTTCCCCTGTCAAAAAAATTACAGAGAACTTATGAAATCTATAGCGTATATGGAGTTGTACAAATGGCGTAGGCCGATAAACCGACCGTTTTAACCCACCAAAAACCATGTTATGCTGGATTTTTTCGACAAGTTTAATTAGTTGGTTTTATAGCCTCTCGTCTTACCGAAGGGTTAGCTTGTCATCGGTTGGATCAGCTACTTGATCCACTAACACCTCATTTTCTAGTGTGATAGAGTGGGTTGTCAAGTGAGTCAACCCTCATAAGCAATTAAATTAATTGATTTCACTAACCATTATTTCTTGAAATGCACTTAAAATTAGTATGATATAGTTGTACAATTGCTAATTTTCTAAGAAAATATTGAATCATGTACTATATTATATTATTATCTTTTTGTAGCGAGTTAATGAAATAGTTCGATTAACTCATCATACCATAATAAATTGGCTTAAATTAAAAGTTTTTGACCTATTTATTAACTAGGTCAAAAAGCACAAATCATGTCCGCACATAAGAAATTAGGTTGGATTAACTTGTTTAACTTGTTAATACAACTCAACAATATACAATACAATCTACATAGATTTTAGTGAATACATGGTGTATTACATAGGTTTTAGTGAATACATGGTATATAGGAGTAAATTTTGAAATTTTAGAATGATAACCTACCTTATGTTATGAATCTGATCTCCAATAATCTAAAACCTATTCTACAATGTCATTTAATAATTTCAGGTTTTACGAAATCCCCCTACATGATCTAGAGCGGTAAAAGTACTTTCTTAGACTTAGTACGTCAAATTGTCTACTTGTTTATATGCTATAATACTTCATATCTGGCACGTAAATATAACATAATTTTTTTGCCCCTTTTTTAGATTTAGTAAGAATGAGATCATAAATGTATAAATATATAATAGATAAAATAATTGGGTGTATGTGATATAAGAATTGAAAAAATGGAAATACTAAAAATATTAGGAAAAAGAAAGGTAAGTAGAACCAACGAACAAAAAACTTTTTTTTTTCCTTTTCTATATCTTATTAAGTCTAATCCACTTGAAAATAACACAAATATAAATTTCCAATTGGGTCGCATGCTAGACATTATTGATGGAGAATATAGCTGGATTATTATTTTTTTTTAAGTAGAAAGAAATAGATAAGTGGAAATTATGAAAAGCACATAGTAGACATCGAAACCGCGTGTTGCAAGCAACTTATTTGCAAAAATTGGAATGCATATGAGACTTACTAGATTGTTGGAGAAAATGAAGAAAAGAAGGGTTTCTAGATGGAATGTCTATATTCATGATAAAACCACTCGATTGCACTTCTAAAATTAATGGCAATAGAATGACTTGTTTTTCGAGATTTTTCCATCCATTATTTCCGAAATAAAATGAACGCCAAATGCATAAATTTCTCAAGTATTGCAAGATATATGCGTTAAGTTATAATGGAACTTCAGCGATCGCACAAAATCGCTTATCTATAATATTTAAATCAATAAGTATTATTTGACTTCACATACCTATATCTATTCTATAGTCTTAATTACAGTTTTTTAAGCCCTTTTTGCACTTTATTTAACTTCTTGAATGTAACTGCCCTTATAAATTCGTAACCCTATTTCTCCCTTTTTTTTTTTCTCTCTTTCACTTTTATCTTGCTCTCTCTCTTTTATATATATATATATATATATATATATTTGGATATGTCTAAGTATGTCGGAGTATACTTGGTCTCTTTTTGTATTTCTCATTTCTCTTTTTAGTAAATTCCTTCATTTCAAAATTAATGGTTCAAATTGCTTAAACTCTAATTATTGTGACACTATTCTTGTTATTAAAGAAAATATCACAATTGATGTGTGAACTTTGTTTATTTTTACAATTAACTACCTAAAGTTTAAAGTTGTTAATTTACTATTTGTAAACATTTTGTGGTAATTATAGTTATTCGGCCTAAGTAGTTAATTGCATAATTAGGAAAAATTCAAATAGTTAATTGTCAAAATGAAAAAAATTAAAGTAGTTAAACAAAAGTTTGGACACCAATCGATACTTTTAAACTTTAAATAGCTAATTACAAAAAAGAAGAAGTAAAGTTTAGGTATCAATTATGATACTTATTCTTTTCTTATAATTTCAAAATATTGAAGATATGTGGCATCATTTAAAGGAAGGAAACCGAGAAAATTGGTAGAAATTGAAACGCAAATCATCGTTTCCTTACCAACCATGTGAAACCATGAAAGGTAATGTATTTTGAGAATTTGAACAAAATATATATATATTATTAACAAGAGAGCCTAAGAGATAGCCATTTGAAAACCCATTAAATAGTGGGTAAAATATATTATTAGCATTTGATCACATAATGGTCCGATCATATCCCTGCATAGTGAGCAACATCGATGTGGAAGTTCTTCAAGAGCCAGCTGGTGCATAAGCCTGGGAGAGGAAGTTCGGGTTCTTTCATGAGCAAACTAATCTGAAACAGATAACAAAGGGTCTCCTTAGATGGCTGTTCATTAAAAGATTAAAAACACTAAAGACCTAAAGAGTCTTGACATTAAATGTAATTGTGAAATGAAGTACGAGGTAAACATGATACTCTAGTGTCGCTTGGAAGTTAAGACTATAAATATCTAGTTCCGAAGGAGCAAAAGAGCAAAAGGGTTTAAGGCTTCGGTGAGAGACAGGAATGTATGTTGATGCCATACATCCACGCCTTCATGCCAACCATGACGTTTGGTACGTGATGGTCACATATAATGTGTGTGAAGACCAAAGGACAGTGACGGGCATGTGCTATCAAGTTTTTCTCAGCAAATAAGAGACCATAGGGAAAGTGGCAAATAAAAAAAAAAAAAGAAAGAAAATCACACAACTTTTATATTTATATATATATATATATATATATATCATAGTGTGGTAAATATCAAAAAAAATTTTTGACACATCTGATAATAAAATTTATAATTTCTAAAGTAATTGTTATCTGTATTTTATATTAACTATATATATTAGAATTTTATTAATATTTATATATCATATATAAATAATATAAGGTATATAATATTTAATAATTTTTTTTCTCCAAACAAACAGGTATTACTCAAATCTACACTCTTTCTCAAGGACAGCTTGATCTAGTTTTAAATTATTAGATGAGCCATCGTCATCATCCTGACATGTAAATAATAATTGAGTTTTACAATAAAATAGTCTTTGATATTTTTACTAATATCTCACTATCTTAAACTCACACGCATTATAAAAGGGGGCACAATGTCTCTTGCCTTCTTGCTTCTAAACAAACCTACCAACGTCTCCACCATCCATCACAATCACCTCTCTCTTCTTCTCTAACTTCAAAAATTCATACACCCTTTTGCCATGGAAGAGATGGTCATGAGGAAACAACCAATTTTCCAGAGTCCAACACCACCGATACTATCACTCCATAGAGACTCTAGACCTATAACCAAAGTGAAGCCCAAGATAAGAATAATTCACATATTTGCCCCAGAGATCATCAAGACCGAGGTCGAAAACTTCCGAGAACTGGTACAAAGGCTCACCGGAAAGCCGTCTGATCACGACAGCCAAAGAGGATGCAAGAAGAAAGTGAATCTTGTAAGGCAGGAAGAAACAAGGGTATTTCGACACCATGAAAAGTCAATAATGGATAGGAAATTGGAGTTTAGAGATCAAAAGACGATCAAGAAAGAAGAGGGTATGTTCACGATGAGGATAAATGATGATAAAAAAAACAATAATAGTCATGGTATTGGTGAGAATAGTTCTGGAGGGTACTTGAATGAGTTTGCAGATTTGGATGGTTTTATTCAAGAGCTTGGTGGGGTGCCCTTGTTGCCTGTGGATTCTCACTCCCAGTCTCATCAGCACATGCACTCTTTCTGAACCAATTAACTAGGGCATAGTAGATGATGTGTAGGGTCTGACAAAATGATGATGATTCTCCTTCGTTGGAAATTTAGAGAGATTCAGCTGGTTGAATTTATCTATACTTGTCCAATTTCAGTCAGGTTGTAGCTTTTTTCAGTTTTGTTATCTAATTTAATGTTAAGTTACCCTACAATTGGTTAACAAAAACTTGCAGAATTCTTAGTATTGCATATGTAGATGTTTGATTTCTAGAGTGTCTATTTTGGTTGACTTTTGTGACTGGACTCCTTTCTGACCCTAGGGTTTTTCAGTTTTGTTATCTAATTTGATGTTAAGTTACCCTACAATTGGTTAACAAAAACTTGCAGAATTCTTAGTATTGCATATGTAGATGTTTGATTTATAGAGAGTCTATTTTGGTTGACTTTTGTGACTGGTCTCCTTTCTGACCCTAGATCAAACATGCTTTTGGTTTGGATGTACATGGAGGATGAACAAAACAAGCTTCAAATCTCTCCTGTTGTTGCAGAGAGGAACTGCAGCAGCTGCAACTTTAAAAGACAACATTTAGATCATGACAAGTAAAAAACCTAATGTTCCACGCTGGTCTATTTTCCTACTTTATTTGAGGTTGTATTTGATTTCTCGGTCATCTCTTTTTTATTTTTATTTTTTTCCTAAAGGACTTTGTTTCATTACATTTAAAAAAAAAAAAACACAGGAAAAGGGTGTTCGTGCAAAAATTGTGCCGTGTAATGTCGTACTTATGGCCGTACCCAGCGAGAGTCTTCCTTTTCCTTTGTGCACATTTTGTTTTATCGCACCTTCATGTAAAGATGGAATCATATACATAGAGACGATGACAACCCTTGCTTTAATGAAATATTGTAAATTGTTGGAGGGGTCAGGACAAGTTCATTCGGCTCTTGTTATGGTGGGAGGGAAAAACGAGAAAAATGATTCGATAATACAATAAGTGAATCCAAAAGTAATGTATAAATAATAATCATATTTTTACATCTATTTATTAATTTATGTGATATATTAACTATTAACGAATACTTTATATATTTATTTATTTATTTATTAAAAAGGTCAATAAAATAACAAAAAATAGATAAATGGTTTAAAGGGGATCTACATAATTAATGTAGAACATCATAAAAAGAAAAACAAAAGAAAATAAAAATACTCAGGCATTTTTTGCCTATCTAAAAAGATGGTAATACCTGCTACCCATAATCTCTAGCTCCATTTTTATGTACTTTTCTAATTGGGTACCAAAGTGTTTGAATCTAGAAACTGCCATAGGATTCTCGAATTTTATGTTATCCAACAAACTATCACATTCTAATTAGTAACCATGGATAAGGGTTATTTTGCTTCACTAAAAATTATTTTTGACTATCAAAAACATAAAATACATTGAAATTTGCAATCATTTCCCCATTTTTAGTAACCTTGAATGCTAAAATAGACAAAGCTACCGATTTGGTATAAAAACCATAACAATGCGTGACATAGTAATTAGCACAACTATTCTCAATACATGTAATATGATTTTCATCACTATAAATATAGGAAAATGTCATCCTTAAAAAGTTTCACAAAATAAAAATCCTGTAATACTGTAATAACTTCTAAGCAAGGATGAGTGGGATGAGTGAGTTTAAGCTAGATAAAGTAGAACTATCTATCGTGTATCCCATTTATAAGCATTAGTTTTAAAGGTTTGAAATCAAAACTTATCTTATAAATACTAGAAACACCTTAAAATATGTGCCTTATGAAATCTATATATTCTAAGTTTCAATGGAACGTATAATGTTTTTCTTTTTTTTTATTTACAACATTATAATCATTAATGTCCAAAATCACGATATTAAAATCAAGTCAAAATTATTTTTACATATAAATTACAGTGATAAAATTCATATTTACACTTTATTTGATATGAGAGAAGGAATTGCGAAGGAAAGAATGTGGGAAGAAAGAATATGGGAGAAAATAATATGAATAAAATAAATTATAAGGGTAATTGATTCCTTTTAACATGTTTAGGTTATGGAAGGAAAGATAATGGAAGAAATTCATACCATTATAAAAGACAAAATATGATATAAGTTAAAATTACTAATATACCTATAAAAATACTAATGCTATGAAAAAGTAAGTGAAAAGAAAGGATGGATTGGTAATTACAATTTTTTTCCAACCTTTTTCTCCTCTTTCTATCCACTCTAGAGAGAATCAAGATTTAGTAGGACCATTAAAATGATTCCCTCCATTTTTCTTCTCTCCCATTGTCCACCTCAAAATAAATAATAAAATTGTACTACTTTTCACCATTTTCCTTCCCTTCCAATTTTTTCCCCCCTCTTTTTCTCATCCTAAACACAATGTTAATATTCATAATAATGCACAATATATATATATGCATGTACACACACATATATATGTATATTAACCAGTAGCCTACTTGAATTGGATATTTAATAAAGTTTTGTTGTTTGATTGATTATTGATTAAAAACAATAGACCATTTTGATTGGATTTTCTTTATATTTTCTAAACTTTAATTATATTTATTATCAAAATAAGCCATTACAATTAACTTTAATCAGTTTTGAGCCATAATGAATTGTTTTGTTTAACTCATATGCATAACTTTATGTATAATATAGTACAAGTTCCAAACATGGTTTTAAGGTGGATACATTGGTCATACTATATATATACCTTAAAGCCTACCTAACTAGAAGTGCTCCTTAATTACTATGTAGAGGGACTCTATCAAACTTACTAACTCTTAGGATGGGAAGTGGGTTCATTGCTTTTGGCAAGAATAGTTGCATCCTTTGTAGGTTATATGGTTTCCAAGTACCAGTACTCAACCTACTTCTATTGAAATTAATTGTAATTAGAACATATATATAAATCTAACTAGATTGCATCCCACTTTTGAGCCATGACATCTTGTCATTTAAATAATAATTCAATTTTACGATAAAATATTTTTGATATTCTTATTAATAAAATTTTTACAATAATAATTCAACTTTTTTGCATATAATATTCAATTTTTTTTTGTCAACTATAGGGAAGGAAAATTCGAGCTTTAATCTATCTCAATAGAAAACTAGTAACGAGACTATTAGACTATAATGGTCTAGCAATTTTTTATTGAAGTTTTTGTTTTATTGAAATGGTAATAAATATACATGTATATTCATTTATTATATTGTATATGTATATATATTTGTTATTTGATCTTTCATTTTTTTAATTTTTTCTTTTTCAAATTCTCCTTATTTTTATTATTTTTTTATTTTGTTAATTTTTTAATTATTTCATTATATTAATTATTTAATAAAAATATGTAGACCAATAAAAAAGTATCATGTATTATAATTAATAAAAAAATTAACGACAAACTAATGAATGATTTATTTAAAAATTTTCTTTAAAAGTAAAAATTCAAATGAAAGTATTAAAATGTTTAGAATTTAAATATAAAAACCATAAAATATTGAATTTTAAATTTATAATTTTTCAGCTATTAACATATGTACATGTTAGAGTGAATCCACCGTATGCTGGTTGTGTGGGACTCAAAGTGCGCCGTGCACACACGTTGACGTCGTCACGTGGTTTTTGATGTAAATGGTGGGCCGGCTCGGTTCGGCACGACACACGCGTGATCTTCTGATTTTGCATGACGAGCCTGGGAATAGCATAGATCAAACGAAGCGCCGAAATCACTATCACTTGGGCCTCGATATTGACATCATTTGATTCGATTTATTTCAGCGTCGCTTTTCGGTTTCCGTTCACGTGAGAATCCGACGGTTATGATATTGCAATCAACTGTCAGAACTCAGAACCTCTCGTGCTGTCCTCTCTTCTTCCGGTGCCGGTAGTCATTGGGGGTTAACCGCAGTACGATGGCACGACAAGACTTAAAAAAACAAAAAAACTAAAGGATTGTTGAATAGTATCAAAATATTAATAATAATATTTAATTTTAAAAAAATTATTATTTATATTTTTATATATCAAAATTTTATTATTATTTTCATATCGCTAATCAAATTCTAAAATATATTAACAAATATTAAAACTATTTTTAATATGATGGATGATTTTATAACAAATTATTATTTAAAGCTTGAGACACTTTATCAAAATACAAATACATTAAAATATGAAAATATCTCCATTCGGTGTCTTACTATCTTAAATAGTTACTAATATTTTCCAATTATTTTATATGGAAAAATGTAGTTATTGGCCTAATAGATGAAGTTAGACATCGACACGACAGCTTTTCGAAGGACTGGTTCCACGGGCCGCTAAATTATGGCTAGGATTAACCCTAAGGTTTCAATTAAGGTTCCATGAAATTTGAAAACAAACTGGAACGACTAATCTGATTGTTGTTTTGAAAGCGTGATTACAATAGGAAAGAAAAGGTCAATATGGAAAGTGGTGATGGGGGATATAAATTAACGACAGTTTATAAATAATTGCAATAATTATTGATTTACAGGAGCATTTTTTTTTAGTGATTACCTATTTCAACAATTCCTTTTAGTACTATAGTAATAGGTTGTGTTGATACCCAGTTTTCCCTAGCTCAAAACCTAATAGGCGAAGTTCATCATGCAAGACACCAAAGTGCACGCGAGCGAATACTCTAACACTGAGACCTACGCATGAAACCATGTAGTTACGCCAAAAAGTGTACAAGTTGGAAGAGAGCCAGTTCCCAATACTGCAACTTGCTTGATAAGCCATATCATGCCTTGTTTGTGCGGGTCATCTGGATTGTTGAGCTGGCACACGTTAACCATCTGGCATAAGCTTGGGGCTTAGCTTGCCCTCAATCAAGTATCAATCGATCCCTTTCTCAATATCCTAACTATACTTTTTTCTTTAATGCATGTCTTCCATTGTAATTCATTAATAAATGTTTGACATTTGTTGTTTGGTCAGCATACCCAGCAACTCCTACAGCTGTTAGACTTTTAGATTGTAGATTTAGTGATCTAGTCAATAACATAATACCACCCACAATACAGCTTAATCACTATCGTGGAGCGTACTATCTCTATTGCGAAACGCGTTATCTATTGATGGCCAATGTGAACGAACCCCAGATCGTCACTTATTTAGATATCTTACATAAAAGGCATCAGGTATCATGAAGTAAGGCAGAACATTCTCTCTCCTTCACTCTCCTAGAATTCTCTCCCCTTTAAATATTGACATTACATACATTACACATATCTTGGGTAAGCACCATACCGTAAGTCCTTAGTGCTCGCTCTCTTTACCTCTTGGTCCTTCTTACTAATTTAAGTATCAGAGAGCTCTTGTGGCAATACCCACCAAAGGCTTTTTGTAGTTATTAAGAAGTAGGAGATGAAGTACAAGCCCATCTTATCCGAGCTCCACATGAGCCCACTTATCCCAATTGATTCATCCACAATCAACATTTTAGCCCTACCCCCCTTTCAATATTAACATAATACATGCATTACACATTTCTTAGGCGAACACCATCAGTAAGTCCTCAGTGCTTGTTCTCTTTCCCTCTTTGTCATTCTTACTAACTTGAGCATTGGAAGACTCCTCATGAACATACCCACCAAGGGCTTTTTGTAGGCATCGAGGAGTAAGAGACAAAGCCCAAGCCCATTTCACCCAAGCTCCATACGAGCCCACTTATCCCAATTAATTCATCCATGATCAACATTTTGTATGCTCCCGTAGAATGATATCCCAGCAGGATAGCTTCTTCACTCTTATCATCCAATTTCCTTCTTTTTGCATCAGGGACATGGATGAAACAAAGACTTCCAAACACTTTAAGATGAGCAACACTCGGATTTTTCCCAGTCTACACTTCTTCAGGAGTTTTATCCACAAGTGACTTCATTAGGCAACAATTTAGTAAGTACATAGTAGTATCTACTGCTTCTCCCTAAAAATAATGTTGCATACCCTTGCTTCTCAACATAGCCTAAACCATATTTAGTATGGTACGATTTCTTCTTTCTGCAACTCCATTGTATTGTGGAGTATATGGAGCTGCTACTTTATGCATTATCCCTTCATCTTGACAAAATTTCTTAAACTCTCTTGATGTGTACTCTCCACTACCATCAGTACGCAACACCTTGATTGGTTTACTATTTTGTTTCTTAGATAATATCTTGAACCTTTTGAAAATGTCAAAGACTTCGGATTTTCTTTTCATTAAGTATGCCTAAGTTTTCTTGCTAAAATCATCCACAAATGTGACAAAATACTAATTCCTTCCATAGGTTGCCACTTCAAACGGACCACAAATATCGAAGTATATCACTTCCAGCACACTTGAAGCTCTGCGAGTAATCCTCCCTTTAAATGACACTTTGTTCTATTTTCCAAATTGACACCCTTCACATACTTTACTTTGCGTTTGAATGGAGGAAAGCCCATCCACTAATTTAGACTCACTCAAATAACAAAGACTCCGAAAATTCAAATGTCTAAGACGTAGATGCCAGATCCAATTGTCATCTTGTACTGCTATAGCACAATTCATGTACTTACTTAGATGTATATCTATCTTAAATGTATGATTCTTAGACAGTAGAGTCTTTAACACCAATCTTTCTTATTTGTTAAACAATACTAACTATCGATCCTTGAGATTCATGGTGTACCCTTTCTCAAGTAACTGTCCTAGACTTAACAAGTTGTTCTTCATTCGTGGAACATACAACACATTAGAAATGTGCGATAACTTTCCATTCTTTTGGCAAATCAAAATTTTTCCTAGTCCCTCAGCCTTTACCATGCTGTCATCTGCAAATCTGACATTACTCTTTATATTTTCGTCTAGGTCAATAAACCAATCCTTATTACCTGTCATGTAGTTTAAATATCTAGTATCCAAATACCAAGAATTTGTAATTACATTTTCTGATAGAGTGGTGACCATAAGAAGAACTGTCTCATTGTCATAACCATTTTCTTGAGCAAACCCAGCTATTTCTGATTCATTCTTTAAGACACTGCTCTTAGAAATCCTACATTCAATAACAAAATGCCCAAATCTTTGACAATTAAAACATTGAATGTTTCTCTTGTCAAATCTCTTCTTTGATCCTCTTCCACGCATTCCTCCTCTTCTTAGAGTTACTTTAGATCGGGCTGATTCTTGAACTCTATCTTAATTTCTGATCTGATATGTTCCATTCCAAGATCCATTCCTACCTTTATCTCTACTCCAACCTCTATAATTCTCTCTTCTTCCTCTATAGCTTTCATTTGTAGACTTCTTTACTTGAGCTTGCAGCACTTGTTCAACCCTTTTTTCACTTATCCTTTCATTCATTTGTTGTTCATGTGCTTCAAGTGAACTTTGCAACTCATATAGCGTGAAGGTGTTCAAGTCCTTCGATTCTTCTATGGCTATGACCATATAATCAAACTTAGGGGACAATGATCATAATATTTTCTCCACTAACATAACTTGTGTTATCATCTCTTCGTTTGACTTCATTTGGTTAGATAAGGCCGTCACTTTTGAATAGAAATCTCCTACACCGTCCTTAACCTCCATTTGAAGTAACTCATATTATCTTCTCAAAGTTTTTAATCTTACTTTCTTTAATTTGTCGACCCTTTTATAATAGTTTTCCAACGTATCCCAAGCTTCTTTTGCAAATGTTGCAGATGCAATCTTTTTGAAATTCGTTGGATCAACGCATTAATGTATACAGAACAAGGCTTTGCAATCTTTCTTCACTGCTTCTCAATGAGCTATTCGCTAGGCATCAAATGGATTTTCAACTTGTTCTTGGACTCTACACGTGATTATTTCTTAAACCTCTTGGAACCTAAATATGACCTTCATTTGTATGCTCCATTTCTCGTTATTCTTGCCATCTAAGACTAGTAAGGATGCTGTTAAGTTCCCTGACGTATTGGCCATGGCACCTCGACACTAACTATTCTTGCTTCGCACTAGCACGATGGATCTCTCAATAGTGGCTCTGATACCACTATTGGAACACTATTGAATACAAACAGCAACTTAATGGAACAATGAAACAGCAAGATCAAACAAAATTGAATCAAGCACTTTGTATCTTTCACTTTTCATTCACTGTATTTGGTCCTCACTAGTAGTACACTTACACACACATACACAATCCATGCTAATCACTATTCTTGTTGCACACACACTTATTTTCTTGCACACATATCTGTTCTACACTACTGGCACTCACTATCTAATATACTGCACGTGTATGATTTGTTTTTATTAACACTATACACACACTTTTTTTTTTTCCTAACTATTAATTAACACTACTCACTACTTATACTACTAGACATGATAAGATGCTGTTGATTGCACCATAAGATTTGTCTTACAATATTCCAATAATATCGATAAATGTTACCAAGAAGCCATTAATTGTGAAAATGTAATAGGGTTTTTTGTTACAGAATATATAATTAACATAGCTCAAAAAATTAAACATTCATTATGTATGACATTAGATTATTTGCTCACCATAAAATGTCATATTTTCTAACTCCATTTTTATGTACCTTTCTAATGATTAGGTGCCAAGTTTACATTTAAACTTCCAGAGGATTTTAAATTTTATGTGATCCGATAAACAACTACGTTATAAATGTAGAAGTCAATGATAAGGTTTTGATTTGCTTCACTAAAAATTATTTTTCGAATACCCAATCAATGCCATATTTCTTAATCCCCACCGCCCACTCCCCCAAACACCCCCACCTTCCCTTAATTTACTGAAGCGTTGTGAAAGTACTTTCACCAACTCCGACAGCAACGCGTTACGAAGTGATTAGCATTACTATTTTCATGATTTAGTTACTATATATACAAGAATATGTCAACTTTTAAAAACTTTCAGAAGATAAAGATATACTATAATAAGTTCTGTTTAGGAATTGCTGATCTAAAATGGATAAAGTAAAAATCCCTATCGTACTCGAGCTTGCCTTTTTTAAAAGTTTTGGAACTAAACATCACCTAGGCTACAGATTCTAGATTTCTGTATGGATAAATTTTTTTTTATTTTATTTTTTTCGTTTAGAACATTATCATCCCTCGCACTACTTTGAATTAGAATTCAATGTCAATTCTAAATTTGAACTAGAAATTATGTAAATATATTGAATTTTCAAGGATAGATACATAATAAGTAAAAATACAATATGCACAAATGAAATGTCAACTTTAATTAGAGATGTAATATAGATTATTGTTTTACTAGAGTTGGTCTAAAACAGTGAGTCATAAGTTAATTGACATGGTTGGATTTTCTTTATAATCATCAAATTTAATTTTATTTGCTATCTAATAATCTATAAGTGAGCTATATGATACTTTTTTCATACTATGGTTTCCTAAAACCTTTAAAGCTGTGCAAATGGATTGGGCCAAATGGCCAACCCGTTTAACCCATGAAAAGCAAGCTATGATCGATTAGTAGGTTTTATAGCCTAATCTCTCTAACAAGAGGGTTAGCTTGTGATGAGCTAGATTAGCCCACGTGGACATACTCTAATGGGTTAGAGTAGGTTGTTCCATAGGTCAAGCCACTTAAGTGGCTAAAATAATTAGCTTTAATAATCATTTTCTTTAAATGGCCTAAAATTGACAAAAAAAAAAGTGATTATGTAGTTGTTGTTTTCTAAGGAAATAAACACTAAATAATGTATTATATTAAATTATTTGAAAATATTTTCATTTGAATTGATGGTGTACTTGGGCTGGATTGAAAATTTTCTAACCTATTTATTGGTTAGGTCAAAGCAGGCAAGCCCATTTATCCCTAACATATAAGTGTCCGGCTAGATTGACCCATTTAAGTTGTTCACATAGTTTAATTTAGATAAGGTATAGGTATAGGTAGGTTTTTGGTGAATACATGGTTATGCCTTACATCATATTCTATAGAAGTAGGTTTACAAAAATTTGAAACAAAAGCCTATTTTATATCCATTCTATAGCTTATCTGCAAATTCATAACAAGAAGTCATTCGTATTGATGTTAGACGATATATGCATCAAATGTATACAATTTTTGGGGGGTTTTGCCCAATACCACTAGGTCCATCTTATCCGGTGACTTGGCCGTCGATACAATCAAATAAATAAAGATTCTGTCCAATTTAATATAATAAAATGATGGCAACCAAAGCTATCATATGGACAATACAGCTTAATTATTGTTATTCTTTTTTTAAATACGAAAAAAGAAAAATGATAGATAGAGAACATCACAGCCACACGCAAATAACTTAAATTGGTTGAGCGCAAATTGGACTCTATATATATATATATGAGTTATTGGATGGGATGTCTATTTTCATGATAAAAGTACACAATTTGCACTCCTAAAATTAAAGAAAGACTTGCATGTTGGAGATTTTTCCACCCACCCTATCCAAAAATGAATACCGTATAAAAGCCGAAAGGGTTTGAGGCTATTGGTCAGAGACGAGAATATATGTTGATGTCACACATCCATGCCTCTATGCCAACTATGACGTTTGTTGCATGATCACATATAATATGTGAAGACCAAAAGATACTGGGAGGCATATGCTAGTAAGTTTCAGCAAATAAGAGACCATGGGATATTATTGGAGGTCCTTTTCGGGGAATGATGAAGTGCCCTAAATTAATCACTTATGGAAAAAAAAAAGGGTGGGTGGAATAAATCAATAAATAAATTAAAAAAAAAAACGTTACAATTGCTAGTTTTCCAAATTAACACTCCAAATTAAATATTTTAAGATTTGATTGTAAAAGCTGTTAAAATTATAAAACAGTCTATATACTAAATATAGTTTTCTTTATGGTGTGTAAATATTAATTATCAATCGGTGTAAAAATAGATCAATCTATCAAGAGACAGTTTTGAGTCTCTATTTCTCCTAAGTCTTGAAAACCAAAATAATAAAAAAAAAAGAATAATTAATTTATTCATAGTTAACATAAAAGAGTTCAATTTAATATCATCTTAATATGCAGTAAGAGACAAAATGGCATCAAAGAAACAAGGTATCACCAAGTCTTAACACACACCTTCTCAAGGACAGCCTGATTTCGCTTTAAATTATCATATGAGCCATCGTCATCTTGACATTTAAATAATAATTGAGTTTTTACAATAAAATAATCTTTGATATTTTTATTAATATAACCCTATATTAAACTCATCATAAAAAGGCCACATTCTCTTGCCTTCTTCTTCCTAAACAAATCTACCAACTTCTCCACCATCATAATCACCTCTCTTTCTTTCTTTATCTCTAATATACGCACACCCCTTTGACATGGAAGAGATGATCATGAGGAAACAACCAATTTTCAAGAGTCCAACACCATCAATACCATCACTCCATAGAGACTCTAGACCCATAACCAAAGTGAAGCCGAAGATAAGAATAATTCACATATTTGCGCCGGAGATCATCAAGACCGACGTCGAAAACTTCCGAGAACTGGTACAAAGGCTTACCGGAAAGCCGTCTGATCACGACAGCCAAAGAGGGTGCAAGAAGAAAGTGAAACTTGTAAGGAAGGAAGAAACAAGGGTATTTCAACACCATGAAAAGTCAATAATGGATAGGAAAATGGAGTTTAGAGATCAAAAGACGACAAAGAAAGAAGAGGGTATGTTCACCGTGAGAAATAACAATAATAGTCATGGTATTGGTGAGAATAGTTCTGGAGGGTACTTGAATGAGTTTGCAGATTTGGATGGTTTTATTGAAGAGCTTGGTGGGGTGCCCTTGTTGCCTGTGGATTCTCACTCTCAGTCTCATCACCACATGCTTCCTTTCTGAAGCAATTAGGGCATAGTAGATGGCTTTAGACGGGGGTGGAAGTGTATGAAGGATGTGGTTGAAAGAGAGATAGTGTAGGGTTTGACAATCTAAGGAACGATGATGATGATTCTTCTTTGTTGGAAATTTAGAGAGATTAGGCTGGTTGAAATTATCTATATACTTATCTAATTTCAGTCATGTTATAGCTGTTTTTCGAGTTTTGTTGTATAATTTAGTTACGTTACTCTATAATTGCTTAACAAAATCTTGCAGAATTCTTAGTATTGCAGATGTGGATGTTTGTTTGATAGAGAGTTTTTTTTTGGTTGATTTTTGTGACTGGACTCGTTTCTGACCCTAGATCAAATTCGCTATTGGTTTGGATATACATGGAGGATGAACAAAACAAGTTTCAAATCCCTCCCTGTTATTGCAGAGAGGAACTGCAGCAGCAATATTACTTTAACTGACAACATTTGGATCATGACGAGTAAAAAAACTAATAATGTTCCATGCTGATCTATTTTTCTACTTTAATTGAGGTTGTATTCGATTTCTTGGTCAGCTTCTTCTTCTTCTTCTTCTTTTTTTTTTTCTCCTAAGGAATTTGGTTTCATTACATTTGGCGTGCGCACACAAAAAAAAAAAAAAAAAAAAGGGTGCTCGTGCAAAAATTGTCCCGTGTAATGTCGTACGTACTTATGGCCGTACTCATCGAGAGCCTTCCATTTCCCTTTGTGCACGTTTTATTTTATCACACGTTCATGTTATAAAGATAGAACCATATACATAGAGACGATGACAACCCTGGCTTTAAAATACCGTAACCTGAAATTGTATTAAGTGGTTAGAGCAGTTGGTTCCACATGTTTGTTTCTTGCTCCCGTTACATGGGAGGGAAATGATAAGAGTGCTTCATATATATTTATTAAGAAGATCAATAAAATACTTGAAAATATATAGTTTAGTACCTCATGTAACACCATTTAGGGGATCGACATAATTAATGTTGAAAATCATGAAAAGAAAAACAGAAGAAAATAAAAGTACTCGGGGATTTTTTGCCGAACTAAAAAGATGGTAATACCTGCTACCCGTAGTCTCTAGCTCCATTTTTATGTATGGTACCAAATTATTTGAATTTATGAAACTGCCATAGGATCCTGGAATTTTATGTGATCCAATAAACTACTGCATTCTATATAGTAGCCATTGATAAGAGTTGTTTTGCTTCACTAAAAATTATTTTTTAATATTAAAAACATAAAAGACATTGAAATTTCCATTTTTAATAACCTTGAATACTAAAATAGATGAAGCTACACCAATGTGTTATAAAAGCCATACCAAAGCGTTACATATTGCGCGCGCCACCCCCACCCCCAAAAAAAAAAAAACTAAACTCAATACATGTAATAGGATTTTCTTCATATCACAGAAAGGTGATGTGATTTTCATTACTACAAGTACAGGTATGTGTTAACCTTAAAAAGTTTTATGAAATAAAGATCCTGTAATAATTTAATAACTTCTAACGAGGGATGAGTGACTTAAAGCTAAATAATGTAGAACTTCCTATCCACTACCCCACTTATAAGAATCAATTTTAAAAGCTTGCAATCTAAACCTATATTTTATGAATACTAGAATCACCTTGAGATAAATATCTTACGAAATTTGTAAATTCTAAGTTTTCCCATGGAACCAATAATGTTTTTTTTTTTTTTATAACTTTTTTGTTTAAAACATTCACATTTAAAATCACAATGGTCAAATCGAAAGTCAAAATCATTTTTAAATATAAGTTACAATGATAATATACATATTTAACGTTCGATTATAATGCACAATAACAATATAATATATATTTATATATTAACCAATTACCTACTTGAATTGGAGATTTAATAAAGTTTTGTTGTTTAATTGATTATTGGTTAAAAATAATAGACTAATTTGATTGGATTTTCTTTATATTTTTAAAATTTAAAAATAAGTCATCACTTTTAACGTTAACCAGTTTTGAGCCAAATCGAATTATTTTGTTTAACCCATATGCACATTTATATTTAGTACAATATATATTTATATTTTGTTCCAAACATGGTTTTAATGTAGATATATTGGTCATACAATATACCTTACCTTATAAAAATAAATTTCAAAAATTTGAAATTACAATGTATCCTATAGCATCCCATACACACCTTATAGCCTACCTAACTAGAAGTGCCACTTAATTGTATAAACTCGAAGTAAGAAGGAGTCTATTAGAACTACTTGCTCCTAGGATAAGAAGTGGTCCCCTGCTTTTGGCAAGAATAGTTCCAGCCTTTGTAGGTTACATGTATGTTCCAATGCTCAGACATACTTCTATTGAAATCAATTTTAATTGGACCATATATATAAATCTAACTAGATTACGTCCAACTTTTGAGAGAATTTGATTAAAACTTAACCATACCACTTAAGCACCAGGTAGATTAATCGAGAATGCATCCAGTGCATATTTCTGTTTTTGATGACGCTGTTGCTTTTAAAGAAGAAGAAGAAAGAATTGGCTTTAGTTTTACTAAATGAAAGTGTTCATCATCGAGGTCCTCATTGACACGCTCATTATCTATGTTATGACCATTCCGATTACATTAGGACAGAGCATTATCTAGCCCATCCCATTGTAATTACCCATCATATATATAAAAATTAGATTAAGCAAAAGATCAAAAAGGGAAGGTGGGGGCGAGGGGGTTGGGTGGTTGGGGTGTGTGTGAACGGCTTAGTCCTTAAAAGGCCTAGTAAAAATATTGAATTATATAGATAGGAGGAAAAAAAAAATTTCCTTCTTATATCTTATTAACTCTAATATCCAGTAAAAAAAAATATGATAAATATAAATTTCCAACTGGGAAGTATGCTAGACATTATTAATGGAGAATTGAGTCTTTGTTTTATTTTTTTACTCAGTATAGAAAAACATTAAAAGCACACGGTAGTCACTGAACCGTGTTACGTAAGCAAAAAACTTAAATAATTGGTTTAGGGAAAATTGTAATATATAAAAGACTTATTAGATGAGATGTTATTTTCATAATAAAACCATACAATTTGTCATTATAAAATTGACGGCATTAGAAAGACCTTCCACACACGGAAAATTTCCATCCACTATATTAAAATATATATATATATATAAATATATGTGTGTGTACCGTAGGTGTAAAACCCTAGATGAACTTAAATGAATAAATTTTTCAAGTATACCAACAAGCATACAATTAGATTTGATTAAGTCGTAATGGAATTTCGGCAATAATTGCTCTTTCAGTAGTACTAATAGCAAACAGCTTATATTTATTTTGGATATATCTAAGTATGTTGGGTTACCCTTGGTGTCTTTTTTTATCGGATCCTCTATTGCCAAATGGCAGAAGCCATGCAATCTTGATATATTATATTAAAAATTTAAAAGAAAGTTATTGTTAAAACACGAGAGCCTGAGAGACGGCCGTTCACTTTTGGGTAGGATCTTTCAGAGTTACTTTCTTTTATTGCACTTAAAATATTAATAATAGATTATGTGAAAGTATTAATATGCCTTTATTTTAAGCCATGAGTTCAACCGTTGGCGAAGATATAAGGACAAGAAATGGAAACATACAAGAGAAAAACGTCTTAATAAAGAAATGTAATTCTCTATTTGATAGCAATAGGGGTTCTACATAAGATAACTATTCCGTTGACCAACTGCAGTGATTATAACTCAATAAATAAGGAATAACGATTTTATGTTACCATCGTTAAGTTAACTAAATAAATTGTTATGATATTAACGCACATGACAAAATCTCGATAATCTCGTTTATTAAGTAAATATGTTTATAATATATTAGAAATGTCGTCGGATGGGAAGCTTGTCGAATCTTGCCATTTAGCAGCAATATGAATTAAAATTTTTTAATTTTTAGATACTTGATTCGTGGAGCCAAACACGTTGTGGCTGTAGAGTTGAATTAAATAGTAATAGATGCTGTAAGTTAAAAGAAAAAAGGATGTTTATATTATACGCGGCTTTGGTAAGAGGTGGGAATATATGTTGATGCAAAACATCCACGCCATTATGCCAACTATGACGTTTGGTGCGTGATCACATATAATGTTGAAGACCAAAGGACAGCGACAGGCATGTGCTACATATTATGGCCTTTCCCAGCAAACTAGAGACCATGTGATATTATTGGAGCTCCTTAACAAAACAAAACGAAACGAACAAAGGGTAATGAGAAATACTCGCTATTTTTTGAAATTCTAATAAATAGTTGAAGATAATCACACTTCTTCATAAAAAGCGTAATAAGAAATCAAATACTAAAAGAGCCACAACAAAAAGAATATATTCTTTATGACGTACACGCCCTTCCTATTTTTTTCACTTTGTTCTACTCGGAAATGGTTTATAAAATAACTATATTATATGTTTAAAAAGTGTAAATTTTCACAAATCACTTTTGAAAACTTTTATAATTATATGTCATGAATATCTTATCAATACTGCAACTTGTATACTGCTTACTTGTATCTTAGGATCTTCTATTTATTACACATGTTAGAATTGCGTTTAGTTTTTTCTATTAGTGCAGTCAGCTTTTAGTTTGTTTAGATTAGTAGTTGGTTATGTTATTCGGTTAGTTAGTTAGTTACCGCATTAGCTTGTATATAAGGAACTGCAACAGTATGTTGCAGTGAGTACTTTCTTTTTGGAAACATGAGGATTTGATGCGAGTTCTTCTTCTTGTTACTTTCATAACTCTAGATGGTATTAAAGCTCATTTTCGAACAACATTTTTTTTTTTTTCAGTTTGTCACAATCTTCTAGTTTCTTATGCCGAAGTTGACGTTGCATTCTCGTCTTCATCTCTCTTCACTAGAGGTCTTCTTCTGTTACAGGTTCTTATTCTAAGTTTATATATATATCACTCGTCAGTCATGAATTCTAATACAGAAGCCTTTAGGATCAATGCTGATGCATTATTCACTTATCCATATTATATCTTTGGATCCAATAGTTCTAGTATGACATTAAAAGCAATTGTTTTCAATGGAAATAGTTTCCTTGCATGGAGTAGAGCAGTGAAATTGGCGTTAGGAGCAAAATTAAAATTAGGATTTCTAGATGGATCAATTATCAAGCTAGAAAGTGGTTCCGCTGATCTTGTTAAGTGGTTATGGAGTGATTACATGATTAAGTGTTAGATCATAAACTCTATAAATTTAAATATAGCTCAAAGTTTTATGTACACTCAATCGACTAATGAACTTTAGATAGAAATTTTGAAACAATATGGAGTAGCAAATGGTCCTTTGGTATTTCAATTGCAACATGAAATTAGCAACATGAAGCAGATGAATCTGTGTGAATATGTGTTTTAATAAGCTCAAGAAGTGTTGGGATGAGCTTCAGCATTTGCATACATATCCCTCCTGTACATGTGGACGAATCAAATATTGTACTTGTGCTTTGCAAAATCAAATTCTAGCATTTGAATCTAAAACGCACCTAATGCAATTTCTTATGGGCTTGAATGAGCTCTACGACACTGTTTGTAATCAGATTCTTTCAATGGAATCGTTACCCTCTGTTAATCGAGCTTTTTATTTAGTTCAGTAGGTGGAAAAACAAAAACAAGTGTCCTCCTTCATCTATGCAGATTTAGACAATTCCATGCTCTTCAATAGTAGAATTCCAGATAAGGTGAATCAAAGTTATGATAAGAGAAGAAGCAAGCAGAAACTAATTTATGAGCACTATAAAGGTCATGGTCATACAGTAGAGAATTGTTTCCAGTTAGTTGGTATAAAGGGAAGAAGATTATTACAACTAAGGTTAACTCTGTTACTAAGAGTCATGTTTTAGACACTCCTTTTGATTCATTTCATAATCTACAAGATGCCAGTCAAGTAAATGAGTTTTCTTAATCAATTGATAAGTTTCTTATTGAGTCTGTTGCCGATGGCTATTAAGGATCAATTGTTTGTAGCGAATTTAATGCATTGTGCAAGTATGTGTTCTTATTCTTATTGTTTTACAAGTTCTGTATATAACAATGCGGATATTTGGATAATTAACATGGGTGCTACAGACCATATGTCCTTCAATTTGTCTTCCTTTAACAGTATTCATGAACTAAATACTCTTATCAAGGTTAATTTGCCCGATAGGCAGCACTTAGTCGCTATAATGGTCAGAGATGTTGTTCTAACTTCTTCTATCACACTCACCAACGTTTTGTTTGTTTCTTATCTTAAACACAATTTACTTTCCATTCATCGACTTATTCAAGACCAATCATTCTCTGTTGTCTTTGATCATAAATCATGTTCTTTCTAAGACCAGAAGACTAAAGACATTATTGCTGTTGCATACGTATTAGGGGATTTGTATGTTCTAAAGTCAAATACTAGTACAAATAATGATTGTAGTAATGCTAGTAGATTGGATGTTTTGGTTAATTCTACTAGTCATACTACTGAAGTAGATTTGCAGTTGCTGCACAGAAGGATCGGACATGTTTCTCTTGTTCAGTTGAAACATTTATTGTCTAATAAGGTGATAGATGTAAAGGACTTTGTTCGTGAAGTGTGTCAGCAGTATAAATTTCATAGACTTGTTTTTCCCAAGAGTATTAGTGAATCTCCTAAACCTTTTCATTTGTTGTATGTTGATGTTTAGGGTCCCTATGTAATGGAGTCTATTACAAGGGCATGATATTTCCTTACTATGTTAGATGATCATATTCGTTATGATGAAACATAAAGTACAAACTTGTTCCTTGCTCTCTAATTTTTTGTCATATGTCAAAAATCATTTTTCTGTTGTTCCCAAAGTTATTCGAACTGATAATCGGACTGAGTTTATGGCTAATGAATGTGTAAGCATGCTCAAGAGGTTAGGGATTGAGCATCAACGGACAGTGATATATACTTCTCAACAAAATAGGCGTATGGAAAGAAAACATTGTCACCTTTTGAATGCAGCAAGAGCTTTACGGCTCTAATCAAATTTGCCTAAAGTCTTTTAGAGTGAGTGCATATTAGTTGCAACTCATCTAATCAATCAAATGCTTATGGAGAAGTTGAACTGGAAATGTCCTTATGAATGCTTGTTTCAAAAATTACCTGATTATAGCAGATCAAAGGTTATAAGATGCCTATGTTTCTTTGTTATTCATCCTAAACCTTTAGACAAGTTTGATGCAAGGGGTTCTAAAGGTGTTTTTCTAGGCTATGCTTGTAGACAAAAGGGTTACAAAGTGTATGATTTAGCTCAGCATAAGGTCATTGTTTCAAGGGATGTAATGTTTTTTGAAGACATTTTTCCTTATCATACTGATAACCTGTCAGATGTTACAACATGTTTAGGTCCTACACTTTCGCATATTAGTTTTGAGACTCCAACATTATCACTTGATTCTATTATACCACTATCTCATATTGATACTTTGTCAGATCAACATCCAAGGCAGTCTACTACAGTCCGCAAATCTCCACGTTAGTTACTTGATTTTGTCCATACAGTTCATACTAGTACTAACATACATGATTTCAATTCACAATCTTCTCATACATGCTCTATTTCTCTCCCTTCCTCTTCTTCATCTTGTTCTTATCCATTATTTGGCATCACTCATTTTCATTCACTCCCTTCTGATTTCACTACATCTATAGCAAATGTGTTAATTGTCCAAGAACCGCATTATTATAAACAGGTACTTTTACATCAGGAATGGTAAGATGCCATGACCAGAGAACTTAATGCTCTTGATTGTAATCACACCTGGGAGTTAACTACTTTGCCTCCAGGGAAGAAAGCCATTGGTAGTAAGTAGGTATACAAGACTAAGTTTCGGCCAAATGGGACAATCGAGTGCTATAAGGCTCAGTTGGTAGCCAAGGGTTTTATACAGCAAGAAGGAGTGGATTATCATGACACATTCTCCCATGTGGCTAAGTTAGGCAGTACCCGCATTCTTATAGCTGTTGCAATAGCACATAAGTGGTCAATGCATTAGATTGATGTGAATAATGCCTTCCTTCATGGTCATTTAGATGAAGGGATCTATATGGTTCCACCAACAGGAAACGACAAAGCCCTACCAAGTCAAGTTTGCAAATTAACTAAGTCCCTTTATGGTCTTAAATAGGCTTTACGATAATGAAACTTGGAAATTTCTTCTTTCTAAAAACTCATGACTTTGTTTAGTCTTTACGTAATCATTCACTGTTTATACAACACATTGCTCATGGTTTTGTTGCTATTTTACTTTATGTGAATGATATGCTTGTCATTGGATTTGATTCTTCTTTCATTACTAATATTAAAGCTTAACTTGATGCTATATTCACCATTAAGGACCTTGGCCTTGCTTGGTTTTTTCTTAGTCTAGAGCTTTGTTTCACAAATTCTGGTGTTCTTATCAGTCAATGCAAGTTTCTTCTTAATCTCCTTACTGATGCTGGTCATTCAAGTTGTAAACCAGTCAAAATTCCTATGCAGCCTAATCTTTAACTGGATAATGCCAGTGACATCTTCCATATCCTACTCTCTACTAGCATCTTCTTAGACACCTTTTATATCTCACCATGACTAGGCCTGACATTTCTTTTACTGTTCAGTGCCTCAATCAGTTCATTTCTTCTCCTTAGGTGCCACATCACAATACTCTTCTTCACTTGTTGCAATATCTTAAAGGGACTGTCAATCTTGGTCTATTTTGTCCATCCAACAACAATTAGTCATTATGGGGTTTATGCTGATTCTAATTGGGGTTTTAGTTCTCTTGATCGCAAATCTTTAAGTAACAATTGTGTTATACTTGGATCAACCCTTATCTCATGGAAAACTAAGAAGCAGCCCACTGTTTTTACATCCACAACTGAAGCTGAATATAGGAGTGTTGCGTATGATGTCAAAGAAGTTAAGGGGGGTGTCTTTTATCATCAGAGATTTAGGCCTTCCTCTTTCTTTTCCTATACCACTGTTCTGCGACAAAAAATCTACCGTTATTATTGCTTCTAATCCCTGTATGCATGGTCGGACCAAGCATATTAATATTGATGCTCACTTCTTGCATAATCTTGTTACTTCTAGATTTCTTAGACTTGTTCACCTTCCTACAAAACACCAACTTACTGATGTTATGACTAAGGCTCTTGGCAAAAGACAACACGTTGCTTTCTGTTCCAAGTTAGGCCTCTTACATTGTCCAACTTGAGGGGAGGGGGAGGTAGGGTGGTCTTACCAGTATTGCAACTTGTATACTGCTAACTTATATCTTAGGATCTTCTATTTATTACACGTGCTGGAATTGCATTTAGTTTTTCCTGTTAGTGGGTTAGCTTTTAGTTTGTTTAGATCAGTAGTTAGTTATGCTATTCGGTTAGTTAGTTAGTTACCGCATTAGCTTGTATATAAGGAATTATAGTAATATGCTGCAGTGAGTATTTTCTTTTTGGAAACATGAAGATCTTATGTGAGTTCTTCTTCTTCTTATTACTTTCGTAACTCTAGAGAATATCTTAACCTTTGAAATTAAGCTTACAACAAGTATGAGTCCCTTTTTTTTTTTCTAATTCAAATGTTGAGGCTAAATTGCCGATACATTGGAGGTAGCAAAAGGGGAAAAAAGTAAATAAAGAGATAATAAAACAAGAATAAAGGAAAATTAAAATAAAAAAGAACGAAAAGACAGAAAGAGCTCATGGAAACCATGTGGTCTTCTTAGCTCTCATTCTCCGAATAGAATTCAGATGAGATACTCGAGGGGACAATTTTCGTGATTTATCTAAGAGAAAACAATGTGTACGTTCAATGTTTGTTAAATTTGAAGCTAGCATTAAAGTTAAGAGAAACATTCTTTTAATTTGACCAAAACACATGATGCAACGATTAATATATCTTAAGCTAATTATGGATGTTCTTACCACAGATATACTTCGTCCACTGGCATGAAGGACATACTTTCTTGTCTTCTTTAACTGATCATATAACCCAAAGTCAACTCCTAGAGTTAACATTAAATTTTGACTTTCAACCTCTAGGTCAACCCTTTTGGGGTAAACTTTACTGTCAAGTTGTCTTGTTAAATGTTGGAGCCACTGTGAAGATAATGTCAATGAATAAAATAGTCCACTATAAAAATTGAAAAAGGATCAGGATGGACAAACTGAACAGTGGTGGCATGTGATAGGTATTCTTCTATATGAGTCGCACCTCTAGCATAAGGATTAGTTATTGACGACATGTTTTGCAATGTCCATTACTCGCAAGAAAACATCATTTCAAGACGATATGTTCGATTTATTTTTATTTTTTAATTGTAAAAGGGTTATTTAATTTAATACCGTATTTTTAAAGTCAAATAATTATATATCAAGACTGTTATAGTTTAATGATAATGTTCCTAATCTTTTATCAACATAAATCAAGATTCGAATCTCTTTCTATAATTTAAAAAATAAAATAAAATCAGATAATTATATGTACACGGAGAAAACAAATGGAAACATTGTGAAATGGATGTTTAGTTGCCCATAGGGATGACCATTATTGCACTTAGTTGTATTTCAAACGCGTGATGGTCATTTATTAGGAATTTGTATTACTAAAATATTGATCACACATTTACGATCCACAACCTTTTAAAAGCAATTATTGGGTTATACATCATCATACCCGTTTATACCCTTTCGATATAATAATTACCCCTCATCGGATTCACATTGCCGATCAATCATTTCGACATCTCAGACCAAACCATTACTAAACCCCACTACTTCGCATTTGTTGATTCGTGTAAAGGGTTGACAGATTTTGGACGAATTTGATTGAAGCCATCTTTTAAAAAAAAGATGAAAGACACAAATACAAAAAGTAAATGTTGAAAACTAAGTTTATTAGATTAAAACATACTTTATCTCTCAATATAGGTATTTTTTTATTACAAAACTTCCTGTATTCTTAAATCTGCATTGATTAGCCTGATCCAATCCGGCTCGATTTGAACCGCTATAAAATGTATCTGGATCTCAGGACATTGAAATTTTCTATTTCATCTGGCTGGGACTTTGTTCGACAGAGGAACTAAAATAACAACTCGCGGGAATTGATTTGGTCACCATTTATTCCGCCTAGAGTCTTATTCTACGCCTCGCTTGAATTAGAGGAAATTTTGACAACTGATGGAAAATGTGATACCAAAAGGTAATTCTTTGGTTTCGAGCTACTGTTTATGCTTTCTTTAGTTTGAGTCTACTGCTCTCTTTCTTTTTTTCATTTCTTTTGGTCGATTGAGTCTACTGTTAATGTGTTCTATAGTTCTGCTTTTCAGATATATGGTGCTAAAATTCTGCAGATTACTCTTCTTCTTCTTTTATTAGATAAATCGGGCAAACAATTCAATATATATATATATAGATAGATAGATATATAACGAGTTTTATGTAAAAATATCCGCCCTATCACACTACTTTACAGAAACAGCTAAAATTATGGGATTTTTTTATACAATAAATGTATGATGTATAAATGCTAACCCGCATCCAGTACAAAAATATAACAGTTGGTGAGGAAGCAATTTTGAGTCGTTTTCTCCAAGTCTTGAAAAGAAAAAAAAAAAAAGAAAAAGAAAAAGGATAAATAATTTATGCATAATTCACAAGAAGGCTTCAATTAAATATATCATCTTGGTGCACAATTTCAACCATGTAGCATAGAACAAACAAGGTATCATCCAAGTCTTAACACACTCCATCTAAAAGACAGCTTGATTTAGGTTTAAATTATATGAGCCTATGGTCTTGACATCTAAATAACAATGGAATTTTAAAATAAAATAAACTTTTGATATTAAACTCATTATAAAAGGGGCACGTTCTCCTGCCTTCTTCTTCCTAAACAAATCAACCTACCGACTCCTCCAACATCACAATCATCTCTCTCTTTTCCCATATCTCTAAAATATACACCCCCTTTTCCCATGGAAGAGATGATCACGAGGAAAAAACAACCAACTTTCAAGAGTCCAACACCATCAATGCTATCACTTCATGGAGACTCGAGGCTAATAACCAAAGTGAAGCCAAAGATAAGAATAATTCACGTATTTGCACCGGAGATCATCAAGACCGACGTAGAAAACTTCCGAGAACTGGTACAAAGGCTCACCGGGAAGCCATCTAATAATCTCGACTGCCAAAGCGGGTGCAAGAAGAAAGTAGAACTTGGGGTTCCAAGGAAGGAAGAGACAAGGATATTGCAACATCATGAAAAGTCAACGATGGGCAGGAAAATGGAGTGTAGGGATCAAAAACTAGTAAAGAAAGAAGAGGGTATGTTCATGATGAGGATTAGTAAGAACAACAACAACAATAATAATCCAAGTATTGGTGAGAACAGTTCTGGTGGGTATTTAAATGAGTTTGCAGATTTGAATGGCTTCATTGAAGAGCTCGGTGGGTTGCCCTTGTCCCCTGTAGATTCTCACTCTCAGTCTCACTACCACGTGCATTCTTTCTGAAGCAAATTAGGGCATAGTAGATGATTCTAGATGTGGTGAAGTTTGGTTGAAAGAGAGATATTAGGGTTTGACAATCTAAGGGATGATGATGATCGATGCACCTTTTGGGGATTTAGACAGATTCAGCTGGTTGAATTTATCTATCCTTATCCAATTTCAGTCGTGCTATAATTTTTCTTTTCTAACTTTTGTTATCTAATTTAAGGTTACTCTAGGATTGTTTAACAAAAACTTGCAGAAGTCTTAATATAGCTGAAAATTGGACAACTCCACTAGGATGTAGATGTTTGTTTGATGTATTTTTCTACTTCATTGAAGGTTGTATTTAGGATTTCTATTGATAGCTTTTTCAAGGATTTTGGTTTTCTTTCTTTCTCTGGATTTGGTAGTGTCTTTGCTAGGTATTTGCTTGTATGTAAATTATATTATTTGACCCTTTCTTACATCCTTGTAATCTTTCTCTATTTGGTTTCTGTTAGGCCACTTATACATAGGCAAGTGATCTGCAGTTTAGGAAGTATTATTTTCTTTTTGTTGTTGTGTGGTTTATTTCCAGAAATTCGAAATTAGAACATATCTTATGGAATCTAATACCTACCTTGAAAATCTATCTAATCATATAGGGTGTAATAGGTAACAAGATTTGCTAAGTTCCAAATACTCAGCTCTACTTCACCATTGAAGTTAATTTCAATTGCACCATATAT
Source organism: Lumnitzera racemosa (assembly GCA_024138005.1). Classification (NCBI taxonomy): domain Eukaryota; kingdom Viridiplantae; phylum Streptophyta; class Magnoliopsida; order Myrtales; family Combretaceae; genus Lumnitzera; species Lumnitzera racemosa. The sequence continues at coordinate 6,028,149 of JAMXBC010000012.1, forward strand.
AGATCTAACTATGTTGCCCCCAACTTTTGAGATCAGAACTTAGTTAAAACTTACCGGTACCACGCAAATACCAAGTGGATTGATTGAGAATGCATCCAATGCATGTATCATTGATTGACGATGCTGTTGCTTTTAAAGAAGAAGAAAGAATCGGTTTTAGCTTTACTAAATGTTGTGTTCATCATCGTGGTCCTCATTGACACGCTCATTGTCTACGTTATGACAGTTCCGATCCCAGAGAAAGCATTATCGGCACCTCCCATTGTAATAACCCATTATATATATAAAATGATGCAAGACATGCATAATCTAGAGTGGTAAACAGCGTTGTCAGGTCGAGTTCGGGTAGATGATACAAACATGTAATAGGGGTTAAAGGAGTGAATTAGACTCCACAGGAGGCTAAGTGGAGATTAGACCAATTTCAAAACTATACAGATCAAATTGGATTGAATTATATGAGTCAATTCAGATTTAACAACATGTGATAAATACAACCTATTTATTAGTTAATCTTTTATATATAATTACTTTCTAATAATTTTGGCAATTCTAATATACAATAGCTTGAGTGTAAATAGCGACACGGTGTGGCTGAAATTTGTTTCAAGATATGCATTTGAATGCCTTAGTACATCTTCAATTTGGCTAATTATTTATAAAGTATACTTGATATATGGCGTGTAAACATTGCATAACTATATTAATTTTTCTTTTTTTAGAAATAGTAAGAATGAGATCATAAGAAGAATGAATTAATAAATTGGGTGTGTGTGATAGAAGAATAAATAATTAAATAATATTAGGAAAAGAAAGGTAAAATTAATGATAAATTTTATCCTTTCTTATATCTTATTAACTCAATGTCCACTCAAAAAATAAGATAAATATAAATTTCCAACTTGGAAGTATGCTTGACATTATTGATGACGAATTGAGTCTTCAGGTAAAGTCATGATTTACATCTCAATTTTACTATTTTTTTATAATTATATATCTAAAATTTTAACTTATCTAATTATATATTTAATTAAAAATTTTATTACCATAGTTTATATCCCAGTTAATCCCTATTTATACTGATAATCCAATTAGCACGATAAATCAATAGGGTAGCTACTCACATCCTTAGCAATGTAGTGCAACCCACTTAGGACCATATGTTGTCACTGGCAACCGCTAGTGAATCTTGCAAGTCATATTTTTGAAATGATGTATGACTCACTATTTTGTAGCGAGTGAGCAAAGATCAATGATCACCTATAAGGTATTGTGCGTAAATAGCAATCTCATTAGCTAATCATACTAATTGGACCAATGGTATATATTAGAATTAACTGAGATATAAATAATGGTAATAAAATCTTAATTAGGTATATAATTAGATAAATTAAAACTTTAAGTATATAATTGCAAATAATGATAAAAATGAAATATAAACCATGACATTAACTCTTGATTTTTTGTTATATTTTTTCCTCAATACAAATATATATACATGGAAAAACATCAAAAGTATACGGTATACACTAAAACCGTGTTATGTGAGCAAAGAACATAAATTGGTTTAGGCAAAATTGTATATATATATATATATATGTGTGTATATATAAGACTTATTAGATGAGATGTTATTTTTATAATAAAACCATACAATTTGCCATTATAAAACTGATGGCATTACCTACGAAAAAAAAAAACTCATGGCATTAGAAAGACTTTCTACACAAGGAAATTTTCCATCCACTATATTAATATATGTATATATATAGCGTACGTATAAAACCCTAGATGAACTTAAATGCATAAATTTTTCAAGTACAGCAACAAGCATACAGTTAGATTATCATAATGGAATTTCAGCAATAATTGCTGCTCTTTCAGTAGAACTACTTGCAAGCAGCTTATATTTATTTTGGACATACAGGTATGTTGGGTTTCTTTATTGCCAAATGGTAGCAGCCATGCAATCTTTACATATATATATATATATATATATATTAAGAATTTACAAGGAAACTATTGTTAACATAAGAGCCTAAGAGACGGCCGTTAAAAACCCATCATTCACCGTTATCCATTTATACACATGGTTATGTACGTATATATATGTAGAACATTATGGTTATAGTCCGATTTATCCCTGAGCAACATTAATATGGAAATTTGATTTCTAAGTAGCAATGGCAAACGAGTTTTTCTAGCCTAGTTGGTACGTAGACTTCGGAGGAATTTTTCGATCCATTCATCAACAAACTAACGAGCAACCGACACAGATCTCTAGTTTCGGATCACAGACTTGCAAGAGATATTTGATTTGTAAAATGAAACGATGTGGAATATGGTGATGGTGGTTATCACTAGTATGTCTCTTGGTTCAACTTTGAGTTATTCTATGGTCACGGGCAATAATGAATCTGCACAAAACCCCTTATGCCTTAGCTAATAACGGCTCTCTAAAACTCAAATTAGCAAATAAACCAGAAAGATGAATGTGGGAGAATAAAAGGATTGAGTTCCCCGGAGATGATAAAGAAGAGCTAATCTCTTTACTTAAAGATTTTACTCTTATTTATAAGATGGAGGTGTTCACTGTTATTGACACAATAGCTAAAGGGGACTGGTTGGCTAGCGTAGGATCCAAAGAGACCATATTGCTAGCATCCAATGAGATAACCTACTTTCTAATGGTTGGTAAAGATTAAAGGGGATAGGCTTATCCCATTAGTGGTGGGTAGCTACCCTAATTCGGCGACTAGGCAATAAGTCATATGATAGGTGGTTAATCAACATTTAATGAAGAGAGAGAAAAGCCGAACAACAAGCGAAGGAGGTGCTCAGCTCGTAGTTCAATGACTTCCTCGACCCTGATCCCCCAAGGATTGGGTGCGAGTTATGTTTGAGCAATGAAGGTAGGAATTGGATGCGTTTAGGGAGCTTGGGGGTCCCTCAAGCAGAGGACAAGGTTCAGACTTACTCAGGGCATGTGCAAGCATCTCAATGGGCTGACATCATTTAAACTGTGCTTCTTGGTGGCTTGTGAAGCCTAAGCCAAGTATTTTGGTGAGCTTAGGCCTAGAGAACCCTTATGATAGGAGGAGATCATCAACATAATATAATTACAATTATTAAGAAATAAAATATGAAAGTAATAGTTATTATTTTTTTTATTCCACTTTGAAATGATATTAATAATATATTATAATATATCTAAAATTACTAATATATTTGTATCATAAATCAATCATGACTTAACTGATAGCGATTTCAAGGATAAGATATTGAAATATGTAAAAAAATACCATCCTAATAAGGGATTGCAATTTCTCATTTAATTGCAATAGGAATTCAATACCTACTAAGTTATGATATTAACATCCGATGACAAAATCTTAATAATCTACTTAATTAAGGTTATGTGTTTGTAAAAAATTCTAAATGTCGTCGGACAGGGAAGCTCATTGAATCTTGCCATCACAGCAGCAATATGAACTAAAAATTTTAAATTTTTAGATTGCTTGATTTGTGGATTGGAGCCAAACACGTTATAGTATGGCTGAAGAGTTAAAATAAATAGTAATTGATGCCGTAAGGTAAAAGAAAGGAAGGGGTTTACATGCGGCTTTGGTCAGAGGTGGGAATATGTGTGGATCCAAAACATCCACGTACGCATTCATGCCGACGATGACGTTTGGTGCGTGATCACGTGTAATGTTGAAGACCGAAGGACAGTATCGTCTTTCCCAGCAAACTTGAGACCATGAGATATTATTGGAGCTCCTTAGCAAAGCAAAACAAAACAAACGGAGTGTAATAAGAAATGCTCACTATCCTTTGAAATTCTAATCGATAGTTGAAGATAATCACACTTCATAAAAAGTCTAATAAGAAATCAAATACTAAAAGATCCACAACAAAACAATATATTCTCTATGACATACAACCCTTTTCTTATCCTTTCATTTAAATCTGCTAGAAAATAGTTTATAAAATAACTAATATATAATTTGAAAAATGAAAAATTGCATAGATCACTTGTAAAAAATTTTATAATTATATTTTAATATCTACCTTAACTTTTGAGATTAAGCCTACAACTATAATGGGTCCAATTTTTTTTCTTTTAATTTCAAATATCGAGTTAAGATTACTATTATATCCGACTAAACAAAAGAGAAAATATAAATAAATAAAGACATAATAAAACAAGAATAAAGGAAAAATTCAAATGAGAGTGAAATGAAACAAAGAGCTAATGGAAACCATATTGTCTTATTAGTTCTGATTGTCGGAATAGAATTCAGATTAGATAATATAGGGGATAATTTTCATGATATATCCAAGGAAAAGGAAAACCAGTGTGAATGTTCGATGTTCGTTAAATTTGAAGCCAGCATTAAAGTTGAAGAAACATTCCTTTAACTTGACCAAGACACGCATGATGCTATGATAATTTTCTTAAGCTAATTATAGGTGTTGTTGTTACCACAGATACACTTACATCTACTGGTACGAAGAGCATACTTTCTGGTTCATATCCTCTAATTGGTAACCAAGAGTCAACGCCTAGGGTTAACATTAATTTTTTACTTTAAGCTTTAGGTCAACCCTTTTTGGGTAAACTTTATAGTCAAGTTGTAATATTAAATGTTAATGCCAACATGGAGATAATGCTAATGATTAAAACAGCCCGTTATAAAAATTGAAAAAGGATAGGATTGGCAAATTGAACGGTGGTGGCGTGTGATGGGGTGTTTTTGCATATAGTCTTACTTTTTGGTAGCCTTAAAATTGGATATGATAAATACAAAAAAGATTTGTATTATATATAGTTCAGATAGTATTGGGTATAAAATTTTGTGTTATCCTTGTTTAGCATATACAAGTATTAGATTATTTATTGTATTTTGATATTTATATTATTAACATTGTCTAATATATATTTTAATTATATTTTTATCTTATTTGAAATACGAATTATATGGATTATTGAATTCATATAATTAAAAATATCTAATATTAAATAAAAAGTTGTAGGTTTGCTGGCTATTAAAAATTAATTATTTATATTATAAAATAAATAATTTTTTTGTAATATTTAATAAAAATAATATTAATTAACTCGATATCATAACATGAAAGAATATTTTTTAGAATACAAGATATTTTTTTTTTAGTAAATTTCATTTTTATACCATAATATAGATGGCAATCTTGGTCTTTTGTCTAATATATCAACTCAATTTTGTATTCGATCAACAAGTAAAGTTATAGATTAAATATAAAATAAAATTTTTTATTCCATCTAATATCACAAAAATTATATAACCAAATACTACCTCACACTTTATTTGATATGAAGAAGTGAATTAAGAAGGAAAGAATATGAAAGAAATGAATGTAGAAGAAAAGAAATATGAAAGTATTTAATTTCTACTGTGTATTTGGATAATAAAGGGAAGCAAAGTGAAAGAAATGTTAATCATTAATAAAATAAATAAATAAAATATAATGTGTAATTGCTAATATGCTCATAAAAAATAAGAAAATGAAAAGTTGAAAATTTGAAAAAAGAAAAAGAAAAAAAATAAGAGGATAGAACGGGATTAGTTATTGACGACATGTATTACCGTGTCCATTATTTGCGAGAAAGTACGCTTCAGGATAGAAAACATTCGAATTGTCAAAAAGTTGTTTAATCTAATTTCATATTTTTAATGTCGGGTAATTATTTGCATATGGAATAAACAAATAAATGGAAAGTTCTAAAAATATCCACACCATCCCACTATATTTTAAATTTAAAGTTCTAAAACTCAGTAGTAAAAACCGCCCAAATTATGGGTTTTTTATATACTGGATGTTATAGTGTGCAAATGCTTATCAGCATTCTGTATAAAAATGGAACAATTTACGAGTGGAGGCAGTTTTGAGTCGATTTCTCCGAGTCTTGGAAAGGAAAAAAAAAAAAAAAAGAATAAATAATTTATGCATAATTCACCTAAATAAAGGACTTCAATTAAATGTATCTTCTTGATACACAATTTCAACCATATGGCATAGAACAAACAAGTTATCATCCAAGTCTTAACACACTCCATCTAAAAGACAGCTTGATTGAGGTTTAAATTATATGAGCCTATGGTCATGACATGTAAATAACAATGGAATTTTGAAATAAAATAAACTTTTGATATTAAACTCATTATAGAAGGGGCACGTTCTCCTGCCTTCTTCTTCCTAAACAAATCAACCTACCGACTCCTCCAACATCACAATCATCTCTCTCTTTTCCCCTATCTCTAAAATATACACCCCCTTTTCCCATGGAAGAGATGATCATGAGGAAAAAACAACCAACTTTCAAGAGTCCAACACCATCGATGCTATCACTTCATAGAGACTCGAGGCTAATAACCAAAGTGAAGCCAAAGATAAGAATAATTCACGTATTTGCACCGGAGATCATCAAGACCGACGTAGAAAACTTCCGAGAACTGGTACAAAGGCTCACCGGGAAGCCATCTAATAATCTCGACCGCCAAAGAGGGTGCAAGAAGAAAGTAGAACTTGGGGTTCCAAGGAAGGAAGAGACAAGGATATTGCAACATCATGAAAAGTCAACGATGGGCAGGAAAATGGAGTGTAGGGATCAAAAACTAGTAAAGAAAGAAGAGGGTATGTTCGTGATGAGGATTAGTAAGAACAACAACAACAATAACAATCCAAGTATTGGTGAGAATAGTTCTGGGGGGTATTTAAATGAGTTTGCTGATTTGGATGGTTTCATTGAAGAGCTCGGTGGGTTGCCCTTGTTGCCTGTAGATTCTCACTCTCAGTCTCATCACCACATGCAATCTTTCTGAAGCAATTAGGGCATCGTAGATGATTTTGGATGGGGTGAACTTTGGTTGGAAAAAGAGAAAGAGAGTATGGTTTGACTATCTAAGGGCTGATGATGATGCTCCTTTGTGGGGATTTTAGAGAGATTCAGCCGGTTGAATTTATGTATCGTTATCCAATTTCAGTCGCATGATGACCCTTTTCTTTTTTTTTTTTTCATTCCAGTTTTGTTGTCAAAGTTAAGGATAATTGCTCTACACAATTGGATAACAAAAGCTTGCAGATGGATAAATTCCACCAAGGGTGTTTGTTTGGTAAAGAGTTCGTTTCGGTCTTTTTTTGTAATTGGACTCTTCTTTATATACATGGAGGATCAACAACACAAGTTTCAAATCTCTCCTGTTGTTGCAGAGAGGAACTGCAGCAGCTGCTACTTTCACAGACAACATTTGGATCATGACGACGGAAAAAACTAAATATCTCATGCTGATTCTATTTTTCATGGTTGTATTTGGATTTCTATAGATAGCTTTTCGAAGGATTTTGGTTTCTATTTCTCTGCATTTGGTTTCAAGATTGTATTTGGATTTCTCTAGATAGGTTTTCAAAGGATTTTGGTTTCTCTTTCTCTGGATTTGGTAGTGCCTTTCCAATGTATTTGTTTGTATGTACATTATTTTTACATTTGACACTTTCTTATATCCTTGTAAATTGTAATCTGTCTTGATTAATAATTTGTTAGACCACTTGTACATAGCAAAATGACCTACAGTTATGAAGTATCGTTTTCTTTTTGTTGTTGTGGTTTAATTTCCAGATATCTACTGGCACGTACTGTAGACTGCAATTTTGGTTTGGCCGCCAGGCGTCAAGTAGTCTTGTGGTCATCAAGTGATTAGGCGGTTTAATAGGGCTAAGGCTGCGTGGACCCGGACTGGATAAAGGGATCCGGTGGCTTGTATGGTGGGTGGGAGGGATTTTAGGCTTGGTAATACAGACTTGTAATAGCTAAGATTAGGATTTTGGGGCTATAGCTGAGCTAGAATTTCCAAAGGTATTTGAACAATTTTAAAATCCATGTTGATCTCAATTTTTCGGATAATTTTTTACTCTAATTGATAACTATTTTGTTCCTACCTAATTTTATTTCCATTAAACACAGTGGCAAAAAATAAAAAAATAAAAAAAAAACATACATACATACATAGCTATGAAAAATGGAGGAAATATTATGAAGGGAATTTGCAGTTTCCCATTATTTGGTTGATACCGTACTATAGAGAAGATCAGGATGGACTATGAATAGAAGAAGTGGGTATATCATAGAGGAAAGCACATTGATTTTGGGAAATTATGGCTATTTCATACTTGGCATTGTCTTTTTATGGTTGCAATATCTCATTTCAGGTACATTTCACTGTATATTAACCTTATGTGATATATTATCCAATAACAATGTAAATCTACAACTCTATGAATTGAGCTGAGAAGCATTTTAATGTCTGCTCAACAAAGTAGGAATGAAGAAGTTGCACAAGCTGGGGATTACTGTGGTTCTATCTGGTTCTCTTTGAGTAACTAATTGTCAAATCAAAACAAAACTTTAAAATTTTTCTAGCTGAAACCAAGACTCGCAAATCCAAACCATGCCTATATTTCGGTTTGCAACTATTTATGCTACAAGTGAAAGAAAAGAAAAAAAAAATCCCATAATAAAAACATTAAGACTATATACTGTTTATATCTACGGTTTAGTTGTTCTCTCTCTCTCTTTTGTTTTTTAAAAAAATGTCCTCTATCTTCTTTTATTATCTCATTTTTTTTCACCTCCTTTTACTCTTTTACTCTTTTACTAACCCTAGTTTAGTAAGATCTTAAAAACATTTTAATTATTAACTTATCATCCAATATATTTTAACAACGTTACTCAGCACATGGTTTTTATATTTTAATAACAATTTTATAATTTGATACAAATATTACTTTAATGATTTGAAAAGAACAAACAAAAATATTTAATCATAACCAAGTCAAGTACTTAAACATTTTCAGTTATAAAAATATTCTCTATTCTACAAACCAAAATTTCATATTGTCTAATTTGAAATATATTTCAAATTGAGGAACCTTTTAAATTATTACTGACTGATTTAGTGGCAATGTAATTACAAGTTTGATATTGATTATGTGTCCAATGCAATGTTTTGAAGAGAGATAAAAAAAATGTACAAAATTTCATAATACACTCTATACCAGGAAAATCTGTATGGTACAACTGATTCTAATGCATTACAAGAGAGGTTTCGAGTATAAAAGTCTGAAAACCAATACCTATAAGGTGGGATACAAATAGTACTTTATACATGACATACTTAGACTTAAGAAATTGCTAGGTCTAACTTATGAGTAGACCAGGAGGTCCATCGCACCAAAATCAGCTCAATTCGATAAGCTTGAACTACTTAGGTTACCCATCACTTCAAGTGAGTCATAGCTATTCAAAGGCTCGAGCTCACCAACCCATCAAACTGAATTCGCAATTAACTCCATTCTACCTAATTTTTGGGAAAAAATTAATTTTCCTTTATGTATATTGTATATGTCATATACATGAAATTCATCAATAATTTTCCTTTATGTATTTATCCATTTTTTACAATAAAATGTAAGGATTTGATGCATATATGCAATGTATGCCAAGATATATATGTGTGTGTTAACCTAAAACATGTTAATATATATAGACATATATGAATGTATATATATATAAATATATATACATAAATATATATATATATATAGACTACATGTTTTATTGACTAAAAACTTATATTTCTACATTAGCTAATGCTCGGAGAAGCGTGACTTTATAGGATGGTAGAGATTGTGAGAGAATTACAAGAAACACCGCCTAGATTGTGTCAAAGATGGAAATACTGCAATGAGATGGTGGAAATGATGGATGGGGTGTATATGAAGGAATAAAGATCCGGTAGTACCAATCAAGAAACAGGAAACTACCTAAAAATATACTCGAATTTCTGAATTGGGAGTTTTTGCCATTTTGTTTAGATAAGTTATCGGATTAATTTAAAGTCTACATCTTTAACAGTTTTTAGTGTCTTTTCTTTCTTGGATTGGATGTTTTAAGCATAGTGTATTTCACCATGAAAAGCGGAAACCGCATCCTACAACGTATTTCTAAGATAACTGCATTTCCAATTAAGAAGTTCATCTTCATGAGCACCGCTTCTCTCTCAATTCTAAATTTGGAATCATTAGATCACGCTTAAACAATTACAATCTACTTTCTTTCTAAAATTTCCTATTTCATGTTTTTAGCAATTTCTTTTTCGTATTTTTTTATGTTTCATTAATTTAACACTCATCACTTACTACATTCAATGCGACGGTATGGTTTACGATTTTTGTTGTAGTATTTGAGACGTGTAGGAAGAAGGAGGAAGTTCAAAGTGTAGGTGGATCCTCTTTCACTCCATTCATCGATCTTTTTCCATTAGGCGACCTCCAACTATTGTTGATGTGACAATGATGATCGTAGCAAAGATAGTTTAAAAATTTATGGTTTTTCCTACTGTTGGTCCAGTGATTAATCCTATCTATTTCTCCCTCGATCTCCTTTCGTGTTTGCAAGTTGTGGGTATGGCATACGTAATTTTTCTCTTTTTTAAATAATTTTTTTTAGCATAAAAGGAATCGTGAAATTAAGAAATGCTGAGAACAAGTAGTTACCAAACTTCTTAATTCAAGGGTCAAATTATTAGAGTAATTTGTCATTTCAAAAGTTTACGCTTTATTTATTGTACAACAACTCATATTTCGTACTTGGTTGGTAGTTCATCCTCTAGCTGAACCAATTGAATTGGCACGAGTCTACTTAATATCATTATGAGCCTTAAGATGAGTTTCTATATTGTTCAGGCCTCCAACGAATGCTTCGCATTTTCATATATAAATTTTAATTTCTTCGACTTTGATACCTCTTCATTGCTTATGTGGAGAAGGTTTTTAATTCTCAATTCTTATTATATGGTAATTTTGAATATCGAGTACAAATAATCGAATTTTGACAAAGGCTTAATACCATTAATACTGTTTTTGTTGTTAGCATTTCATAACATGAAATGCAAATTAACCAAAAATAAATCAAAGGTGATTCTTATTTGTGCACACAAATCGCAATAGGTATAAATCAAGAGAAAGCATAGAAATCATGAAAGAAGAATGACTTTGATCTTCAAGGAAAGAAATAAAAAGGAAGATAAAAGCCTGCTAGAAGGCTTAGATTTCATTTTAAGCTGTTATTGTCGACTACAAAAGTAGTGTTTATGGTTTTAAGCCTTCGTCCAGGTTCAGTTGTTAGCGTTTGATATTCGGTAACTATAAGAGAGGGCATTACTTCGACATATTAACAACTACAAATGTTTACATAATTTTTTTTTTATTTTTTTAGTTATTTTTCAACAGCTTTTACACATAATATATATATATTTTTTTTTTCACCAATTTTTTTCAATTTTCCTTGCTCATGTAACTTAACTATGTAAATGATCTCTAATGAATTTGATATTGTTTAGTCAGCATCCTATCGCGGGAAAGCGCTTACTAGTATATATGTTATGTGGATTTATGTGGACATTTATGATATTCACTCCTATTCATACTTTTTCACCCGGCCCTTCTTTAGAAATTGTCATAAACGGAACTAGTATTTAAAAATTAAAAGAAAATTGATAAAACATAAAGATGAATTTTAAAAATTTTATTAGTTTTAGGAATATCTTAATTTTCTTTTCTTAATCAAATTAAGTCCTATTACAAGAAGGGTCATTTCGTGAAGGTTGAGTTGCCATTTATATTTGAAGTGACGAAACTAAAAAAATGATAATAATAAGATTATAAAACAATTGTAGTAAAAACAAGGGTAAATGTCACAAATAGTTGTCCAATTTAACAATTAAGCACCTGAACTTTCTTTTTCATCAAAGACAAACTAGAAACTTGTTACTCAGCCAACATCAAAACACGTACAACTATTTGATGAAACAGAAAATAAACAAGATGAATCTATATCTAACTCAAGTAGCCCAAAGAGAGCTAATGGGGGCTTGAACTATCATTCCGAAGGACACATCAGCTTCCTTATACTCTTAGCCACCTAATCTACAAACTATCTTAAAATTACTTGCTTGTCTCAATTAAGCCTAAGTATTAATAATAATATCTCTGGAAGCTCATCATATTTATTGTTTATTTTTAGTTACAGTGTCCACTACATTTACAGCATTTGATGCTAAAATTACTTTATTCCATCCTTAACTTTTAGCTTAGCCCACTGCTTCATTCAAAGCCCTCACCTCTACTTCCTTAACAAAGCCAACCAATACTTCTTTTGAAAAACCACACACCAACACACCTCTAGCATCCCTTGTAACCCTTGCAACAATGATGCAAATATTACGTAATGAAAATGACCCATCTACAATGATCAAAACTAAGTTGTCATCTACACGGCAAGGGCTTCTAATGTTCCTCTACTCTCCATCTATCCCATCCTTTTTTTCTTTTACTTTAATTCTATTCCACTCCTTTATACAGCATTTAATCTTGGTTTTTTTCCCATACATGACAGCATGACATTCCTTCCAAATCACCCAAAACACCTAAGCCATCAAATTTCATGCATCCTCTCTTTTATATCCAAAGGTTAAAACTTTATCAATACACTCTCTCATCCATAACCAAAGGTTAGCTTCTATCACTTCCACAAATCTCAAACCTAACATACCAAACCAAATGGACTCCACTTATGGACAATGAAGAAGCGCTTGTGAATTGTTCTCTAATTTTCCATATAGAACATAAACGTCATCTTGGGTAATTCGCCATTTCAACAAATTATGATTTACAGGTAATGAATCTTACAGCATCCTCTATAAAATGTGCTTGATTTTAGTTTAAACATATAACTTCTATAAGGATTTCCATTCTAATGTAAGTACTGCGGTGGACAAAGAAGGAGCTCCAGATGAAAGGTTGAATCTTTGCTCTATGAGATGAAAATAAGTTGACTTTACTATATAGTCGCCAAGATTCATATATGGACAAATGAGGTGATCTGCTCTTGTCCTAATAGGTATGTGAATCTTCTTAATAGTAACTTTTTCTTCTACTAATAAAAATGGTTCGACCCCTATCTTAGAATCTTTCATCATCTTAAATCAAATCTTTTACCATCAAATTAGGGTTATACACTTCCTTCCAAGTTAGACTAAAGCCCTATAACATAGGCACCTTGCAATCTATCCATACCTTCATCAAATGCTCATCTCCCACCTTCCACATACCTCCCTAGAAAAGAATATCACAACGTTAAAGAATATTAGCACACCCCCACAAAGCTTTCCCACCTTGTCTAGCATCCCTGAACTTTGATGACAAAAAATATATCCCTTTTAAGTTTCTTATGCAAAAAGCATTTGGACTGTTTTGAATGCACCAAGCCAATTTCGTAAGAAAAGCCAAATTAAATAAATGTAAATTCTTCAACATAAGTCTTCCCTTCTCCTTAGGAAATGTAAGATTCTAATAGCTAACCGAATGTACTTGATGCTCTTTGTTCTACTACCTCCACCAAAATTTCCAAATAAACTATTAACCTGATTGCATCATTTCAAAGGAAATTTAAAACATCCCATAAAATAAGTAGGGATTACGAAGGCCACTGCTTTAATAAAGATTTGGCAACCTGCTAGACTAAGTAAATTTTTCTTCTAACCCTTCAACTTCTTTTCAATCTTATCCTTTACGAACTTCATTGCTTCCAATTTTGATCTTCCCCATAAAGTCGATAAGCTTAAATACCTTCTTAGTTCTCCAGTATCCTCAATCTCCAGTTTAGCACACACCCACTATTTAATATGTCCTGGAGTGTTATTATTGAAATAAACACTCGACTTGTCAAAATTAATTCGCTGACTTGAAATAAGACAATAGTCAGCAAAGGTATTCATTAAAACATCCAAATTGTCTTATAATATCTTCACAAAGAATAAGGAATCATCTGTAAATAGTAAGTGAGTCACCATTAGACAAGTATCTTTAGGTGAAATTCCTAATCCCTTGACTCACCAAAGAATTCAATCTTTTCAATAAAACATTAACAACTAAAATGAACAAGTAAGGGAACAAAGGGTCCCCATGTCTAAGTCATCTTTTAGGTTTCACATGTCTTACAACTCGTCTATTCACCATCACATTATACTCTATTGTAGTAACACAATATGATCTATCCCACTTATCTCCCATTTAGACCTAATCTCTCTAAAACTCCCCTAAAAAAAGGTCATTCCACACAATCATATGCCTTATTTATGTCTAATTTGATAGCACAACTGAACTTTTTCTCTCTTTTCTTGGTTTTCAAATAGCGAAAAAAACCCATAAGCAACTAATATGTTGTCTTGAATTAACCTACTTAAAATAAAAGCACTCTCATTACCAAATACAATATCACCTAGAAAACATTTTAATCTATTTACAAGGATTTTTAAAATGATTTTTTAAAGAAAATTACAAAGACTTGTTGGCTTAAAATGACTAATTGACTCTAAGGAGGAAACTTTAGGTATTAGCATCAAATTTGTTACATTAAGTTCATTAGGAAGAGTACTTAACCAAAAGAAGCTTTAGATAGCCTTAACAATAGATGGCCCAACAACATTCCAATAGCTTTGATAGAAAACCGCCTAGGGCCAAGGCTTTAAAAGCTTCCATTTGAAAGGTAGCATCTTTAATTTCTTCTGGTAACACTTCATTCATTTTAGCAGCGAAAAGCTACTGGAAAAAAACTAGTAAAGGTTATAGCGATACCATCCTCACTACTATGCCAAGCTCCATACCCATCTCTAATCTTTAAGATAGCATTCCTTTTTCTTCTATTAAGGTTGAATGGTGAAAGAAAGTAATATTGCAATCATCATAGTTTAACCAACTAACCTTTGATCATTGGTGCCACTACTCCTCTTCTCTTTCCCATAGTTCCTCAGTTTCATTTAAAATTCTAATCTCTTCATCACCATCCTTCTATACATGCTCATTTTGCAAACTTCCAAGTCTAGTCATCAAACTCTCAATGCGCAACTGTTGTTAGGAACAACTCTTCTACTCCAATTAACTAGATTTGGCCTACAAATCTCTACATTAGTCAACATAGGTTCTATAGGATTTGTAGAATTTAATATTTGCCAACTTTGTGTGATCACTTCGCTATAACCTTCCATACCCCACCAAAAACTTTCAAATCTAAACTTTCTTTTATCCTTAAAAAGCCGTCCTTCCAAAGAAATAAGTATTGTTGTGTGACTAAAGCCTACTGCTAATTAGTGAAGAACATTAGATCCTTACATTCTTTCCAACCATTCACTAGAAACAAAAACCTAATCAATTCTTTCCTTTACAAAAACCCCCATCAAATCTCGTATTCATCTAAGTAAATTTATGTTTACTAAAGCCCAAATCAATCAAACTAGCATTAAAAACCATCTTCCTAAAACCTTCCATTTGTCGCCTATTTCGAGGTCAACCTCCATACTTTTTATGCTTCTCTAAAATTTCATTAAAATTACCACAACACATCTATAGGTCATTCAAAAGTGAGAAAATTAGATAATATCTTTCCAAACCTTTGTTTCCCCTTCATAGTTCATAAGCGAATGTATCCATAAAATAAATCCCAACTCCTCACCTCTACTTTTTTTAATTGTAGAAAATATGTAACACTGGTTAGCTTCTAAGATATCAATATTCAATTCATTTGACCACCACAAAGCTAAACCACTAGGCAACATATAAAAAAATTTACCATATCTCATTCTCCTTCTTATTCTATCAACAAAGTAATTTTTGTATCTTGTTTCCATAAGAAAAACCACTTACAGGTCTTTTTTATTGATAAGTCCACTTAGATTTTAAATTATCAAGGTAGGACCCAAACCTTGACATTTCTAACTTAGGAACTTCATGGCCTAGTGTAGCTATTAAAAGCTAGCCATCACTACCATTCAAATTAGAATTTTTAGCTTCCTTTATGGGCACTTCAACTAGCCCCTTACTCTCCTTTAACTCTTTTTGTAGTTTAAGTCTTGTAACAACAAGTATTCTCCTTCTTGAAGCTTTTTAAGAAACATTCAAACATTCCTGTAAACCTAAATTGAACCTTAGATTAGCTTTAGGGTTAAATTCAATACCAGTAACTTTCAGCCTCTTTTGGCCGTCCACAATCTCTTCTTCCCTATGTCCTTTAAGTGACAAGTTATTTAGTGCCTTCACCACTGAATGGAATACCAATAAATCTGTTTTATCAGCTGGCCTGCTTAAGTTATCCTCTAAAGCATTAGGTTTATTATCCTAGAGGGCTAACTCAACAATGTAATTTGATGAAAAGCTTATAGGTCTTGTTTTTCTAGTTAGGTACTTGGGAGGTTAGAATAGATAGTGAAATGGTATTTAAAGGTATTGAAATGAGGGCTATTTCAAGGTTTTTAACTACTAGTGCTTAAGGCAAAGGTTCGGCAAAGTTGGTTGTATTTGGTGAAGAGAGGTTTAGGTTAGGTATATGGTTAAGAGGCTAGGAATTTGTAGGCAAGTTAGTGGTAATATTGTTGGTGTTACTTATATTAGGTTTAACAGTCTTCCAAAGTTTCTTTATCCAAATTGATCTCCCTTCCATTCAACCAAAACCCATCTTTTATTATAGTTACACGCATCCAATGTCCAAAAGCATCACTAAATCTACTTTTCACCTTACATTGATGAGCCAAATAACCCAATTTCTCATATGTAAAGCAAAAATCAAACGATATTTCATACTTAAACTAGATTTTGTATTCCTCGATCATAGAACTAGTAATCTACATTTCTTTTTTCAAAGGTTTGCAACAATTTGCTTTAACTCTAACTCTTAGAAAACTTCTTCTCAATTTATTATCCTTTCTTATGTTTTCAATTTCCACCAAATCACTTAAAAAGGGTCCTATCAACTTTGGTTTATTGTCTATCATTTGATATAATTTTAGACCATGTATTTTTATCTAAAAAGCAATAGTATCCTGTTTGGTATCATCCACATTTAGCTTAGGTAGCCAAAGTTCCATGATAAAGACATGACCCAAAGCATACCATGGCCCCTCATCAAAAACTCTTTTCATCATATCTAGAGAATCAAATGACATCAACAATTTATTGGCATTTGCTAATACGAAGGAAACATGTCCAAAATCCTCCCATGCCTTCCAAAGAATGTTCATAATTGCTTATCTACTTACTGCTTAATCTGAATAAACTCTTCCCACCACTACAAACTCCTTACAACTTGATCTACTTAAATCTAATTGGAGAATGAGATTTTCTTTAGAGTCGCTACTATCAACATGGAATGTCATTGGGCTCTTTCCTTTGTCACGGTTATCCATATATCTGAACAAGTAAAACATTAAGAGTGAATAAAGAGTAAACTATATGAATAGGAAAATGAAGATTGAGATATACACAAAAGAACAAAGAATCTCAAGATTCAAAGGCACCAATCGAAAGGCACCATGAAGATAGACAGCAGTAAGACCATAAAGAAATAAAGAACTTAGATTCAAAAGAAACAGATCAAGAGACAAAAACAAACCTAATGAGACCAAAAAACGAAACACACAAAAATAAAAGACCTAAATGTAGTAAAGAATCAATTTTAAGAGAAAGAAAATTGTGTTTACTTCATTAGACTAGTAATTCTAGTCAACTAATTTAGACTTATTTTAATTTAGAGTGTAAACAGTATAATGTGATTGTAAAGAAGAGGAAAATGTATGCTATAATGGTATTACAATGTTAAAATGAAAAGGAAATATATGATTTAATGATGAAAATAGTGTGAGAAGCAAAAAGTTCAAGCCACAAAAATGTAGGATAACATCATATGGAGTCATTAATAGGTAAGGAAAGACTCCTCTACTTAAGAGAAATTTTCTCTCTTAAAGTAAGAGAGAGAGGCACTCTTATCACTCCCTTCCTTTAAGCATCTTTAAGAGAGAGAGGCACTCTTATCACTCCCTTCCTTTAAGCATCCCAACTATATTTTTATCAATTTTATATCTAATTATACTATTTCAAGTTGCTTGTGCTACCTAAACCAACTCTATTAATTTTTGTTAACCTATATGGACTCACCAACTAATTATGCCCCACACGTGGATTATTATGTTAAATGCAAATAAAACAAACCACCTAGACATCCAAGCGGGTTAAGAAAAAATAAATAAATAAATAAAGTCATGGTAGAAAAAAGAAAACAAATAAAGTACAATAAAATGAAAAATAATAAGAACATGAAACCTTAATGAATACACGTTATGAAGGACATGAACGTTACTTGATTGAGGATTTCACCATCAAGGAGTTTAAACCCACCAAAGCATAAAAAGATTCCAAAGCAGAGAAAGCAACGTTTCACTTTCCCTTGAAACTACAAACAGTGAACCTATAAACACCATTACAACTACAAAATCCAACAAAATGAGTCAAAAATGTTCTTTTTTAACGGATTTTAAAATTTCCAGTTTCATATGTTCTTTGTCTCTCTCTGCAAATCCAACCTTTTTAGCATCGTTTCATTCAAAGTTATGTACTTTCTTATCGCTTTGTCCATTCAAAACCATTCCATTTAACCTTTTATACTAATTCTATAGATGTGGTTAAATTTGTTTAAATTTGAGTTTTTCAGATTTGGAAAAAAAAAATTATCATTTTGTGTGTTTTTAGAGGGAAAGTTTATCCTTTTCCTTTATTTTTCACCGTTCTCAATTTTTATTTTTTTTTTCCAATCATTTTCTTTGCAAATCTTTTGAATTTTTAGTGATGTTTCTTAATCTATTTTTCTAGTTTTTTGGTTTTGTCCCTTCAGATTTAGCTTTTCCAACATCATTTTCGTTCAAAGTTGTATGCTTTCTAATTGTTTTATCTTCTTAAAATCATTCTATATAATCTTCTATGTCCGTTCTGTTAACGTTGTGAAGTTTGTCTAAATTTGGGTTTTTCAGATCTAGGTAAATTTTGCATCTTGTTCTTTTTGTACGTTTTTAGAGTCTAAGCTTATCTTATTCTTTTATTTTCCATCATTTTCAATATTTTTTCGACCATCGTTTCTTCGAGTCTTTTCGGTTTTTAATGTTGCTTCTTACTCTGCTTTTGTTTTTGTATGCTCATCTCATCCATCTTACGTTGAACTCAAAACATATAACTTTATTTTAACGTTGATTGAGAAAGTAGAGAGAAAAAAAAAAAAAAACAAAAGTCTTTTACAAGAATAATAAGCTATATGAAAAGTGATTGATGGAATAGTCAGTATCTAAAAGCCGATTGGTTACGGTGGTATTCACCAGATTGGAAGGGGGTTAGACAGTGGTGGTGCTGTTTAAGTTGGATATGGAGAAAAAAAGAAGAAAAATTTTAAGTTTTGGATTCACGTTATTTGTAATTGTTTAGTTGTTTTAATGGTTTTAAAATATTAAATAATAATTACTTAGATGAAAAATAAAATACCACATGATAATGAGCTATCTTTTAACTTTTTTATTTAAATATATAAGATATTTATCTTTTTATGAATTGTTAAAAAAGATACATTATTTGATAGTAGTTAGCAAAGTTAGTTCAAGTAGTAACAACGACGTATAAAAAGTAAATTGGTATTGAAATTGATAATTGAAAAGTTTAGGTGTCTAATTCAAAAAAAAAAAAAAGATATTATCCCCAAAAACAACACACACCCCACCCACACATAAAAAGAAAAAAATAAGGTAAAGGAAACCCTGTCTTCTTAGTTCTTGTAGATAGAAGTCAGATTAGAAAACAATGTACATATGAAATGTTTGTTGGATTGAAAGCTAGCATTAAAGTTGGAGAAACATTGTTTTAATTTGACGAGGACACATGATGCTACGAGAATTTATTTTAAGCTAATTATAGGTGTTGTTACCACAGAGATATAATTCATCCATTCGTATGAACGAATATACTTCCTTGTCCTCCAACTGATATCCCAAAGTCAACGCCTAGAGTTGACATTAAATTTTGACTTTAAGCCTCTAAGTCAATCCTTTTGGGTGTGAAGTTTGTTGTCAAGTTGTAATATTGAATCTTTGGTTCCATTGTGGAGATAAATGTTAATGATTAAGATGTAATAGTGGGATGGACGAATTAGACAGTGGTCATGTGTGATATGTATTTTTGTATGGGTAACTGATTATACTATGTAAAATTTATAATAAATTAATCCTAGAGAAAATGCAAATGTAAGAGATAAATCAGCCTTTTATTGATAAGCTTGTTCAAAGATATGGGCATATAAATACTATGTACACACGCTAATTGCGTTTACTTTTATATATTTATTTGATTAAAATATGAACAATAGCACTTTATTTTGAATAAATAAAAATATTGTTTGATTTTGTTATTGAATTAATCATTAAATAAGAATTAATTATAAACTAAGTATAACCATTACATAATTTTTCATTATTCGATTAAATTAAAAATATTTTTATGGTCTAGATTCCTACAATTTAATTACTTCATTTAATTAGTGAACAAGTAAAATAGTTAAAGTAGATACGTATACTGTTATAATCCCATTTATATAACTTTCATCTTTTCCAATTCTTCAAAAGAATAATTAAAACTCAATAATACAATATATAATGGAAGCAACATAGGTGAAAAGCAAAATTAAAATGGAAATGATTTATTATTCAAATTGGATCGACATTCGATTAACAATAAAAGTCATAAAAATAAATAGAAGAAGAAAACATAAAATTGACAATTGGAGATGCGGGGTATCGAACCCCGTACCTCTCGCATGCAAAGCGAGCGCTCTACCGTTTGAGCTACATCCCCCGTGTGCTAAAACTATTTCCAATTTTTTAAAAATAACATTACGCTCTCTAAATTGTCTCCTCCTTATTGCCTCATGTTAGCCATCGAAGTTGACTCGACTCACAATCTTCGGAGGAAACGGTATACTTACGATTGCCTGGTAAAATATCTCTTTGATTCCCGTGTTTTGTATGTTTATCTTAGTCCTGTTCCGAAGGCAAAGACACATATGAATAAACATTGATCGTGTGACTCAAAACTCAAACTCACCTAAGTAACTCCTAAAAATCACGTCCTTAACATACCCATTTGTACCATTGCACTAAACCAGGTGAAAAATCCAGTCTTTTCTTTTTTTCCTTTTTATGTAAGGAAGTCTTCAGTTTGGTGCAAAAATCCCTATTTTATGAATAAGGTCAAGCGTGCAGACCCAAACCTTAATTTACCTGAATAACTCCCAAAAATCACTTGCAGTTGGACCAAACAAGGTGATAGATCGAAACTTTTTCACTTTTTGAGACCCTGTTTGATCCTTCCTATGTTGTAATGATTGTGTTAATATGCTATTTTTTAACAAACTTACATTCTTGCAAGCTAAATTTGCTACGCGAGGATTACGATTTTCAAAGTTGATGGAAGTCATTGATAAATGAAGAAAAAACTCTATGCGACAGCGAATGCCGATACATAGGTTTTTGTTTTCTTTCAGAATTTGTGGTCTACACCATTGCGTCAATACAAGGGTATATTAGGGTTGCGTTTACTTTTGAAAATATTTATTGGACTTTCTTCAACATTTCATCATATTATAGAAATTTTAGAATTTTTAAACTTGATCTTAGTGGTCTTAAGAGGTTATAGTTACCCATGTAGTAACCAATGGCCGGTGATGATCCATAATTTTCACAGAAAATAGCCACTACTTGCTATTCAACAATATGTCTTGCTTTTATGAGCTTATTTATTTTCATTTTCATTACATATTGTAAATATGTTCTGTGATGTTTTCACAATTTTACTTAAAATTTTGTAATGTAATTCTCATACCCATTATATGATTGTTATAATGATGCAAATTTCTTAAAATTTTGTAATGGATATAATCTTAAAATCATATATAATATCAAAAGTACATTAAATAAAAGAGTTAAGCAAGTATACTTAAGAAGAAAGATAATTTTTAATTGTATAATTTTAAGCCAAAGTGACAATTTTTCAGTAACTTGTAATACAAACTTTCCAACGAGTATAAGTTTACACCTATATAATGTCTAGTTTGCAAGTTATAGAATCATAAAGTTTAGGAAATTAGTAGCGAAATACTATAAAGAGACATAACGAAATGCTATATTATGCATAAGTATATTTTTTTTTTCAAGTGAGAAAAATTATCTTTCAAGATAACAAGATAAATAACAGACGTTCTACAAGTTATGATTTTTACATGGTTTGGCAGTTAAAGGACGTGTACTAAATTTTATTTTCGAAATAAAAGTTCATCTTACAAACTTCCCAACTATAAATAGTTTACTTAAATCAGATATTGCATGCAAATTTTATGCATGGTGGAGCTTACTAGTACAAAAATATATATATTTACTTTGGAAAATAATTTATTAAATGAAAAAATTATAATTTTTTTTTTTTTACAAAATAATATGTGATCAAACATTAAAGTGCACCAAAACTAAAGTAAAAACATCAAAATGCTATTAAAACTAAAGTATAAAGGTTAAAAATAACTTTTCTATCAATGAAGACACCAAATTAAAATAAAAAGAAACACTAAATTACAAAAATTAAAAGTTTACACATTACATTAAAAGGACCCTTTCTACGATCGATTCTATCAAAGGTTGAAAATAGGGCACTTTTTGCACCTTATTTCTATGGTGATAATTCAATGTACTTGATGTCATATTTGCAGTTTGCACAGTTTTGGGGCTTGAGGAATGAAAAGAATACATCATAATTGGTACATCATATAAGCACATGAAACAAAAGAGCCTTCCGTTCTTGATGAGTATGCGAAGAAAGGTAAACTTTTGGTGATTGCTTAGTGTAACTTGCCCTTTTGTTCAACTAAATTGAGCAGTTGTCTAATTAAAAGGGATTCATTTGATGTAAATGGTGTAAATGTACTACAGGTTTGGTTGATCTTTTCTTTCACCTACTTCATATGTAACAATTATGATTCAAAATATATCTACACTGATATTTTTCTACAGTTTTGCCGCTAATTTTTACGGAATCGGTTTGATTCCATCCCAAATGGTGCAAATGTACTATAGGCTTAGTGGATCTTGTGGATCTTTTCTTTCACCTACTTCATATAACAATTATGATTCAAAACATATTTACCCTGAAATTTTTCTATAATTTTGTTTTTATTTTTCATAGAATTGGTTTGATTCGGTCCAAATAGTAGACAAAATCGTAGAAACTCCAGCTCAATTGATATTACAATATACCTATATTATTAAAACCAAACTCTTTTTCTATAACTGTAATCGTGATTTGATGTCTTTATTAAATAACTTATCTATATTATTAAAGCAAATCCTTTTTTTTAAACTACCATAACCACCAACATTTTGTATCTTATAGGCTTAATGCATTTAATCTATTCTACATGTATGTGTATAGCAGTTAGCAAAACAATTGTCAAACTCATCTCACATACTCTTCAACTAACACCCACTAACCTATAAAATGTATCTATTAACATTGTACAGTTTAATTGCCAAGATTTTAGCTAAATAGTTTGCAAATTCATGATCCAACTAAGTCTTCATGAGTCACCCATTATTTTATTATCATTGTTAATATAAAGATTGTCTAAATTATATCCATTATCGGTTTCTTCTTTTCTTTTTTTTCTTTTTCTTTTTCTTTTTTTTTACTTTTGGGTGGCAACCTAACTTAAGGGTGAGCGACCATAAACCGTGCAACCTACTTTCCAAATTGGGTTGTAACCTACTTTCAAATCTAGCCATTGTCCCATGTTTACAAAATTAATAAGATCCCTTCTTTTGAAGGAATTAAATAATTATTCCATTCAGAATGTATATTAATCTGACAACAACGGCTTTTCAAGCAGGACAGGAAGGCAGTCAGTGAGATCAATATGCATTAACTCCATTCTGTGAGGCTAGAGTTGCAGTTATGGTAGGTTTCCTTTACGTCCTCCTTATGTATTTTTACTAGATAAGGTAAGTTATGTCCTCCTCTTGTATTTTTACTTGATAAGGTAAGTTGGGAAGTGGCTCTCTCAAATCAGCCTTTAATTTAGTGCAAGCGCGGGTGGTTCTGTTTCATTTGATGATTATGTTTCCTTTAGTCAGCACTCAGCAATTGTGCAAATGAGATCGTGCTTTCTGAGAACTTATTTAACATTTTGCAAAAAAAAAAAAAAATGATAAAGATCATATATCCTATGGAAACATATCTAAACTGACAAGAATGGAGATAGAGATTAAAAGTACACGTCATGGACATACAACTCAGAGAAGATGCTATTTGGTGAATGCGCGGAGTACCGGAGCATATAAAGGTCGCCCAGTTCCAGAGCGTAGAAGATTACTTCTTCTAGGTTGAAGGTAGAAATGAGGTCGGTTATGTATGCTGGGTTCTGTGATGGGCATGGTGGCTATGGCATTTCTGTAAGTGCCTCTTCGTTAAATAAACAAGACTGGCAATTGCAAGTCCTCCCGAAAAAAGAATGATTTTCACTATAAATTTTTAAGTTAAATTGACATCGTTTAAATAGCTCGTAACACCAACTTTTCAATGATTACATCTCTACAACCATACGATGTTCAGATTGCAAGTTATGGAATCATTCAATTTGGAAAATTTTGTACAGAAGGCATGACAAAGTGTTGTACCGTACAAAATTATTTGGCAAGTAAAAAAATTTGTACTTCCAAGCCAAATGAAAGTTGCTTTGCTAGTTAATAGCTATTTTAATCCTTAGCTGCTTTTGCTAATTAAACGACGTGTATTAGATGTTATTTTGATATAAACATATGCAATATGTCTCATGAGCTTCCTAATAACATAAAGTTTGCTAAAATTAGATATTGTATGTAAAAGTTATGTAGGTAGAAGTTACAAGAAAAAAATAAATAAATAATTCTTTTAATTTTCAAAATAATTTATTGATTAGAAAAATTAAAAATTAATGTTTTATATATTATATGCAATCAAGTACTAAAGTGCAATCAAAACTGTTGATAAGATATTTTGAACTTAAATTTCTTTGATCTGTGTAGTCCTATCTAGACCTTAAGCCAACCTAATTAGGGCCATGGCTTGGCTTGATTTGTTAACGCTCACCTCGATCGTCTTATTGGCTGAACTCAGCATAGGTTCTCTAGATGGCCTACCCAATTTTAAAGCTTTATAACGGCTACTAGATAAGAAGATAATGTTTGAAAATTCAATCAACTACCATGGCTCTACAAATTCAAAGCAAGTCATACTCCATACTCTCACTATCCAAGTCATGCAAACGTGCAAAGATGCTACTCGTATTCCCTCCAATTCTCAGCAATTCTCCTTTATAAATACTCACAAGCATTCCAGTGATACTTCACTTAGATTTTTTTTCACACTCATATTAACTTTGTGAGCTCCTACCATCCTTACTTTGTACTTTTTCTTGCAAGCTCACTATTCAATCGCAAACCTCAAATCCAATCCACTCTACCGGTCGAATCCTAATACTAACAACAAAAACTAAAATATAAATATAGAATACAAAAATGTAATACCATTAACTTTTGGTTAGTAATTGAGAAAGGAAAAAACAAACACTATTTTGAAAAAAAAAAGTGAGAGAGAGAGAGAAAAACAAAAATAAAAGATACTAAATTATTAAATATTGCCCTTTATCCTAAATTTTTCCCTCTATGTAAGCTTAACAAGTTGGTCTAAAATATTCTATTTTCTGGTTTAATATTTGTGCAAATCAGAACACTAGCATATCATGTTAAATCAAATTCATTTGTAATCCTACGAATATGTCAGTATGCCAAATATGTAATTTGTTTTCACCTTTAAGATATTGGAAACTTAGAAAAGCATGTAAGGATAACATCAAAATTTATTTCAAATTATAAGATATATTTAAAAAGTTGCAACAACGGTAACAAAATCTAAAAATGCTACAACCTAGGAAGGGCAGAACAAATCCTAGCTAAATCATTAAAATTATTGTACGATAAAAAGTTTTTAGTTAGATTTAGTTGGGAACAGCTCTATTGAAATACATACACCAAATAAACGGGCCTCTAGAGATATCTGGGCTGGACCGACAGGAGTACGTACAATTACGAATGAGCCCACTTGATATGGTATGACAGCGCAGATAAAACCGACCCGCATTATTATTTATTAGTACCAGGACAGCGTCTGCACCAACTGAAATATAAAATCTTGGCTCGGACATGCATGGTTTCATCCCGAGGATTAAATAACATTATTTTAAGGGGAAAAAAAAAAAAAAAAAACAAAGGGATTCCTGTTTTTTGTGTCTCCAATATGCACCACATGAACACCACTAGGAATTTCATCTTTTTCAGATAAACTGCATTGAAATTGCGAGGAAGACATTAGGGTATCAAAACAAGTCAATGGTTCCAAAAAGTTCGTCGTACCAAGAATTAATATAATATTTTGAGATAACATATTACATAAGTAAAAACAACACAAAAATCACCAGTACCAAGTTGTTTTTACAAATTGATTGTGGACGCATTTCTCAAGAACTTTGTCGTGTTGGGAAGGTTCAAATTACGTCATCGAAACTCATATCGACTACCCCAAAAATGAAAGCCTAAATTGTTTACTGTTTCTCGTTATTGAATCAGATCGTAGATCGAGAGCGGTGCTCTGTACCTCCAAGGGGTTTATTTCTAAATGAAAGCTATGGAAAAGCCACAATTCTTGGAACAAGTACCCATTTGTACGCTCGTTTACCGGCCGATCAATTATTGCCTCCAGTCCAGTTGAGGGGATCGGGCATAGAAAAATATTAATATTAACTTTAGAAAAATATATATATATATTATGTACATTTTTTTCATTATATTATTTTTTTTTTTTAAGCTTGAGGGATTGGGATCCTTTTTCTGCCACGTAGTTATGTCCTTAATTGCCTCACCTTTAGATTTTTATTAACACCTTTTTACTCCTTTCCTCATAGCACGATTTATGAATCTAAAGAATGAACCTTCATGGTTCATGCTTTGCATCAAGCTATTAGTGGATGCTAATAGCTATTTATGAGAAGTATTGGGTGCATAGAACTTCTCCATAATTATTTATCCTGTTGGTGCGAATGCTCACATTATAAATAATAAAATCTTAACTGATTTTATAGCAAGTGAAACTACTTTAAAATCTATATTAATAGAGTCTAAAGCTCATAAGTTTTCATATAAATTTATAAAATTTTTTATTATATTTTTATGATATAAAGTTTTTGGGGCAAGTGCTTCTAAAATAGCTAATCTAGGACTATTTCAAGTACTTTTTGTGGTAACAAAGTGATAGTTTGAGAAGATTAGGGACAAATTAAATCCGATTCAAACCCGTTAGATCAAAAGCTTAGTTCCTCTTAAATCGGAATCAATCCAACTTAGACCAATTCACTTAATCTAGCAATTCGAAGAGCCAATCATGACCTCATGAATTAGCTTTTTTGTTTGAAAAAAATGTTTTTTTTTATCGTTATTTTTAATTTGAAAAAAAAAACTAATAAATGATAAGAATTTAAAATTTTAACTATTTCACCATATTAATTATCAGGTATTGAGATTAATAATTGTCACTTTTTGCAATACACAATTATTACTATACTCTGACAATTTGTGAATTAAGTGAAAAAACTTTTTTTTATTGGCAATATCTCAAGAAAATTTACTGATATAATTAATATGAGACTAAAATTTATGATTGACAATACTCATTGTAATCTTTTACTACTTTAGAGAAAACTTTAAAAAACAACATAATATATGTGGGAGTGAATTAAGTATTAAAAAGAGAACATCATCTATATAATATCTATCAAACTTGATTTTTTTTGTTTCTTATTTCAATTTACTTTTCCATTTTTCAATTAATACTAAATCTTAACCCATTTAATATTAATTCTCGATAAAAAAAATTGAGAAATTTTGATTCTTTTTTCTAATTTAAAAAAAAAAAACTTTTGGTATCACTACTTAACCAAAATTAGGAAAAAGAGAAATTGTAATCAATTTTGTGGAATGCCTACAATTTAATATTAAGCGAGTACTACTATCACTTTTTCAAAATTAAGTTTATTTTTCACAATTATACAAATAAAATAAAATCTAAGTTTTTATAGATTTTTATGTTGTTCCGAAGGTATCTACGTACCTACAGCCCGTACTTTAGTATGTTGGTTTGTTTTAATTCTAAAAATTCTCCAGGTTTACATTTATAATCAATTTATTTTCGTGAGAAAATCTAAAAGGATCCTATTGAGTATTTTTATTTTATCAAAAATTCTCTGAGACGTCTTAGTTTTGAAGAGGATTTGTTATTATTTATTTATTTTCTAAAAAGTAATTTTTTTCTAAATGGAAAATTTTAAAGACCTAATGCTAAAAAAAGATTTCTTAAGTTACAATATATTCTTTATTTTTATATATATATTTTACAAAAACTAGTAAACAAATCATTAAATAAACAATTAAATTAAAAGGAAAAAAAAAAAGAAGCAAAAGATACTATACTGCACGTAGGTGTCACCGACCAATTTAGAAAGGCCCAAAATCACGAGGTTCGTTCAAGCCTAGGAAAAAATAATCCAGAATATTCTAAAAGATCTAGAAAGTTCTAGAATAGGTGGTAGGTAAGGTAGATAGATGTATTTAATGTAAAGGTAAGTGGGGATTCATTTATAACTGTTAGATCGAATTGATCTTAACCTTCCATCTTGAGAGGCTTCTTGTATATATAAGAGAGATTCCCTTAATTGTATCATTAAATTATTTTAAGTGAATACTATTTACATCAAAGTTTCTTTCTTTATATTTTCTCTCTCTAAATATTTTGAGTTGATACTGGATGACTTAGCCTTCCTTAGTGTGGTCAGGAACGCTAAGTGCCGCACGAGTTCGAATAAGGGAATCTGCCCGTGATAATTGGTATCAGAGCTAGGTAAGGAAACTTTATGTGGAGAAGAGGTCCTCTGGAGGAGGCAACAATACTTCGATAGTCGAAGAGTTAAGTATTCAAGAGGACCAAGAGTCACCAAGCAGAAGGCTGGGTCTCGGGCTTGCTGAACTCCCTCCTTAATAGGATGGATAGAGCGGAGTTGAGCATTGCTGAAGCAAAGGAACAATTCGATGAATCACAAGACACCCTTGAAGAGATGGAGGAAAAACTTCGAGGCGAGTTATAAGGAGCATTGAATCAAGCCATTAAGGAGTTGAAGCAGCGTGGTGAGGCAATTAAAGGGAAGAATGAAGTACTCCAAGCTCGAGTTATTGCTTTGGAAACTAAAGAGGAAGGTTATGAAGCCAAGATGGATGCTATGATCAGGCAGTAGTGGCAAATGGAGTGACCATCCAGTCTGGTCATAGGATCAATGTGCCTAAGCCCGAACCTTTCAATAAGATATGATCTGCTCGAGAGGTAAACAACTTCCTCTGGGGAATAGAATAATATTTTAATGCTGTAAGAATCTTGGATGACCTCGAAAAGGTACGTACTACTGCTATGTATTTGAAAGATTTTGCTATGGTATGGTGGCATCGGAGGGCAAATGAAATCAATACTTGGGCTAGCTTTGTACATGAAATCAAGGGGCAATTCTCTCTCCAAAATGCTCCTAAAGAAGCAAAGGTGAAGTTGCTTCACCTAACTCATAAGGGTGACATCGAGCAATATGTGAAGGAATTGTTAGAACTAATGCTGGAGATCCCAAACCTTAACCAGGATGATGCTCTAGTAATGTTTTAAGATGGTCTGGAACCTTGGGCAAAGTTAGAGCTAGATCAAAGAGGAATAGAAGACATCTCTAAGGCCATAGCAGTTGCTGAAGGCCTAATAAAGTTCAAGAAGACAGAACATAAGACCCCAATGGGAAGGTGGAAGGGGGGAGTTGAGAAGGAAAGGAATGGGAGTTCCTCAAGAGGGAAGCCTAAGATGGAAGAGAAAAATAATGATCGGGGAAGGACTCGTGAAGGAAAAGATGGGGAACGATGGAAGCCTTGAGAATTGAAGTGCTATTTTTGCAATGGGCTCCATTATACTAGGGAATGCTCAAAGAAAGATCGATTGGCAACAATTATGGTAGATGAAAGCTCCGATGAAGGGGATGAGGCTAAATTGTGTTCGGTACAACTGCTTAATGCTATGAAGATGCAGGAGAAGCGAAAGGGTGTACACTAAGGTGATAGTTGCTAGCAAGAAGTTAAATACTCTTATTGATACAGAGGCATCTCATCAGTTCATCTCTGATGTAACAGCAAGTAAGATTAGAATGGAAGTAGAGAAAACCAAGACACGACTCAAGACGGTAAACTCAAAGGAAGTCCTTACTATTGGAGTCACCAGAGAGATAGAGATCCATATGGGAGGGTGGAAAAGGAAAGAAACCATCAAAGTAGTACCTATGGATGACTTCGAATTTGTGTTTAGGATGGAATTCCTAGATCGTATTGATGCACTTATTATTCCTCGTGTAAACTATATATGTATACTCGAGACCAACTCTTAATGTGTGGTGCCTGTTACAAGGAAAGTTGATCAAGCCACAAAATTCATTTCCGCTATGTAACTAGCGAAGGGCTTAAAAAAGAATGAAGTTACGTACATAGCTACATTAAAGGGGGAAGAAGAGATGGGGAGTCAAGAGGTAATTCCACATCGAGTGGGGGAGTTGCTAGAAGAATTCAAAGACATCATGCCTAAAGAGCTGTCAAAGAAGCTACCACCAAGAAAGGAAGTGGATCATGCGATTGAGCTAAAACCAGGTACAAAGGCCCCTACTACAATTCCTTATCGCATGTTCCCAAAAGAATTAGAAGAATTAAGGCGACAATTGAAGGAGTTGTTGGAAGCTGAATTCATCTAACTGTCAAAGGCACCTTTTAGAGCTCCAATTCTCTTCCAGAAGAAATACGATGGGTCTCTCCAGGTGTGTATTGACTATAGGGCCTTGAATAAGGTAACTGAAAAAAAAAATAAGTGCCCTAATCCTTTGGTATTAGACTTGTTCGATCGATAGGGAGAGGCAAGATATTTTTCAAAACCGGTTCTATGATTAAGATATCATCAAGTACGGATAACAGATGGAAATGAGTCTAAAACCACTTGCGTCACAAGGTATGATACATTTGAGTTTCTTGTTATGCTATTTGGGCTCACGAATGCCCCAACTACTTTTTGTAGTCTTATGAATAGAGTATTACCACCATTCTTGGATTATTTTGTTGTGGTTTACTTGGATGACATCATGATTTATAGCAAGTTTATGGAAGAGCACCTAGAACATCTTCATACAGTTTGCTTAGCCTTAAGGGAAAACGAGTCATATGTAAAACTGAAGAAATATGCCTTTACAAAGGAAGAAATGGCCATCTTAAGGCATGTAGTAGGAAAGGGGAAGATCAAAATGGACGAAGAAAAGATACAAGCCATTCGAGAATGGAAAGAACCTACTAAGCCTACTGAATTAAAGTCATTTCTTGGCTTAGTAAATTATTACAGAAGTTTCATACATGGATACTCTCGAATGGCTGCCTCCTTAACGGATTTACTCAAGAAAGATGTCCTATGGGTATGGAGGGAAGATCGACAGAAGGCATTTGATACCTTGAAGGAAGCAGTCATTAAAGAACAAGTTCTTGCGCTCTTTAATTTTTGTGAAGTATTTGAAGTATGCATGGATGCTAGTGATTATGCCATTAGTGAGGTTTTGATGCAGGAAAACCATCCAATAGCCTTTGAGAGCCGAACATTGAACAATACGAAGAGGCAATACCCAGTACATGAGAAGGAAATGACAGTTGTAGTGCATTGCCTTCAAGTTTGGAGGTACCTTGTAAGTACAAGTCAGAGAGACTGGTCTAAGTTATTGGATGTCATACAGCTCTCTTTCAATCTACAGAAGAATGAATCAACAGGGCATAATCCATTTGAGTTGGCCCTAGGGAGACAGTCGCTAACTCCCAATACGGCAACCACAGGATATACGAGGTTTAGTTTCCTTGCATATAAAATTGCAAAAGAGTGGAAAGAAAGCCAAGACTTAGGTCTGAATTACTTAGACAAGGCTATTCAGAGAATGAAGAAAGTTGCAGGTAAGAATTATCGGCCAATGGAGCATCAAGTAGGGGATCAAGTACTTGTAAAGTTATACCTGATCCAGTAAACCAAGGGCCAATCACACAAAGGACTAATGAGGCGTTATGAAGGGCCATTTCTCATCGTAAAACAAGTGGGACGACTATCTTATAAGTTAGAGTTACCTCCAAGATTAAAATTCCACCCAGCATTTCATGTTAGTATGCTTAAGCCATATCATAAGGATGAGGATAACCTTAGTAGAACAATATTACAGAGGGCTCCAGTTAGAGTTCCGGAATCATACGAAAAAGAAGTTAGAAAAATTATTATGAATAGATATGTAAGAAGACAAGGCCACTCCCCTAGGTATAAGTATATAGTTATTTGGAAAGGAAAGCCGGAAAATGAGACTAGTCGAGAACCTACTGAAGCTCTATGGTAGTTATCCAAACAAAATTCAAAAGTTCCATGAAGAAAATACGACGAAGACGTTGCCGGAATGAGTAGAGGAGAATATTACGGGCCGATTTAGAAGAGCCCAAAATCATGAGGTTCGTTCAAGCCCAAGAGAAAATAATCCAAAATATTCTAGAAAATCTAAAAGGTTTCAGAATAGGTGGTAGGAAAAGTAGATAAATGCACTTAATGTAAAGGTAGGTGGGGATTCATTTGTAACCGTTAGATCGAATTAATCTTAACCTTCCATCTTAAGAGGTCTCTTGTATATATAGGGGAGATCCCCTCAGTTGTATCATCAAGTTATTTCAAGTGAATACTATTTACATCAGAGTTTCTCTCTCTATATTTTCTCTCTCTAAATATTTTGAGTTAATACTGGCTGACTTAACCT
The DNA here is from genome assembly GCA_024138005.1 of Lumnitzera racemosa. Taxonomy (NCBI): domain Eukaryota; kingdom Viridiplantae; phylum Streptophyta; class Magnoliopsida; order Myrtales; family Combretaceae; genus Lumnitzera; species Lumnitzera racemosa. The sequence continues at coordinate 6,061,123 of JAMXBC010000012.1, forward strand.
TCCTTAATATGGTCAAAAACACTGAGTGCCGCAAGGGTTCGAGTAAGGGAATCTGCCCATGATACAGGGATCTTAGAGCGGGTCGATGGTCCTCCATTCCAGGTCAAGTCTTGGATCTGGGTAAGCAATTACACTAAGCTCTCTAGACGCCAAATCAGATAGGACTTTCAATTTTGGTGTAAAAGTGATTGGTGAAATTGATATTTACACCAGCGCCTCAACTCACGGTGACCTTTTTTTGTGTGCTTACAAATGGGAGTGACGGTGGTTACTACAAGGACGGTGATAAGCATTGAATTAGGGCTTCGCACGATGTTAGGTGAAGATGGGGGCTTGGGTTATGAATCGTGTGTCAGAGATTGGATGAGTGAAAGGGGTCAAGTAAACTCCGGCACTACAGTATGCCCACATGGCTGCTGCTGTTTCGTTGTGTATTTTACTATGAGGGAGTGTATCGGACAGTAGTTCGTGTGTGAATGTTGGTACGAATTGAGCAGTAGCAAGGGAGAAGCTATTGTGGCATGTGGGAATCGTGTTTGGTGCACGACTTGTTGTTAGCATGTGGTATCAAGCACGTAATGAAGAAGAAAGTCAAATGTGTAGGAGTCACAATTGGCAGAAAGAGGTACTGCTGGGGCATTGGGTTGAATCAGCATGCATTAGAGATGAGCTTCGACGGTGTGGAGTACAGATTGTGTTTTGGGAGAATTTGAGGATGCAGGTTGAAAGCAAGAGAAGGTGGTATCGTGTGGCTGTGATTAAGGGAGCTCGATGTTTGGTGGCCGCAAGTGTGGGTTTACTGAGTTGGGTTAGGGCTCGGGTTGATGGTTTTCGATGGATCTACTATTGTTTGCACGTGTGGTACATGCAAGTGATGGCAAAAGAGAGGGAGTGGACTTCAGGGTTTAGTCTAAGTTACAGTTCAACTGTACTTCGGTGACTGTGAATTAATGTCTCGGTGAGGATTGGAACTGGATAGTGTCTATTGATTGCAAAGTGTGTGTGATCGGAGTGGAGTTGTTATGGCGTGCTCAGTGTTGTATGTGATCGGCATGAAGTTGTTGTTGACATATGGATAGAGATGGAGATGGAGCGCTGCAATTGTGCTTAGTTAATGCGCCATGGATTGAGGATAGAGAAAGAAAACTATAGTTTGTTAGAAGAGTAGGAAATCGATGGCAATTTGGTTGAAGCTAATGTGTAATTCTTTTTAATTTATATTAAGTGATCGTTATATATAAAACTCAAGAATAAATCTTTTGTATAGATTCAAATTTAAATTGATAAAAATCAAAATCAGACTTGAATCCTAAAAATCTTTATTACATTAAATTTAATATTATCGTATTAGATTTATGTTATATCCAATAATGATTTAAATATAATTCTATTATGTTCAAAATGTTTGACAAAATTTATAATTAGATTTAAATCTCATTCGCCTCACTGATTTTTGCAAATAGAAGAAAAATAAAAGGCATATATGTACCTGATAAGATTCAAACCCATGACCTCACAATACTATGTCTAAATATTTGTCTTGACATTTAGTATAATTAAATTGTACTTAGGAGTTAGACCAAATCTATTGACCCTAAAATATTTTGTTTTCTAAAAAATCTTTATAATTTTTCTCTTTTTCCATTTTTTTTGTGTTTTTTATCATTTTTCAATTTTATTTATATTTTATTTTTTTATATATATTAGGACCCTTTAAAAACTAAAACTACACAGGGCGAAAATTAAGTGTCTACAGTACATATAATATACTTGCCATTATATATATATATAGTATAAATATATTCCTTATAATTTTTAATTACATTAAATTATAAATACACTAGTATTTTCGTAAATTATTAAAATATATCAATTTATAAAAGTATTTACTCTTTCAAAAGTTAGACAAGGTTTTATGAAACTCATAATATTTTGTGTCTCAAACTCCTTTAATTATTAAAATAATATATTTTATACTGTAACTATCTATTTTCATCAACATTAAAATATATGATTTTAATGATTCTTTTTTTTTTATATATATACGTATTGTTTAGTCTTTATTAAAATACTAACGGGTCAAGCTACAATTTAGACTCATGACTCAGGGGTCTAGATTAGTTTAGTAAACCAAAGGGTAGATTTATGTCCAATTCATAAGCCGAACCCAATCCTTTCTTAGGTCTATGCTTGCATGAAGCTAATAATAGGTGGTAATAGCTATGCATGAGAAGTATTGGGTGCATAGAACATGAGCTTTATCCATAATTGTTTATCCTATAGGTACAAGTGCTCATATTATAAATAATAAAATCCTAATTGATTCTATAACAAGCAAAACTACTTTAAAATCTATATCAATAGAGTCCAAAGGTTACAAGTCTTCATATAGATTGTAATACCTCTTACATGCTAGGAGAAGGAACTCTAATCATCGAGATATCTTTTGGTGTAGTAGCTTAAAGTACGTCGAAACTCTAGAGTTAAGCGTATTCGGGCTAGAGTAATCCTAGGATAGGTGACCTCTTAGGAAGTTACCACACTAGGAGATAAAACCGTACGATATTCCACGCCAAAGCGGACAATATATCAGTAAGAAGAGTTCTAGCCAAGTCGTTACAGGTAGTATTAGAGTAGTCCACCAGCCAAAAGGGCAGACCTCTGCCTGGTAGTGATTCTGTACCTATTTAACAAAATTGACATAAATTTCAATTCTGTAAAAAGGGTGGATTGTAATACCCCTTAAGAACTACGTGACTGAACTTTAATTATCGAGGTGTTTTTGGGTGTAATGGCTTAGAGTATATTGAAACTCCAAAGTTAAATGTACTTGGGCTAGAGCAATCTAAAAATTGGTGATCTCCTTAGAAGCTACTACTGTTACGCCCCGAAGCGGTAGAGTCGTAACAGCCCCCGCCATGTAAACCGCCCTAAGATAGAAGTTGGTCTTACAACCGCTATCTTAGACCTGATCTACACAAGGCGTCCACGACTAACCCGCTTTGAAGTAGACAATTTGTAATTTAAACAAATCACTTAAGAAAGTGAGAAAAGTTATATATAGTCACTATAATTCAGTTATTACATTAATCAGAAATGAAAAGTAAAACATGTTTTGATTCTTCAATGTTTTTCCTTACTCCCCAGGATCCAACAGTTGCTAGCTTCAGAGTAGTTGTTGCCGCTTCTTAGCCAGCACCTGCACGATGTCTATAGGGATGTGAGCAACCACAGCTCAGTAAGTTAAGACGGAGGACTTAAAACTATACCATACACACAACAAGGTTTTCAATCACTTATTAGGTGCAATGCATGTGCAAGCAAATGCCATCGCATGAAGTTGTCCGGCCCGTCGTGAGATTAGAGAAATTACGCTCGCTCTAATCCGGGTTGAGGAGTTGCCGTTAATGCAACAGCTCACGACCAAACCCAGGCATATGTAATGGAGACCTTGCTCCTCCCGCGACTACCTTCGAACCACTGCCTTCACCCTCGCCGCGACCTCCTCTCCTGTCACTTAGTTCGACTGAGGATGAAGAAGGGACCATTTTGCAATCCTGCGCTATCCCTTCCGAAGGGGTCGGTATTTGGTCGGAGAGTCCTAAGTTCCCCTAACGGGTTGCCATGCATGTTCGATTATGATTACAGGTCGTATATTTGATTAAGTCCAATTCAGGGTGATCAATCATTACATACAATTCATACAACATGTGCCAAAGCAACAAACAGAATCATAGCATCACCCATAATCAAGCACATGCACACATTCAACTATCTAACAAGCACAACCAAGCATAATCTTAAGCCTCCAAAAATACAGCATCGTATTAATCCCAACTTACCTCGACTCCTCGCTCACTCACTCGAGGTCCGATTTGCTCAGGCCATCGCCGATCATCCCTATAACACGAACGTGGTTTCAGTATTGCATATAATATTATAAGTTCATTTTATCCGATAACGCTTATTGTTAGGTTTTGTTTAAGGTTTAATATGCCTAATTATCTAGGTATTAAGTCTTTTATAATTATTTTAGGTTTGGGTTTAGGTTCGGGTTCCGCATCGATTTCTAAATTAGATTCTAGTTCAATTTCTAGGTACTGTTTTGTACCCGGATCTTAGAAATTTGTTTCAACTCATAATGTGAAACTATCCACATTATTTCCAGATACCCTAAATACGATCACTACCCCTAGTCCGCATTTTATTCCATCCGGTACACTTAAATCCATATTAGTGTACCGAATTTACTCATGTTGTGAGAAATTTTTACATTTTTCATATAATTACCTAAAATTGAATTTTGTTTCAGATTTGTTATGTTCTGATTTTCATTATTTTATTATCTAATTAAACCTAATTTTTCCATATTTATTAATTTTTAATTCTACATATTCCTAATTTTCTACATTTACCACATAACACCTTCATTACTTATACTTAACACTCCATACACTAAGATCAGGTTTCCACATCAGAGATTAACATCCCTAAACATCTAATTACTATCTAAATCAGTAATTAATATCCTAATCACCTGATTAACTCCCAATCACTCAATTTTTCCATTATTTTAGGGCTAAAAATTAACTTAAAAATTTAGAAAATTAAATTTAAAAAAATGGCTTCATAGCACTATTATATATCACATGAGCATCCTACAGAAAAAATTTGAGCTTCAAACTACACTCCTAAGGTCATTTATTTCTAAACCGAAATGTGCTCAGTTTTGCATGATTTCTTAAGGACCCTATATTACGGAATATGTTTTCATCTAAATAATATTTTTCCTACAAACTACATACAAAAATATCCCAGAATAAAAAAATTCATAATTTTCTAATTATATTTACTATTTTTACAAGAATCGGGCTGGAATTTGGACTCACCGTTTTGGGTGGCTCCGGCCACCTCGGGCCTCCGTGGCCTTGTCGGCCGGCCTGGGCGCTGCCACCACCGTGTGGTGGTGGTGGCCGTCCACTTCCAGCTCCTCTTCTGGTGTGGGTTCCTTTTAAAACCCTTAACTGCACAGTTTTTCTTATTTTTTTTATTTTCTGGATTTTATCTCGAATTTTCGACTCTCCCTAATTTTCTCACTTTCCAAACTGTCCAAATGAGCTCTGTAAATTTTTTCCCTATTTATAGACATTTGCTGTAATTAATATGCATTAATTTGACAAGACTTTGTCCAAATTCCTTAATTTTTGGCTTTTGTGTTGTTCAATTTTTATTGGCTAATTTTTATTTTGCAGCTTTGGACCTGCCACGACCTTATCTTGATTCATCTTATCATCTTCTGATTTTTTTCTTATTTTTTCCATAATTATTTTATATTTTTCTTTAATTATTTGCTTAGTTTTCGGCCAATTTAGTAATTACACGTATTTTTATCTACACGTAAATACATGTAGAGTATACGTGAACATTCCTAAATATTATTTTGGTCATTCTAAAATTTTTAGTATACATATAATCTATCTCTAATAATTTATTGGTTATTATATTACACTTTTTGCCTTTTCGGTAATTAGCAGTTATTATGCTTAAAATTTGAAAATTTTATAGTCTCCTATTTTGCTATTTATTTTCTTAAATTTAAGTTTACGGGGTCATTTTTACTCATATTTCTCTCAATAGTTTATAATTTGGGTGTGATCGGATCCTTTAGCCGATCGCCCTAAACCTTGGATTCTAAATTCAATCCTATGGTTACTTGGCTGAACTTTGGGGCTTACAACTACACTAAGGGACAAAACCGTGTAGCGCTCTACACCAAAGCAAATAATATCTCAGTAGGAGAAGTTTCGATCGAGCCATTACATATTGTAATAACCCTTACATGCTTGGAGAATAAACTCTAATTATCAAGGTACCTTTTGATATAGCGGCTCGAAATACGTCAAAACTCCAAAGTTAAGCGTGCTCAAGCTAGATCAACCCCAAGATAGGTGACCTCTTAGGAAACTACCTCCTGAGAAGCTACTGCACCAGGGACAAAACTGTACGGCGTTCCATGCTAAAGCAAACAAGACCTTGATGAGAGGAGTTCTAGTCAGATCGTTACAGGAGGTAGTAGAGAACTCTACTAGCTAAAAGGGTAAGTCCCTGCTTAATAATGCTCTTGAACATATATAACAAAACTAACGAAGACGTCAATTTTATAAGAGGGGTAGATTATAATACCCCTTACATGAGAGGAGAAGGAACTCAAATCACTGAGGTACTTTTTTGGTGTAACGACTCGAAATACGTCAAAACTCCAAAGTTTAGTGTATTTAGGATGGAGCAATCCTAAGATGGGTGATTTTCTAGAAAGTTACTGCACTAAGGGACAAAACTATGCAGTGTCTTATGCTAAAGCAAAAAATACCTATGTGGGAGGAGTTCTGGCTAAGTCATTATAGGATTGTAGTACCCCTTAAGAACCATGTGATAAAACTTCAATCATCAAAGTGCCTTTTAGTGTAGTGGCTCAAAGTACGTCGAAACTCCAAATTTAAGTATGCTCAAACTAAAGCAAGAGATAAAACTATACAATGTCCTACGTTAAAGCAAACAATATCAATGTAGGAAGAGTTTCGGTCAGGTTGTTAAAAGTGGTATCAAAGCACTTTACCGATCGAAGGGCAAGTCCTTACCTAGTAGTGGTTCTAAACCTATGTAACAAAACTGACGAGAATGTTAGTTCTGTAAATGAGGTAAATTGTAATACCCTTTATATTTTAAGAGAAGGAAACATATTAGGCGAAAGAACTCTAATCATCAAGGCACATTTTGGTATAGTGACTTGGAGTATGCCGAAACTCCAAAGTTAAGCATATGCAGACTAAAATAATCTTAGGATAGGTAACCTTCTAGGAAACTGCTGCACCAAGGGATAAAACTGTGCAGCATCCCATGCTAAAGAAGATAATACCTTGGTAGGAAAAGTTCCAATCGGGTTGTTACAAGTGGTATTAAAGCAGTCCATTAGCCGAAAGGACGGAACCCTACCTAGTGGTGATTCTGGACCTGTGTAATGAAACCAACGTAGACATTAGTTTTATAAAGGGGGTAGATTGTAATAGCCCTTAAGAATTACATGATGGAACTCTAATCATTGAAGCAACTTTTGGTATAGCGACTCGAAGTACATAGAAACTCTGGTATTAAGCATATTAAAAGCTGGACTAATCCCAAGATAGGTGACTTTCTAGGAAGCTGTGACATTAGGAGACAAAATCATACAGCATTCCACACCAAAGTGGATAATATCTCAGTGAGAGGAGTTCTAATTGAATTGTTACAGGTAGTATCAAAGCACTCTATCAACCGAAAGGGCAAATCCCTACTTGATAGTGGTTCTAAACTCGTATAACAAAACTAACAAAGACGTCAGTTCTATAAGGGGAGTAGACTATAATACCCCTTACATACGGGGAGAAGAAACTTGAATTATCATGGCACATTTTGGTGTAACGACTTGGAGTACATTGAAACTCCAAAGTTAAACGTTCTCGGGTTAGAACAATTCCAAGATGGGTCATCTCCTAAAAAGTTGCTACATTAAGAAACAAAACTACACAGTGTCCCACTCCAAAGCGGACAATATCTTAATGAGAGAAGTTTCGACCATAAACCTATGAAATTTTTTGTTATATTTTTATGATATAAAATTTTTAGGGCAAGTGCTTCTAAAAAGGCTAGCCTACGACTTTTCCAAGTAATTATATGGCAACAAAGTGATAGTTTAAGAGTTTATTGTAAAATATAAAGTTTAGATTATTTGTTAGAAATCTTATATGAAAATAGTGACCATATACTATTTTAATTTTATAACAAGGCCTTATAACCTTATTGAGTATCACATTGATTATGTAATTAATATGGACTAGCACTAAGGTCACAAAAGTATTTAGATAATTTTTTTTTTATTTCTTTGGAAAAGACAACTTGTTTATGGTAATCTACACTAAAAAATTATAAAAACATAATTAAAAATAAGCTGACTAGTTTAACAATAAATGGGTTATGGATATTTGGAATCATAAAAGAGGAAAAATGAAACACTAACTCACAATGAAGTAGTATGGAAAAACAAAATCAAGATTGCTTTAGAGTTGAGAGAAATTGACTGATAATAAACAGAAAGTGAGACATAATAAAATAAATGGGAGTTGAAAAAGTAGGTTTAATAATAGCACTTTGAAAGAATATGAGAGGTAGCAAAACGGTGAATAATGTAATACGATATGGCATCTTTTACTTTCTCGAATGAGTAAACAAGCTTTAAGCCTTAAGTATGTCCTGAGTTAAACATATCATATTCTTTATGTTCGATGTTCTTAATTAAGAATTTTGTATGGAGTGAATATAGTGTATCCTAGATGTGCACCACTTACATTCCCTATAGTATCGATTTCGAGATGGTACGAATATGTAGATGTTGTATCCAATACTAAAGTATATTATATCCGGTAGTCTATCATGTGGGAGCGTAGGCGTAGGTTTTGAAAATAGAGATTAAAATATGTCCTATAATCTATAGTATCCATATGAAACTCACTACAATGCAGGATAGAGAAGGTTCTAGGCTTTTCACGGTGATCCACTCACCTCTACTACTAACCATACATTGAGAATCACTTGATTATTTGCTAGTATTGTATATGCATGGTGTCCAAGAGCCTGTAGGTATCTTGTTGGCCAACGTTACCCATCTAATTCTTTAATTATGTTTATTTTAATTTTTTTTATGTATTATGTTTCCATATTTATCAACGTTATTGGTATTATTCAACACATTAGAGTCAAAATTCCTTATATTTTATGTTGAAAAAATTAAGGGAAGGGGAGGGAGATGGAGTTTATCACGTTTGTGGATTTGTTCATGGCATGCATGTTTTTTTCCATCTCCCGTCTAGATTAATTGACGTGCACTGCGCATGAAAGAAATCTCACAAGATATTCTTGATCAATGTCTTTAACTTCTATAAATTTTATTTTATTTTTTTGCATGAAATTATCTAAAATTTTTTATTTAAAATTGATCATACATTGAATAATGTCGTGCCAATTGTTATCATGACTCATATTCCTGTCATATTGTGATGCTTTGGGTTCTTCCAGAGTTTATCGGCTGCTTTTAGCGTTAAAATGAGAAAATGGAAAGAGTTGAAAATTGATTAGGTGAAATAAAAATGGTCCATGTTCTGTCGTATTTTTCTATTTGTAATAGGCCCAAATGCATTTTGTGCTTTGGTTTACTAACTATTTGGACTCTTTCTTGTTTAGTAGTCACTTTCAATGTTAAAACATTAAGGTCAAATTTTGAAATAAAAAATGAAAAGAAAAAAAAAAGATGAAATAAAATTGAACATGTAAAGTCTTTACATAATATGTTGGGGCATGAAAGTGAACAGGTTGAGAATATATATATATAATATTTAGGTTTACTTGATCCGAAGAACATGTGGGGTCACAAATATCTTTACACCATTTAGGTTTATGTTGAGATCTCAAAAATTTAATATTTCCTATCTCATAACTATTCCTACAAAGTTATGTTATGCAAGAATACAGTTAAGGCATTTTTCTTTTTCTTTTTTTTCATTTTTTCCTTTTTCCAACTATATTATATATTACTATTTAGGGAAGGAAGAATTCAAACTTAATGAATCCACGCTAAGTATTCAATATAGATCCTTGTCTAAGTTCAATGTTTTTCCCAGAAAAAAATAAATAAATAAATAAATATATATATATATATATATTGGCTGCAAACTTTAAAGTGATAAAAAGAGTATGTCCTGGCCTGGAAAATGGACCTGAATGATCTGATGGGATCAGTGGAGTTGCAGAGATATATATGGGGGTATCTGCAAATGCACTGGCCAACCATTTGAACTCCACGAAAACAGATACCATTGAAGGCAGCAGAGTTTTTCTATATGTTTAATGCTTGTTTCAGTGCAGACATTTAGTATCCAGGAATTATTATACATATCTTCTTGAGTAATGCACTTCCAAGATCTAGGAGTAACGCCCAATAACATGGTGAATAAAATTGAAAAGCTGTCAGTTTGAACAGGTAATTTGCTTTAATAATTAATTAAAACATCATCCCAGCTGTAATATGATTTTAGTTGAAAAGAGTGGAATTTTCAAAATTAATTGCAGTTTCCCATATCGAAAGACGGGCACCAACTTACCCAAGGCCGATTAGTGGAACTGCCCTTTCGAAAAAAGTCAATTTCTTAATTTTATTTTTCTTTTCCCATGGTTCTCGCAAGCAGACCTACCATTAAATCATGAAACTAGCAGTTTGTGAGAACGATCCGATTCACAATTTTAAAACCTTTAGTTCTCATTTCAAGTCGGGTTTGTACTTAAATTAACATAAAATGTGTTTTTTAATTGTTCATCGCCGATGATGATAAGAAGATATATATTAGTTTTTTATTTGTCCACAACAATTAAATTAATAAAATGATATTATTAAATATATAATGAAATAATATAATAGAAATTATACATATATATAAAAAAAAAATGGCTAGAAAAAACCTAGCCATTAGGTTGAACATTGGTGAGCACAACTAATGCAAATGGTTTCGGGGTCGCCACCAAAAGACCGCTTGAGATGAGCTGTTACTCATAGTCCTTAAATCCTGGAAATTGGAGACCCACCTGAACTATTGATGCTACCTAAAACGTCCATAGACAAAATCAGGTCCATGCATAAACTCGTGATTGAATTTGGTTTAACAAACTTTGAACCCAAAATAGTTCCCTACCGTAGGCCGGGAGCCGAACCTTTGATGGTACACTACGAGACATCTGAATCAAGGCACTTTTTATAATGTAGCTTGACAAAAGGTCCTATACACTTGCTTTGAGTGGTGATATTCTCTTTTCTAGGTTATGCCTTTTCTAGCAGAGCCTGCTTCCCCTAATATCCTCCTGTTGCAAGTTTTACCCTCACGCAGACATCTTATCATTGATGTTATATCCAAATCCAGAGATTTACCGAAGAATAAAAGAGTTAAAAATCGTGAGGTGAAATCGAGATTCAACCAAAATCAAACTAAAAATATTAAAATATAATTTATATTAATTTATAAAATAATAAAATTATCCATATTTTCGTAATATAAAAGTTAAGAGCTTCTTATAATTCAATTTTATTTTTCCTATATCCATATTTGTTTTAATAAATTGACATATTCTCTTAAAAACAAAATAAAACGGTATATTTTGATTCAAAAAACTCGATGGATACCTATAGGAACTATATTGGACCGATCGGATCCGTAGGGTTGAACCAGAGTTACTGTTAATAAAGGTCTAAAAGGTGACTTGGATAGGACAAATTAATCTGGATATGACAGCATATCATATTACAATCAGTATTGTCAAACCTAGGTCGACATTTACGATTCAACTAGTTCGACCTAATCCAATCATAAAACCAATTCGATCTATCTAATCTAGTTCTATCTCTTCTAACCTTTAACCTTAATCTATATGAAGGTTAACCATCCAGATCGAGTCTAAAAATATTGATTGTAATTATAATATATTCAAGTAGAAGCTGAGAGAAAGACACCATAATCTAAGGAAGATTTGGTCAAATCAATTTTTGATGCAAATCTATCATAATCTCAAATATCATGTATCTTTAATTTTACATATCTTAAATAATATTATTCTTTATCCTTAAATAATATCATTTATGCATATCTCCTTATGTAGATTTGCTTTTATCCAACAAGATCATACGACCACCGGTATAAAAAGCTCATGGTGGAAAACTTATTAGTTATTATAATTATCAATTTTTTTTTAAAAAAATTAATGTCTTTTAGTTATTAGTATTTTCTTAAAAGCTATATATTAATAATCATCATTATTATTACTATTATGTCCTTGAATTTTCCTTTGTATTTCAATATCAATTAGTGAATTTCCATATAATATTTCCTTTCAAAATAAGTAGTTACCTATCATTAATTGTGATAAAGAATTATTATTACTTTAGATTAATCTGTTTTCCATTTAACCTATTGTTTTCTTTTTTCGACCCTTAGTCATTACTTATATTATGGGTGAATAGGTAGAATGTAGGTAGAACCCTACACCCTATCCTATGGAGACAAGTTTCAAAACTTTCCTACTGTACCTTATCTTATAATACCTTGAAACCACCATATATCATGTATCCTATAACTTGTAAAGGATGCATCTCTATATTTTTTATTTTTTTCTTATAAATTTTAATGTAGTTATATTTTTAAGACATAAAACAAACCCAACCCCTTTTTATTATGAAAAACAATTACTCAATTTAGCTTATATTTCAAATGACGACAATGAATGGAGTCTATTAAGGTTTATCTCCAATCATTTTTTTTTTCTTAAATGGTTCTTTAACCATTATTATTGTAAGCCCCAAAGTTCAGCCAAGTAACCGTAGAATTGAACTTAGAATCCAAGGTTTAGGGCGATCGGCTAAAGGATCCGATCACACCCAAATCATAAACTATTGAAAGAAATATTAGTAAAAATGACCCCATAAACTTAAATTTAAGAAAATAAATAGTAAAATAGGAGACTATAAAATTTTCAAATTTTAAGCATAATAATTGCTAATCACTGAAAAGGAAAAAAGTGTAATCTAATTACTAATAAACTACTAGAGATAGATTATATGCATACTAAAAATTTTAGAATGACCAAAATAATATTTAGGAATGTTCACGTGTACCCCACATGTATTTACGTGTAGATAAAAATACGCGTAATTACATAAATTGACCGAAAACTAAGCAAATAATTAAAGAAAAATATAAAATAATTATGGAAAAATCAGAAAAAAATCAGAAGAGGATAAGCTAATGCAAGATCAGGTCGTGGTCAGAAAAAGAAAAATTGGCCAATAAAAATTGAACAACTTAAAAGCCAAAAATTAAGGAAATTAGACAAAGTCTTGTCAAATTAATGCATAATAATTACAAAAATCGTCTATAAATAGCAATAAAAATTCAGAAGCTCATTTGGATAGATACAAATCAGAAAAAATTAGAGAGAGTTGAAAATTGGAGAGAAAATCCAGAAAATAAAAAAAATAAGAAAAACTGTGCAGTTGGGGATTTTAAAGGGAACTCATACCAGACGAGGAGATGGGAGTGGACGGCCACCACCACCACACAGTGATGGTAGCACCCATGCCGACCGAAAATTCCACGGCGGCCCACGGTGGCCGGAGCCACCCAAACCGGTGAGTCCAAATTCCAGCCCGATTATTGTGAAATTTTGTAAAAATAATAAATATAATTATAAAATTATTAATTTTGTTATTCTGAGATATTTTTGTATGTAGTTTGTAGGAAAAATATTATTTAGATGAAAACATGTCCCGTAATATAGGGTCCTTAAAAAATCATGCAAAACCGAGCACATTTTGGTTTAGAAATAAATGACCTTAGGAGTATAGTTTGGAGCTCAATTTTTTTTCTGTAGGATGCTCATATGATATAGAACAGTGCTATGAAGCCATTTTTTTAAATTTAATTTTTGAAATTTTTAAGTTAATTTTTAGCCCTAAAATGATGGGAAAATTGGGTAATTTGGAATTAATTAGGTGATTAGGATATTAATTACTGATTTAGATAGTAATTAGATATTTAGGGATGTTAATCTCTGATGTGGAAACCTGATCCTAGTGTATGGAGTGTTAAGTATAAGTAATGAAGGTGTTACGTAGTAAATGTAGAAAATTAGGAATATGTAGAATTAAAAATTAATAAATATGGAAAAATTAGGTTTAATTAGATAATAAAATAATGAAAATTATAACATAACAAATCTGAAACAAAATTCAATTTTAGGTAATTATATGAAAAATGTAAAAATTTCTCACAACATGAGTAAATTCGGTATACTGATACGGATTTAAGTGTACTGGATGGAATAAAATGCTGATTAGGGGTAGTAATCGTATTTAGGAAATCGGGAAGTAATGTGATTAATTTCACATTATGGGTTGAAACGGATTTCTAAGGTTGGAATCTAAAACATTACTTAGAAATCGAACTAAAAACCTAATTTAGAAATCGATGCGAAAACCGAACCTGAACCTAACCCCAAACCTAAAATAATTACAAAAGACTTAATACCTAGATAATTAGGTATATTTAACCTTAAACAAAACCTAACAATAAGCGTTATTGGATAAAATGAACTTATAATATTATACGAAATACTGAAACCACGTTCGTGTTATAGGGATGATCGGTGATGGCTTGAGAAATCGGACCTTGAGTGAGTGAGCGAGGAGTCGAGGTAAGTTGGGATTAATACGATGCTGTATTTTGGAGGCTTAAGATTATGCTTGGTTGTGCTTGTTAAATAGAGAATGTGTGCATGTGCTTGATTATGGGTGATGCTATGATTCTATTTGTTGCTCTGGCACATATTGTATGACTTGTATGAAAGAATTGATCAACCTAAACTGGACTTAATTAAATATCCTACCAGTAATCATAATCGGACATGCATGGCAACCCGTTAGGGGAACTTAGGACTCTCCGGCTAAATACCGACCCCTTCGGAAGGAATAGTGCAGGATTGCAAAATGGTCCCTTCTTCATCCTCAGTCGAACTAAGTGACAGGAGAGGAGGTCGCGGCGAGGGTAAAGACAATGGTTCGAAGGTAGTCACGGGAGGAGCAAGGTTTCCATTACACAAGCCTGGGTTTGGTCGTGAGCTGTTGCATTAACGGCAACTCCTCAACCCGAATTAGAGCGGGCGTAATTTCTCTAATTCCACGACGGGCCGGACAACGTCGTACGATGGAATTTGCTTGCACATGCATTGGCTTGCACATGCATTGCACCTAATAAGTGATTGAAAACCTTATTGTGTGTATGGTATAGTTTTAAGTCCTCCGTCTTAACTTACTGAGCTGTGGTTGTTCACATCCTTATAGACATCGTGCAGGTGCTGGCCAAGAAGCGGCCACAACTACTCTAAAGCTAGCAACTACTCTAAAGCTAGCAACTACTAGATCCTGGGGAGTGAGGAAAAACATTGAAGAATCAACACATATGTTATTACTTTTCATTGCTGAATAATGCAATAACTGAATTATAGTGATTATATATAACTTTTCTCACTTTCTTAGGTAAATGATTTATTTTAATTACAAACTGTTTACTTCAAAGCGGGTTAGTCGTGGACACCTTGTGTAGATCAGGTCTAAGATAGCGGTTGTAAGGCTAACTTCTATCTTAGGATAGTTTACACGGCGGGGCTGTTACGACTCTGCCGTTTCGGGGCGTGACAATTATTGTGGAAAAATATATATATTTATGACTTAAACTTTATCACATTTTCTGTTTAAGTCCTAAACATTTCATTTTTTTTTCTATTTAAATCATCTACATTTGTAAGTAATATTAGTTAAGGACTTCTACTTGCCCAAAATAAATGACGTGACATTTATTTAATTAAAATTTGTACCACATAACATATAATTAATAGCTACATTGGCAAACTAGTAGTGTCATATTGACCTAATCAAAAATTTCAACCTGATACTTATAACAAAGTACTTTTACCTCTTAATGAAATCTACCTTCAAAAAATCCATTTTCCTCTACCCCTTCTGAATAGTCCCAAACCCTATTAGAAATTTGTTTTCTTCATCAAAACCCTTGAAAAATCCATTGCATTTTTGAGAAAAAATGATCTATAGCAACCTATCATCGTATTTCTTGGAAATTTGAAAACCTTATTTGAAGCTACACTTAACCTTAAACTAACCCATCCTCATATCTATAAAGCAAAGATTGTAGAGATTTGAAAAAATGCTAAAATCTATGAGAATGATCTATAAAAATTTATAGAGAAGGAAAGATGGAGAAAGTGAGTTTAATAAGTAACATCAAAGTCCAACGGCCTATGGTTGTGGTGAAATGTTATTGTAAAATGGAGACTTTATTAATGACTTTGTAGACGCATAAGAACCCAAGCAGAAGATTCATGAGATACTCATTGTGGAAGGATGGAGGGTGTAACTTCCACAAATGAGTTAATCGCAAGTTCTCCAAATGGGTAAAGGTAGTTATTGTTAGTTTGCTAGGCAGAGACGAAATTGTCGAGATGGAAGGGCCAAAGCTTGAAGTAGTGAATTTGAATAAAAAACTAAGAGTTGAAAAAGAATCATAGAAAGTCCTTAAAAAGACCCTGTTGTTTATATGATTTATGATAGTAATTATGATAATAATTGGTTTGGATGTTGTGAGAATGAGCCATATAAGCCTTGTGATGTTAATCGTTGTGTGTAATCAAGCTTGGTTTAGCGCTTTACCATGCTGAAGTTGACTATCGTGATATGTTTTATGAGAAGGGCAAGAGTTAAAGTAAGAAATTGTATTTGTTATGTGGAAGACAACTTATGTTCAATGTGCATAAGTGTTGGGTTCAAATTTTTTATGCACTCAAATGTGACCCAAATAGTTTGCTCACATTGCTATTAATTATGTGCAACGTGGCGCAAATTTTAATGAAAAAATGCTACGTCATTTATTTCGGATGGAAAAATTAACGGACCTAATGGAAGTCCTCAATTGACATCGCTTGAAAGCGAAGAGAACATAAATAGAAAAACCAAAATATTTAAGATTCAAACAGAAAATGTGGTAAGGGTTGAGTCCAAAATATATACTTCTCCCTATAATTATTGATGAATTTTTACGAAAATATTATATAAAATATTTTTTGTATAAAATATTCATTTTGTAATAATCATATTACAGAGGTATTTAAGGGAATAAGCATGCTATTTTAAGAAATGAAAGTGGTAAACATCGTACTTAATGCAAGATCTACAAATTCTATTAAAATATGAATAAAAGATTCAAAAAATTATATAATTCAATAATTGTGGATTGACAATAATATAAGGATCAAACTAAATTATTTTTCCTTTTTAAGGTACATGCACTTGTAAAATATATTTTATACTCTAAAAAATTCAAATTTTAGTTTAGTAATAATACCAAATATTTTATCAAATATATATAAAAAAAAAAACTATTTTATTATCGAAAACAAGTAATTGACATGCCTTATAACTTGTAAATGGTGCTAGAAGTAAAAACTAGCAACTCAAAATCCCTTTTCGAACTTTGTTAGATAATGTAATTAGCAAAGGAGAAAGGAGTACAAATAAAACAATAATGGAATAAAGACTAAAGAAGAAATATGGAAGAGAATGGACTAACAAGAATTTTGTTTAAAGTTTTCGATTGGCTAAATTTTGTTTTATTTTAATTAGATGGTATCATTTAATTATTAATTTTATTTAATTACTATTATATGATAGGTACCCTAGAACTATTACCTTATATGTTTTAAAGTACAAGTTTCAAGATGGGTACAAGATATCTTGACTTTTTACTTGTATCCTACTCTATAAGAACATGTTATGAGAAATTACTACCCAAAATCTATCCTATAGCCTTAATTATCCATCAAGAACCTATCCAACAAGTATGATCCAGGTAGATACCCTATACGATGGGATTATCCGTTCATCCTTAACTCATATAATATTTTGAATAGTTGTAATCCTTTGCATAATTAATGAAAAATGATGCAACCATTTACATTAATAAATAATAATGTTTCATTTCTCTGGTTTAAAAGATAATGATTCTTTCTAATAATGCATCATTTCATGGGAAAAAAAACATTATAAAAAATCATGATATTTAAAAAAATAATGGTATTTTCCTATATATAATAATTTATAAGTACTTTTTTATACTAATTGAGATAATATCTTATGTAATTTTATAATTTTTACTAAAGGTATATTTTTATCTTTTATCTTTAATTCAAATATAATTTCACTAACTTTTATTCAATAAATGTATTCTCCTCATACAAGTGATACAATTTTTAAAATAGCTGTAACATTTACATAATTTAATATAAAACAATACATCTCTTCTTATTCATAATATTTTACTTATATATTTTGCAAAATTATAGCTCTTTAAATGTTATATTGTTTCTTATTTTAGGGAAATTAAATGTTGCATTATTTCATGGAAAACCATTTGATATTCACATATTTTAACATATTATATTTTTTTAGATAATTACACAATATCTTATATTGATATATATGCACATATAAATTCTTAACATGTTAACTATGATAATTTCTTAAATAAGTTTCTTAACTTTACCAATAAGTATCATTAATAACAACATTCTTTATCATTATATCATATCATCTTATATAGATTTACCCTTATCTAATAAGGTAATACGATCACCAAGATGAGAACTTTACCAACTGATAAGAGTAGTTCTATCATTTTATTTTTTTTCAAATTGACTAAGCATTTTCTTTTTTTTTAACAAACAATGGGAAATATAGATGTTTGAAAATTCAAAACAAAAGAAATAACATGTCTTCTTACACATTCAATTGCAAAGAAAGCACAACAAGGTTTGTACTTATTTAAAATCATGATAATGTTTTATTTGATGGCTCTTTAAGATACTAACTTTTGAGATGCTACAACCATATACCTAAAGTAGTTGCTATATTTTTCTATTAATTCATCTATCTCTATCTTTTCTAAGGAATTTTACCAATCTCTATATATGTTTTTCTTAAAAAATATGAAGAAAATTTGGTAACAACAAATACATTCGATACTTTGACATAATTGATGGCCTTCGACTCTTACTCAACTTCACTTTACGCTTTTGATGTTCTTCTCGAAAATTATCATGAGGATATTTGTTGACTTTTAAAACATATACATTTGTTTATATTGTCATGTTTCTTTTATTTTTTATTTGTATTCTTCTTACCATTATATGTATCCCTAATGATAAAGCCACATTGCTTTTTAGAGGTAAGGTTGAAGTAGGGTGAGAGGGTACAAAATAAGTAAAGTATAAAACCCTACCCGTATCTTACCCTATAGGCACTGATTCCCAAACTTTTGTACCAATAACCTATCATATGGTATTCTAAAACCATCATGTACTTTGCCCTATACCGATTCCTAATGTTTAGTGTATATTATTATTCTCTACTTTGATCTCTTTGAAAAAAAAAATTGGCTATTTATTTGAATGTTTTTATTATTAAAAAAAAAAGTTCTTTTTAGTAGTTATGGATCTTCAACTCATGGAGCATAAAAATAATGATGAGATTGAATAGGTAATAGATATACGAGGGATAAAGAGATTATTTTTTTAAAGCTTACCATTTACCTTTCTTTTATAATTGTTTATACTAGAGATAAACTCTTTTTTATTTTTCCAAATTGTTATGTATTTTTTTTTAATGATTGTTTATGTATTTTTTCTTTCCACACTATTAATATTATAATCAAATAGAAGAATGTAATAAAATGTTATTAACAAATTGTTTCCAATTGCTTATTATATTAAAACATATGAAATATTATTCATTAGTTATTATAAACTTGAGATGTTTGCCAAGCAAAGAATTACTATCTTCTTTATAACATCATTTTACACAAGTCGAAGATAAACAATATGAATTAAACAATAATGATCATGATGATGACGATGAAAAACTCTTCAAAATATAACTAAGAGATTAAAAATAGAATAAACTATTGATATTATAATGCCCTAAAACTCAAGAAGATACAGCTCTGCTACGTATCAACCCTATAGGCAAATACACTAAGGAAATAAGGATTCATGTACTTGTCTATATACCACAAATTATCATAAAATGTACCAACTCATAGCTTTATAACTCTAAATATGACCATAAGAGTGGAATGCCAACCACTTAATCTTCACAAATACAACATATAACATCACGAACCAAATTCTCTAAACATAAAAGAATCACTAAGAAAACGACTAGGAGTCTTACAACTCCACTTAGAGATATCTAACTAAACGTCAACAATAGGAGTCAGAAGCCTCCAAACATATACACAAGTCATAAGTATTTACATCAGTAAATGAAACATAAGGTCTTCAGAAATTCACTCCTAATAACTAAACTACGAAGTCTCAGCTCCATTATCATAAAAATAATAGTCACCCTCCTCATCGTAATACAAAATAATCATAACCTGCATCCTTCGCATATAAATCATCATAAACCTCATACTCTGAACCTACAACTGAAAAATAACAATTCTTGAAGGGTGAGCCAATGCCCAATATAGGAAACCACATACATGTGCATGAATTCAGGATCAATAGCAAAGTACACACATAAGTAACTACATTAAATGCAACAATCAACTGGTTTAGTCTTATTTGTTAAGTCCACAAGTAGTATAGTATCAGCGTCTTGAGGTTTTAGGTTACTCATAACCCCTATACACACAGTATAAATAATATATAGATATTGGTGTTAGGTCCTCCCCAACACTCGAGTGTTTGATAACCATCTTAAATCTTCCTAAGTCTTTTCAATGTGTGACTTTATAGATGACAACATTGCGCAAAGATCATTAAGTGCCTCACTAACATTACTGTACTCGATAAGTAGGTGGTCGAAGCAAAGTCGAGCACAAATAACAAAATCAATTAAGTCTAATTTATTTACTAGCTTAACATCAACAACCATCAATCAAGTATCCCATACATGAATCCCCAATAACGTTCAACAAGTGTCCTAGTGACCTATAACTTAGTACAACACAAAAACAACACCTCGACCCCTAAAGTTAAACTCAAAAGTCACTATTCACTTCTTATATCCTAACCCCTTAACTAGGTTACAAGTCTCTATAAGAATCCTTAACTCATTTCTTGGAAAAACAAGGTTTGGTTGTTGGTTTGATTTAGAAAACTTGTTTGAAAATGTGTTGGAAAGGTTTTAGAGCAAAAAAGAAGGTTGGAAAAGTCACGAGGAACAAGATGGGAACGTTTTGTACACTATAGCAAACATGGTATCTGGATATTAGAGGGTTGGGCGTCCGAATGCAAATCAATAACTCACATTCTATGAGTTTTGGGGAGAAGCCACCAACCCCCCACCCGCCCTAAGCATGGCGTCTAAATGCCAGTTAGATTATGTAATTTTTTTGCAAAATGCAACTCACGATTCTTCTCGTATACATAGCCCACTCCAAAACCTAATGCCTTCAGTCACTTCCTTGGGTCTTTTCCTTCTCCTAACTCACCTCTAAACACTCGACAACACCCCCTAAAACATCAATACAAAAATCAAACCCTCAATCATAACTAACTCCTCAACTTAACAACATACAACAAGACTGAAACTTTAGATGAAATAAAGCTTTTTAAACAACATACTTGTTATTTCTTGATGCGAGGATCTTCAAATTTATAATTTCCAACCTCTACTTCTGTAAATACAAATTTCCTTTAGGTTTCTTCCATCAACTTTAGAGAAAAATGAATTTTTACGAGGTTTAAGCAATAACTTACCTAATTTTGCTATTCCTTCGTGAAATCTTGGGTTTTGCTTCACTAAAATTACCTAAAACCCCTTAAATCCAAACCCTAGAGATCTTGGAAGTTTTCTTAAAGGTTTTTCGATTGCCACAAAAGAAACGTAACTTGGAATGTAGAATAGTGGAAAGCCTAAACAACATAGTGGGAAAGAAGGGTTTCAAACTTTCCCTTGGACGTTTTTGCGCCTATTTCTTAAACTAAAATACATGTCATACCAAGTCCTTTATTTCATAAACTTTTAATATTCATCTAAAACCTTTTTATTTATTAATTATTGAACTTAAGCTTTATAGATATTAGATCACGTAAACTTTTTTATTGTTGCACATTCATTGTATTATAAAATATAGTTACTTCTATAAAGATAAATAAATAAAGAATCTACTTCATCTATTTATTCACAATAAAGGGACGTTATTTACATTTTATATTTATTATACTGCTAAGCCTTTTTGGACTCGGGTCCTAGACCCAAACCAACTTACTCAAGACTTAAAAGCCAAGCTTCAATAGTTTGCTTTAAAGATAGCTTAGCCTTAGCCCCGATAAATAGGGATGAAGCCCTTAGGTAAAGAGACTCTAAACACTCTTGTGCTCCATTTGAGTTTTAATTCTCTCTTATAATTTTTGCTAACTTAAGCATTGAAGTAGCCATGTAGGAGCGTCCTCTAGTACCTTTTATAGCCGTTTTCTATCTTTTAGGTGATCTTTTCATGGAGCAAAAATTTACAACCAAAATGTTGTTTTCTAAAGGAACTTTATAATAATAATTGAAACTTTCATCTGTGCATTATGCAGGCAATTAGCTAGTTTTATATATATATATAATATACACATATTAAAGGACATGCATACATGACGCGTGTAAAAAGAATACAAAAATTAAAAAAAAAATTATGTAATATATTAATTAAATAACTTGAAATTTGTAGAATAATCTTTAAGAGGTTAGTTTACTGGTTAAGGTCTAAGATACATTCATGATAACTTGTATGAAATCTTAGGTTGAAATCTTACTATAAACACTTTTTAACATATCTATATAGCGCAAGCTATTCTTATTCAAGCACATAAGTCATCTTACAAGATTTAGGCATAAGAGATAACCGATTACGATACATAAAAGGAAAAATTACAATAGAAAAGCGTTTGGGGGAAAGTTCAACTAAGAAATCAAATAAACGATCAAGTTTCAAAAAGTTCAAATAAGATATTAACATTTCGAAAAATTTAAGTAATTAGTATTTCACAAAGTAGTCCAAATCTGCAAATTTTAAAATGTTGATCCTTTATTAAAATTTATTCCAAATGTTAATTATTTCCATTATAATTCTTTCAAATATAAAATTAATTGAGTTTATATTGTAAAATCCTAGAAGTTAAAAAGATTCATTAAACGAGACAAGTTACATATAAACTATTTGATGATATATGTTTCTTACGGGAGTAATCGGGATAAGATGGTGGGAAAATGATAGTGGCAGGCTGTTAAGTTGGGATGTAGCGGTTTGGCGGAGAAATAGTTAAATCGTAGAAAGTTTGCGGTAATACCCCTCGTATATGTGGAGTCGATTTTGCAAAAAACTATATAGAAAAGATATTCTTTATACAATTAAGACGTCAATATAGGACTCCTTCACTTTAATATTATGAATATATATAGATAAATTTCATTCTATTAATTAGACGTTATGTCTACCGACTTTTAAAAAATATATATATAATTATAAATTATATAAAAAAATTACCAAAATATAATTGTAATGTCACAAAGATGTGACATTTCGTATATTTAAAATGTAATACTAGTATAATACTAACGTCGCATTAATGCGACATAGGTGTAGATGTGACACTAATATATTTGTATTTATATCGTATTTTAAAAATGTAACATTAGTATAAATATTTATATCTTATTTTTAAGATGAGACATAATATTGATATTATGGTAGTATTTTTTATCTAATTTATATTTTTATAATATTTATTAATTTTAATAGTAAATATATAAATTTCTCGATTATATGTCAAGTTGAAAGATGCTAGGTAATATATATATATATATATGTGTATTTATAGTATTAAACCAAAATAAGTTATTCGGCTTCGTCCAATTTATAATAAAATTCAAAAAAAAAATTCTAATTTAATGGATGATTATCATATTACCTTTTATGTTGAAGACATACTATGCATTAAAAAATTTTAAACTCTTCAACGGACATGGTTGCACAACTCCTTGGGCAACAGGCTGTATATGCATTAAATAAATCATCGCTAGGTCAACTGAAGATCAATTTCCATTGTGGACCTCCAAAGACTAATTTTGCTTTGGTTAGGTGTTGTTGAGTTTTCGACAACGTGTACAATGGATCATTGAGTTTGACAATTTCTCTACCTCTAACAAATCCCACGTCAATTTTCTTTAAAAGAAAAAAAAAATAGCGATTACTCGCTATGTATAAATATAAATGATGACTAAATATCAACATATGTTGATATATGACAATTTGTGTAAAATATAGATAATAATTTTTTAAAAAAATTTATCCATTACTACAATTTATTTATAAAATTTGGTTTTTATCCACTATATCTATAAAATTAACTACTTAATTTCGTGTAATTCAGCTTACTAGCTTAGGTTGTTATCATTAACCCGGCTCAAATACTCCGATCCAAATATATTCGTTTAAAAATAAAACCCCTCATGACGTCAGAATCACTCAAAGCATTATGGCTATGAAATGATTCCTAGAGAAGAAGAGTCGAAAGAGTTTCATAAGAAGTAAGCATTACTAAAACTCCTCCACTTTTAATGTTTTTTTAGAGGTACGGATTTTGGCTGTAATAGGCTGAAAATTAAAAAAAGAAAAAAGAAAAAAGAAATGTTTATTTCATGCTCATGCCACCTCTTAGGAGGTAGAATAAGAGATCATGGATCGATTATCAAGAGCTTGATTGAGCAAAAGGTAGTGGATGGAAATAAGAAATTTGATCGTTGGTGTTTTGGAGGTACATTCACCTATTTAAATAATAATGCGTCTTGAGCGTCAAATTTTTTTCATTCATTACCGATGGCTTTAGGTTACTGTTTAGGTACTAAGTTTATCCTTTTTTTTTTTTTTATCAGTTTCTTTGTTTTAAAGTACAATCGGAACTCGGAATAACTCAAATTCCATTTGCACACGAAAGCCAATACTGCAACTCAACACATTCCACAATTTAACCGATAGATCACGAAGCACGATACACAAAACATGAATCATGATTCCAGAAAAAAATTAGTCCATCGTGTTACTATATGTTGAAACCACTAATTATCTCATATTATCCAGATTGGACAATCTGGTTATAACTAATAATCTCAATATTAATACTACGATGAATCATTGTAAAACCAAATAAATATTTTTACTTTTTAACTTTTTATTTTCAGTTTTATCTCAATTCTCATCTCCATCTCCTCAGCAAGTTTGTCAAGTCTTCGCAGAAAGTCGTTTCCCGTTTCATAGCAATCAACTTACATTTTTGTGCATTTTCACCATCTGTGCTACATAGCCGCCATCTCCACTTCAACGTGCAATTGGCATCTTTCCGATCAGAGGACCAACTCTCCATTCCCTTATTAGAATCTCTTTTCAAGGTTGTTAGTGTTTTATACCCTTTTTTCTTTTTTAGTTTAGAGATGTGACCTTTTGATTTGGATTATGACCATCATCTGTGTAGTTTTTTATCCGTGATGTTATAATTGTCTTATTGTATTAGTGAAATGGTGCTGTTGATTTAGGAAGTAATAGTTTACATGCTTCTAGGAAATGTGTTTAAGAAGTATAATTTATCTATTCTAAAAAAGAAGATTTATTTATTTTTTACAAAATTAAATAAAATAAAGGGTGAACAAAGTCTTTTTTTATAGAGATAAGGAATTTAATTTTGAAGAAGGGACATATTATATATATATAAATATATATTGATACATTTTTTATGCTTAATTCCGATAAATACACGATCTAAGACGGTAATACTTATAGAAATTAAAATAAAATAAAATAAAAAACCAACCAGTAATCCAGAACTCCATTGAACCCAACCATGTTTTGATTGTCCTTACCATATTCAGGCTAAATAGTTTCATATCATTTCCTATACATGTTATTAATTTACAAAAGCAATAAAGCTACAGCAATTGGCGGAATTTCGAAGCATGTAAGACAAAAAAACTCCTGCTCAAATATGATATATAAAGAGGGAGAATATATATCATAAGCAAATGTTTTCAAATCCAAATTAAAAAGTTTGACTTATGAACGAAAAGGAATCGAGGGTTGATATGGTCATCAGAATCAAATTGTGATTAATAAAAATATTAATATATAATTCATTTTTATTTATAAAGTAATAAAATTATCCACCTTCTTAAGGTTTAAAAATTAAAGGTTTTTTATATTTTTGTTTTTGTTTATCTTGAATCAATGTTTAAATTTTTTAGGAAATTAATGTATTTTCTAATAGAAAAAAAAAAAGAAAATTATGAATTGTCCAACAAGCCTAGTTAGGTATGCAAGAATTAGGTTAAACCGACTAAGTTAACTAGTTTCAAGAATCATTGTAAATACAAAGATAAACGAGTTGAACCAAATCGATTTCATAATTGGATTTAATCAAATTGGATAGATTAATTGAATTAGTTTAGGTTTGATGATAACAACGATATATATACACATATGTGTATGTATGTTTGTGTCTATATGGTCCCATTATCAGTGTCAAGGAGGAAGATATTAAGGATTATAACGAGCTTCTATGTTTTCAACTATTGGATTACATTTTTTTTTCTTGCATTTTGGCCGAAGGATTACATATTTATATAAAAATATGTAATGAATGTATAGTTGTGTAACATGTACAATTTTAATTAACCGACTCAATCCAATTAGTACCGATTCTTCTTCTTCTTTTTTCAATTTTTTATGTCTGCCACATGCTTACATAGTATCCTTGCGGACCGCCTCGAGCATGTTCATTTGACAAGTATAAGAATGCTTTCCAATGGATACTCTAGGATGGAGTAAGGTTTAAGAGACCATCATATTAACGACTTTATCTGTTAAAATGTCATGGACAAATTCACAAAAGGTTTTGAGTATTGGAGACCAACTTAGCAACCACCTCATTGGATTAAAATAAAGTTGGTATGACACGTATCCACGAACTTATTTCATGCTTTCAACATTGATTAATTTAATGTTTCAATGACCTTGGAAAAATCCTTCACCTGCTGCGCTGATACTGATAGTCTTGTCGGAAGCAATCAAGCTATGGATCAACAAGATTCAAAAGCACCATTTATTAGAGGTGCAAATGAGCCGCTTATTCATAAATCATTTTAAATTCGAATTAGTAAAAATTAAATTCGACTCAAGCTCAAACTATTCAAATACTAAATCGAGCCTAATTTGGATTTTAAAAAATGAGCTTGTTAAGCTTATATGGCTAATCTAATGTAAGTTTTAGGTTATTTAATGAAAATTTATGAAAAATTCAAATTTAATTGAATTAATGAACTCAAACTCAAAATTTACTAAATTTATTTTTGACTAATTTCTTCTTTAAGTTCTTAAATTAAACTTGAACTCAAATTTAATACTATTTTAATTCAACTAAACTCAATTATACCCGAATTCTTTATTACTACATATGTTGTAAAAAGACTTGTATAATTTTAGCATGCATGGGAAGTCTATAACTTTATTAAGGGTGGAAAGAGCAAATGATTCGAAATCTTAAGTAATCGATTAAGTACTGCCTTTTGCATTTTAGGTATGTTAACATTAATATCTTTTAATTGGAAAAAGAAATTGATTAATTTAAAATGGAAACGTTATAAATTTAGTTCTGACACATGATTGCTTTTCTATGTAAATTGTTAATAGTTTATTTTTTTCCTTCTTCTTTACTCTTTAACATTTTCAAAATTTACGGAAAGACAAATCCCATAAAGTCTGTTGACAAATCCATCCACTATCCACACTTGTTAACTTCTAATAGGTTCATAATAATTAATTAAATAAAATAATATTGTTAAGTAATTTAAATTAAATAATATAATGTAAAATAATAAAAAGAAAAAAGTTGAAAAAGAACTTTCCGGGCTAGGCCAACCAAGGCCTTGTAGGATTTGGAAATTTCTTTTTCAATTATTTTAATTTGTAATTTTTATTATATAATTTAATCTTATATAATTAATGCTATAATTTTCTCATATTCATCATTATAAGTTTATTAGAAATTGATATGTGTTAAGAGTGGATAAAATTTTTAACAAACTTTGACAAAAGTCCTCCTTTGGAATATTGGAAAACGCATTAAGGAATCACATAGAATAAAAAGAAAAGAATTAAGGACTTAAATAGAATATCGGTTAAACATTAAGAACTAAATTATTTTTTTCCCCTTCTAATAGCGAGTAATGACAGTAGTGTCACGTTCCAAAAGCCAATGACTAATCCCATTTTCATATATTTATATTTTTTCCTTCTGCAATGGTATTATTGTCTCATTATATTTAATCACACTTTCATAATATCTCTACTCGATGTTACTTTACTAGTAGTATTATATATTTGAGGCCATTGTATTCTTAATGGTTTTGATACTGGTTTCTTATTAGGATAGACCAGAGTTCGAATTCCTCCCTTTCCTATAGTTAGAGGAAAAAAACAAACTAATAGTGTTATATAAGACTTGATATTTTCTATAAAATTTAACCAATTTGCATGAGCATAGCGAGTTTGTAAAGAAAGTGACCAAATTTGATTATTTTCACTTCCTATAATTGCATAAAACGTAAAGGGTAGATTGAGTTGCCTTTTATGTGCACTCACATTTACATTAAGAAGGCAATTAAGGGTATAAGATGATTAAAACTTAAACATGATATGACACCCTATAAGATATTCTATAAGATTTCTCAAAACCAAAGAAAAACTCAATAGGTTTGAAAATCCATTCCAAAACCTTATAAGAAAAAATTTTTATAAGATAATTGTTGTGTTAGGTTAGGCAAGATAGGCATCCCATAAGAATATACTTGCTTACATCCTACTATCTTTAGCTTTCATCGATAGAGTAGCAAGACTTGTAAGCCTAATGTGAAAGCAAAGTGAGCCCACAAAACATAGAGGGATGAGAAAACAATCAGGGTTTATCAAATAAGACTATTCTAATGCTTAAGTTAAAATGTTCTACGAAAGGGAGAATAAGTAAAGTAAGCTAAGTTTGTATATAGGAGTTAAAGTCCTTGACTTGATGGCTTCACCCTCTATTTATAGGGGATGAAGTTAAACTAAAAATGGAAATGGATCTTGACATTGAAGACAAGTCACAAATTTTGTAAGGTATAAGGGCAATTGCTACTTCCGTTAACTATTCTTATGTAGTGTAGCTTAAACTTTGTCAATCTGGGCCTTTAAGACTGAAGGGCTTCCTCCAATGAGGTTGGCATCAAAGCTCTCAACTCAATTGAAGTTGGCTGAGCCTCTTAGAACTAAGTTCTACTATTGTTGATGGCTACAAACTTATAATAGGACAGCTTCTGTTAGTAGACCAAATTAGGTTTTTGGATTTAGACCCTTAGCTCAAATAGCTCAATCTAAGCTAGAGGGTTTATGTCCAAAATAACTCATCAATGCATCTTTGTATGCACTGTAGATAATAATATCAATTCATCTTATAATTTTTTATCATATTGAGGTTTAACATTGACTTTTACTTTAGTCTTAAAACTCTATAGGATTTTGACATTAGATCCAAAATTCATCTAAAAACTTTATAGAATATTGAAAAGGGATCCAAAACTCATCCTTAACTCAATAGGGAATTACCATCTAGTTGGACTAGTTGAGTACCTTATAAAGATCCACCTACTTACATCTTTGATTTACGCATAAGACTACAAATAGGTTGAGCCAAGCTTCTTGGATGTCTATGCTTAACTCATTTAAAAAATTATTTAGCTCAAATTAAGTTTTTATCTAGCTTGAAAATTACAAGTTCAAGCTTAAACTCAATAAGGAATTTGAAGCTTAAGCTTGATTTGAAAGTTTGTTTTCAATTATGGATCATAAAAATTGCATTATATTAATAATATAATATATATTTTACGTATTGCTTATTAATATAATATGATATACAATTGATATTATATATATAACAAGCTGACTCATATTATATATAGGAACAAGTTAGCTCATGAGCAATTTCATGATTTAAATAGAAATTCAAATTTGATTTGTCTACTAAATGAGTTTTATTTTAACCTCAAACTCAATCAAGCTAAGCTTAAACAATTGGTGATTTGGTTAGTTTATAGCCATATTTAAACATATATTTACGATTCCATGATTTTAGGTTTTACCTTTTCACTTTCAATAGCTTGTGGCGACTTCTTGTAAATTTTACAATAAACCCTCCATTCTATTAAAAAGACTTCTCTTTGAAGTAAAGGGATAGTTGAAAGTTGAAAAGAACTTGCATAATATTCCTTTTTATGTCCAAAATGAAAATTTCAAGATTAAATGATTAATAACTAATAAGTGAATGATGGAAGAAAAAAAATAATAATAATTGAAGGATTTAAACTATTATTTTTGCAAACTCCACCACAACCATTTGCAATTTTTTTTAAAACCATGCTTCATAGCATATAATGTGGCTTCTACCATATCATATACACAAATCTTTTTGCTTTCTTTTTTTTTTTCCCTAAATTTCTTTTTCTTTTTTCTTTTTGGGTACTTCTACGATTCTATCATCTATTTTAGTAGGATATGATTAATCCAACTCTTTATCTTACTATTGACATTGTCATTTATAAGATAATGCCGGTAGAGTATATGAGATTATTGGGCTTTGTGCTTGAATAGAGATTCTGCAAAAGAACATATAGTAAGGGGCATCAAGGTGTTGTTTAGCGTAGTTACTCCAGTGCTTAAGTTAGTGTCTTATGTATGAAGAGAGTAAGGATGTGAGTATATTGTAAAGTAGGTTAAATGCACAAAGAGTCTAAATAGTTTACCATTAAGGTGTATGTTAGTATTTATAAAGGAAAGCTACCAAAAATTAAGACACTAGTAGTAGCATTTTAGTATGTTCGCGCATCATAGGTAATAGGAATATGCTGTTTGACATGGTTCAAATTGATTGGGTTATGGTTGTCTGACTAAATCCGATCCTTTGTTTTCTTGCTGTTGTAAGCTATTATGATTGGGCCGATCGCCTAATAGGTTTGAGTTGAGGTTTATTAGGAGGACATTGAGGCCAAATCTAATAAGTAAAGCTAAGCTAAGAGCTTAAGCATGTTGGTATCGGCTTGAAGAGTCTAAGTTCATAATATCATATTAACAAATATAATATGTATTAGATTTGAATGATTGAAAATATAACCAATTCAATAATTCAAATCTAATGTAATATTAACGGTGGGATGAAATGTTAAACTAATCTCATATAAAATATAAATGGATGATAGAAAAATCTTTCTTTTTTTTTTTACATCCAGATATAACATTTTTAGTTTTTGAATTTGATGACCGTTTTTAAGTCAAATCACACTAACTAATTAGATAATTAAATAGTATTAACTAATCCATTTTATCATCTAAATTAAATCACACCACTTGGTATCAACACTCAATTTTAATATTAATTACTCCGTAAAGCGTTGTCTGTAATTGTTCAGTTCAAAAAATGACAAGTGATTTGGTTGAATGTTTAAATTATGATTACACCACGCGCGAAGCAGTCACGTGTTTGAAACTCCCCAATCGCATTGACCATCTAATAGCCCGACATGTTGTGGCAATTTGGTCTTTTCGATTCAGCGGGCTTTTCACGCGCTTTAGTTAGGCTTAGCCGTCGCCACTATTCCTCGCTCTACTGAGAAAAGAAAGCAGACGGTCATATGAACACGTGAGTACCACGTGAAATGAAAAGATGATGACTAAGATATTACAGCCTTGCCGCAGAGAGAGGCATTAAGCTTGGGGAGAGAGAGAGAGAGAGAGAGAGAGGGAGAGTCCTTCTACTTGCCCACACCTTCCTCATTTGACCAAATCAATAAATAAATAAAATGTTTTTGAATATTATTTTTTCTAAATCGAAGTTTAGTTGGCAATAAGAATAGAGCAATTAATGCAGTGTTTATTTTGCAAAGTAAAATAAGGTAAAAATAATATAAAAAGATAAGAGGTATCATGTATATTTTATTTAAGGTTACATAGATATAGAAATATATTAGAGAAAATCAAGGAAGAACTATTTTTTAATTTGATAAAAGAAACTGCAATTTCTCATTTCATTTTATACAAATAATGATTCTTTAGAATAATTATTTATTGGAATAGGTCTTTTAGGAAAGAATAATTATTACATTCTACTCTTATTAAGTGAATTATACTTACAGAATAATAAATAAATAAGTTCGAAATAATATATTTTGGAACTTTGTTTAGACTTTATGAAAAAAAATGTTGAGCTTGAGCATTTCTAGGGTTCAAGCAAGATTATAATTTTGATGTTCTAAGTGTAAATCAAAGTCAGCATTTGGCCTACTCAAATTTAAATTATCTTCATGAAGCTTTTTTAATTAATTTTATTCTAAGAAAATAATTTTACTCTAACTAAAATTATATTGATGTTTAAACTCATCCAATTACACTTAAGTGCTAATGAAACCAAATCCATGATTTCAATATTATGAATTTTCAATGTAGAATTTAACGGTTAAACTTTACTGCATTATAACGGAATATTAATTCCTTTTTCTTTTTTGCCAAATAACTGAATATATATTCAAATGGAGTAATTTGTTGATAACATATAATTCAGATAAATCCTCATAAAACTCCTGAGGAGGATTTGGATGAGATAATGATTAGGAGTTAGATGATTTGCATGGGAAAACTAGCAAAAGAAGAACTTTCCAAAACTATTTGAACTTATCTATAAGAACGCAAGATAAGCAAAGGTTAAAAAGCGAAAGGAAAAAACGTTTATCCGTTATTTTCCGATGTATGGTCGAAACTGCCATTTTTATCACACAACGTATGTGCTTGGTAGTTAGTTAAAAAGAAAAAAAAATTCTTTGTCCAGAAGCCTATCATTATCAGATAAATAAATACAATCTAAATTATCTTATCATAATCCAGTAAAATCTTTAATGATAAAAAAGTATATACTTAGAATGCTCATTTAAATATATCAATAAGTCTCCTATATATTGATAAAAATTGAAGCTCCTACAATTTAAAAATTTCTTTATAAAAAAATTTTATGTTTCACTTCCATTTTCCTTTCCGGCCGGTTAAATATCGCGCTATATGGAAATTGTCAACTGAAAAAAATTTAACAAATAAAAAGGGAATATTAAAACTGAGAAATTTTAAATTATAAAAAAGAAAATACCACAAGCCCGCACGATATGTTATACAAATCACGGCAAGCATATGCAGAGAGGGACCCACAAAAGAACATAAAAGAAAGAGGAAACAACGTAACATTTTTAAGCGCGATTACTTCGATGAAGAAGGCCTCCTTTTTTGTATCATCAGAGAGAGAGAGACTTTGCTGTTCTCCAATCCAAAGTCCAACAAACAAACACCATTAGAAGGCACAAACCTGTCCCCCCCCTCCTAAACGCCGTCGTCTTCTCTCTCTCTCTCTCAGATATATGCTTACAGACTCAACACTAAATCAGTAACAGAAGAAAACACACTCCAAGGCTACACAGAGAGAGAGTTTTGTAACGCATTTGAAATGAAGAAGAAGAGGAGAGGGAGTGGACTAATCAGTCACCTCCTCCTTCGCGCCACCTTGCACCACAGCTGTCGTTTTCGCGCGCCACTCTCTACGTTCCTCCCTTTCCTTTCCGCCGTCTCCGGCTGCCTCCTCCTCTTCCTCGCTCTTCTCTCTCTCCTCTCTCCTCCTCCTCCGTCTTCCTCCCTCCACCACCTTCGTCTACCTCGCCACGCCTCGGTACGATACGACACCATACAATTACAATGGAGCCTGAAATATCTCCATATGACATAATCAGATTTGAAAATGATGACGTAATTATTTTAAATATTCATTGAGCAATAAAACTTGAGTCAGGCTAGCAGTTTGCCTCATCGTGTTGGAAAAGATCATTTCATTTTCACTCCATTTTGTTTTTCATCCTTGTTTCGTGTTGTGACAATACACGTTATCATAGGACTTGGTCTTCTAAGTGTCATAACAACTGTTTAAAAAGTTTTTAAATTGTAACCATTCGTCTTTTTCTTATTTCTAATTGTGTATTCTTATTGTTTTGCCTAGGTTGCGTTGGAGTCGGAGGCTGAATCAAGTACAGTCCCAGAGATTGCGTTTCGAGTGCCGGTATGTGGTACTTGACGTTGTTTCAGTGTACTGTTATGCTCTTTTGTTTGATTTGAAATTCGAATTGTTGATTCGAGTCTGTTTTGTCTGGTTGAAACGATGTCCTTTCTCAGTCAGATGGAGGGAGTTCGAGTCACGATTTATGGAATTCGAGATTATCAAATTTGTTCTTTGGCTGTAGCAATGCCAGTCGTCATTTCTTGTGTAAGTTTACAATTCTGATTTTGTGTTATATACCGATTCTCCGTTTACGGCTCTGGATTTTATTCTGGTTATCTCAATGTTAGCTAAAAAATGATATCTTATTGATTTTCTGTATAGAATGAGAAGAACATTCGGTTAAGTTTAACAATTGACCATAAAATCCATCATAAAATTAGGAATGAGTAAGAAAGAGAAGAGATTCATCTTGATTTCAATTGTTCCAATGATGTACTATTTTATCTTCAAATGTTTTCAATGAAACTGCATTGGGGTTTTAATTTGAAGAAAATAACTTTGTTTTAAACAGCTGCTGACAGAAAAATCGAGCCTGGTCGATACCTTTTGATTGCCACAAGTGGAGGATTGAATCAGCAAAGAACAGGGGTGAGTCCTTTAGCCAGTTGTTAAATAATGGTCAAACTCTTACTATTGATTTTTATTTGGATTGTGCAGGAAAATCGTAAATTTAAAGCTCTTGTTTTCTTTTCCCCCAGATGGGACATGTACTATGTGGTAGCCTTGTGTCAATGATCTGATTCTGGTGAAAAATTACTCTTTTAGTTATAGCTAAATTAAATAGGGTATAGTTTTCTCAGCTGGAGATATGGTCCTCAAATACGAAAATGCTTAGTGTTGTTTTCTTTGGAAGCTGCTTATTGGTAAATTTTGGTGTTAGCGTCTAGAAGTGAGAAATTTAGTTAGTGTCCTCTAGGAGCTCATGCATCAAGATTCTTGCTTTGATGAGCAGATAGAAGTCCTAGATATCCTGCAATGGGTTGAATTTCATTCTTTAATTATTGGTAAAACACGATCGTATTGTGATTGAGTATATACACACTTCTCAGATGGGTTTACTTGTTTCAGTTTCAACTTTTGAGGCTGTCTAAATTCAAAAATTTTAGTAGTAAAATGGAACTCATTTGCCTCCAAACACTGCATAGTGATGATGTCAATGTTAAGGCCGGAATATCCAACATCGATCATTTCCATGTTGCTAATTTGATTTGCTGATTTTAACCTCTTTGCATCTAAATTTGGTGCAGATAACAGATGCAGTTGTTGCAGCTTACATATTAAATGCATCTCTGGTTGTGCCCAAGCTGGACCAGAAATCTTATTGGAAAGATTCAAGGTTATTCAGCACCTGTTAAGCTTAATTTATATCTAGAGATTACATACTTAAATAATAACCATCTCTGCTGCAGCAATTTTGATGAAATCTTTGATGTCAACTGGTTCATTTCTTTTCTCTCCAAAGATGTACAAATTATAAAGGAGCTTCCTAACAATGCTGGAAAAAATGCAAGTCCACCAAGGATGCGTGTCCCAAGGAAATGCACCCCGAAATGCTATGAAAGTCGTGTTCTACCTGTCCTAAAGAAAAAACATGTAAGCAGCAGTACTCTAGATTTTACACCTGTAAACATTTATAATCATTTCCAGACTCCAAACACAATTCTAGCTCAAAATCTTAGAAGGCTTATCTTTCACTTCATTTGTATCATATTTTGCTAGTGCTTTTGTGTGAACATCAGCACAAACCCGAATTGATGTCTGGACCGAGTATTAGAATAACATATATGCATTTCACATAAATTTCTTGAACCTCATGCATACTATTTGCAACCTGAGTCTTGTTTCAGACAAAAAGATTCACATTGGATATACATTTTGTTTGCTCCTAAAAACAAGCATGGACTAAATGGTCAAGGAGCACTAAGATTACTCGTTTGAGTTATTCGGTTATTCAGTATCATCACAGTGAAAGATCCTAGGAGAACTTTCTGAATAGAATAATGTAAAAAATTCTGCCTATGCATTCATAGTATTATTATGTTTGAATTTCATGAATCACTTTTAAAAAGTATATAGAGATTAGCACGTATTCTTTTGGGCCAAAGCAGTTAACTTGTTCGGTTCAGCTATTTCAATAAGTTGACTTATGACATGTTAGATGAAAATGTTTTGAAAGGCGTTCTTTTATGCTGTTTTCCTTTGCACTGCCGTCACCCTTATCAGAAGCTTCTTATTCGGAGATTTCACTATAACGGCTCTGGCTTCAGCACTTGTCAATCTTACTCTTCCTTTTACATGTGGCAGGCTGTTCAGCTCACCAAGTTCGATTACAGGCTTTCAAATAGACTGGACAAAAATCTACAGAAGCTGAGATGCAGGGTTAACTACCATGCCCTGAGATTCACAGATTCAATTGCTGAAATGGGCAACATCTTGGTCAATAGGATGAGGTCAAAGACCAAACACTTCATAGCCTTGCACTTGAGGTAGATTCTGAGTCCCTATGTTATCCTAATGATCATCTTTTCTTAGCACGTAGTTCTTTTCATAATATCCGCAGCTTATTCTGGGTGATTTTTTTGCTAATTTAGTAAAACCATCCATGTTTGGAGCACATTAGAGTTCAGTCAAACACGTTTTTTCTGCTAAAACCAGTCTATTATCCATGGCCATCAGTTTTATTGAATAAAGCACAAGGAATCAATTTTGTGCTTGGCAGTCTTAAAGATGAATAGCGGAATGAGATTTCGACTCTTGAAGTGGAATAATTGATTTGGGTTACTGCCTTCTTTGCAGGTTCGAACCT
Source organism: Lumnitzera racemosa (assembly GCA_024138005.1). Taxonomy (NCBI): domain Eukaryota; kingdom Viridiplantae; phylum Streptophyta; class Magnoliopsida; order Myrtales; family Combretaceae; genus Lumnitzera; species Lumnitzera racemosa. The sequence continues at coordinate 6,097,838 of JAMXBC010000012.1, forward strand.
GATATGCTAGCATTTTCTGGATGTTATTATGGTGGAGGAGAAAAAGAAAGGCATGAACTTGGGGCCATTAGGAAGAGGTGGAAAAGTTTACATGTAAGGCATGCTGACCTTTGTAAGCATAATCTACCTGGAAATTATGAAATTGGTTTAATGTAATGATTTTACATTCAGGCAAGCAACCCTGACAAAGTACGAAGGCATGGAAGATGCCCCTTAACACCGGAAGAAGTTGGTCTAATGCTGAGGGCATTGGGTTACGGAAGTGATGTCCACATATACGTGGCATCTGGAGAAGTATACGGTGGTGAGGAGACCCTGGCGCCACTGAAAGCACTTTTTCCCAATTTTCATACCAAGGAAACCATAGCCAGTAGCGAGGAGCTATCACCGTTCTCATCTTTTTCCTCTCGTATGGCTGCATTAGACTTCATTGTTTGTGATCAAAGTGACGTTTTTGTCACTAATAACAACGGAAACATGGCCAAGATTTTAGCTGGAAGAAGGTACTCAATTGCTTGCTATTATTTCAGTCTGGCATCATCCTTAATTGGTCTTCTTTGAGGCATCTCATATACTCTACTAAGTTTTATTTGTAAAATGGCGATCTAAGGAATTTACTTTTGCACAATATTAAAGCTATTTGCTGTAACAACTTCCAACTTTTTTCTGACTGCATTCAAATGATTTTACCCTGCAGAAGATACTTTGGGCACAAACCAACTATCCGTCCGAATGCTAGGAAACTGTACAGACTATTCATAGATCGTAATAATATGACGTGGGAAGAATTTGCTTCTAGAGTTCGAACACATCAAATTGGCTTCATGGGAGAACCAAATGAGGTAAAACCTGGCAGGGGCGAGTTCCATGAGAACCCATCAGCTTGTATTTGTGAGAATTCTGAAGCAGAGGGTACGCAAAGTCCTCCCAGCGAAACTCATGACTATGTTAATGGAAACATAAAGGAGGATGCTGAGGATACGACTGATGAGCATGTACCTGAGGATGACCAATATTTTGCGGATGTAGATTATACATACAACATAAATGATCACCGGGAGAAACTACTCTCTGAAAGTTCAGATCCCGATACCGGCATTTCCCTTAATCGCAAACAATCGGAAACAGACGAGCTTTTTTCCGATTGAAGACGTTAACATTTTTTCACCCAACTGGGTTAATTTATTCTTTGGGCATTTTCCTCAGCCCTGCAAGATTTTGAATCCTGCTCAAGCTTCGGATATCATAGCGAGCAGGGGATGATCTGCATTCGCAGCTCTTCTGTATATAAAAGTCTCTAGTTTTTTCAAGAAGTCTGTGTAATTTATATTTCATTTTTCAAAACTTGTTCTGGCACAACTGTCCTGCCTCCATTCAAATTTTAAACCAACTTCTTGTACATTAATTTTAATTAGAAGCGATTTTATGTAATGGTGCAGCTACCCAGTACTAGACAGAACATGCTATATTAGACCAACAGGTAATTTATGTTTCATCTTTTAAGAAAAATATTTCTCATCAGTTCCTTGTTTTTTGTTCAGGTATACAAAACACAGAGTCTATTTCTTATATAGGTATTGAGAAATGTGAATCATATAGTTTTTCTTGCAGGCTACATGGACCGTGTGTATTGGATCTGTCAGACCAACAATAGAATTTTGCGATGCAAAAAAGGTCATCTTAAAAACTCAAGCCCTAGTGATTATCGATCGGTGAAGAAATATTATGAAAGTAGCACGCACGTTGCTTACACGGTCAGCATAACATATTTAAATATAATCCAATTTAATGGCGACAACATAGTTCATAATTTATAAAAACAGCGAGGGTTCATCGTCATGCCCCTGGTTTTGACATTGTTTGTTTTATAGCTAGAGATTAAACGTGAAAATAGATAATTAGATTCATGGAGAAAGAGAAATTTGTGGGGAGAGTAAGTAAGAGTTTTTCAAAACTTTTTTGATATTTGCTACACCAACATTTTGTACTTGTCAGATATTATCACAGTAATCTTAAGATATTTGTAGATATAAATTTTTTAACAGTAAGTGATAGTAAAAAACAACAATAGTCTATTAAAAATAGTGGTGCTAAAACACTATAAAAAAAGTTAATTAAAACTAATGAAAATAATTTCCTCTTTTAGAAATACAAACCAGCCATTTTCCGTAACTATTAATCCACTACCACCCATAGTTTTTCTCTCCTATTATTAGTTGCCATTATAAGTAGCTAGAAACTATAACCTATTAAGACTATTGCAATTTTATTCAACAATTTTTCTAAAACTTTAATTATAATATATATATATATATATAAAATACATCCCTGAAGATGCATCCTAAAGACACAAGACAGTTGATGGGGATTTTTCTTTTTTTAAGCCACCAAAATCGAGACGAGCTTAGGCCTTAGTTTAAAAACCTTTGAGTTTCGAAATTATGGGCTTTATCTCTTCTGTTTAGGTGAATGGATAATTGTAAATTTTAAAGAAACTAAACTGTTGAAGTGTAGGATACATATTATCTCTATTAATTATATATAGGATAAAAGGTTAGGAAGTTTTTGTTTCTATTGAGGAACAAATTAAAGTTTCCGGTATTTCTAAAAGAAATGTTATAGTTTGGCAAGAAACTGTAAAATTTGATAGAAGGAAAATGCAGTACTTGCAAAGTCGCTTTTTTCTTTTAACTTCTTTGGGCAAAACTTACTAATTGGCTTTAAAGGGGGGATTGATTGTATTATAAATGTCTTTGAAAGTTTGAAATGTAACGAATTAATTGAGTCATATTCTTTTTTCTTTTTTTTTTTCATAGCATTGAAGAATATCTAACGATTTTCATAGGAATAACGTAACTGCTATTTTATTTTAGTAAATTGGACAAGGCAAAGTTTACAAAATACCCCAAACATCAAGCTAAAACCTTTTTTTTTTTTTTCCTTTTTTTCACTTATTATATTTCAACTATGGGGATTAGAGAATCGAATCAGGCCTTGACTAAGCTAAAACTAAGAATAATAAATAACTTACTTACAATTCAAAATTAAGGATAAAATGATCATCTAAACCTCTGAAGCTAACGTGGCAAACCTTTAAGCTAAATCTCATATTAATAAGACTCACTTTTATTACTAGCTCTTGCTCAATTCTTACAACCATCCAATATGAGAGCTTCGAGCAGGAACTTATTGTCCTAAAGCTAGTGATTCTGGTAACCTCTTTTTTTGTGGATTAATGTGTTATAGATTGATTAATCGTAGTTTATATTCAACTAATATGGGGAAACCTAATTAAGTTAGGTTGGATGGAGTACCAATTGTTGGTATGGTCAATGAAGTAGATTAAGTTAATAAGTTAAGTTTAGAGGATCATTAACTTATTAATAATAAACTAGCATTGATTAAGCTAAAAGGAGTTAATCTTAGTGAACCTGGGTTTGAGCTACTAAGCCTTTAGTAAGGAAAAAAAAAAAAGAAATAGACTAAATGTTAAAATGGAAAATATTGATTGAAGATAGATATAAAAGCGCTAATGTAAGTGAAAATCAATTGCTAAAATGAAAGGACAAGCTAAAGTATAAAAATGATAAATTCAAAGCTAAAGAATAATTATGGAGGACCTATAATTTGTTGATCTAACTCTAGTTTCATCCATCAAATCAAACAAAGAAGATCAACAATTTTAATCAAAATAGCTTGATGACCATTATGAACAGTTTTAATAAGACTAGTTTGGTTGACCAAATTGCAAGAATGGTAATCAATCTCATGAAAACCTAATTTTTGTTCCCTTAATCAAGTTAGATTGCCTTGATTAGACACAAAATATCACTCTTTTACTTAGTTTGGATTGATTTATACTTCAGCTTTAGCCAATGAATTCGGCCCATGCAAAATAAAATCCTTTTAAGAAGTTTAATTGATAGGACTCCATGTTAAGTTAACCAAACCCTTTGCTTTTGGAATACATTATTAATTAAATTCTTAATTAACTATTAATAATAAGAGATGGACCCAAGGCTTAGTTAGCAAGTGAAGTGAGTGCTTAATGCCCTTCAATAGTTTACTACTTGGGTATGTATTTTAAATTTATTTTTTCATACTAATATATGCTGCATGATTGATTTCAAATTTAATTAGTCTTATTTGTGCCAATTGTAGTAGATTGTGTATGTACAAGATGCCTAATCCTATCTTAAGATAGGGTATGAGGTTTATAGACCCACATATATGCCCATTAGAGTTGGTGGTAAGCTTTAGATGAAATAACTAGATAGGGTTAAATTTAGGATGCCCACTCTTAATATGAATCATGCATTATAAGTGTACAAGTTATAGACTAGACAACAATGGTAATTTAAGAGGGTTGGGAAATTAAAAGGAAGTAATTTCGTATCATGGCTTTGGTGCCAACACTTATATGGGATAAGTAAGTTGTAAAACAATCATTGGTGGTTCGTTTCTTTGATACCTATTAAATTCTATATGATAGAACTCTAATTATCAAGACACTTTTTAGTATAGTAGCTCATAATTAACCAAAACTTTAAAGTTAAACGTGTTCAAGTTAGGTCAATCTTAAGATGGGTGACCCACGAGAAACTATTGCACCATGACACAAAACTATAAAGTATTCCACACTAAAGTAAGCAATACTTCGATGAGTGGAGCTCCAATCGAGTCGTTATAAGATGGTATCAGAATAGTCTACTAGCCAGAAGAGTGATGTCCCTATTTGGTAGTAGTCTTAAACCTGTATAAAAAACTAATTAAGAGTTCAATTCTATAAGAGAAGTGGATTGTAATATACATTAAATACTAGGTGACGAAACCTTAATCAGCGATGTGCCTTTTAATGCAATTGTTTGGATTTCATTGAAACTTTGAAGTTAAGAATGCTCAAGCTATATTAATCCTAAGATATGTGGCCACGAGGAAGTTATTGCACATGGGACAAAACCATATGGCATTCCATGTCAAATTGTACAATACTTTGATAGGAGGAATTCTAATCGGTTGTTACAGTTTCTCTAAGTAGCTGTTACCTCACTAGGGGCATGATATGAGGTCATAAGATTACCACAAGTTAGATTAAGAAAAGAAGTCATAATGAAGCGACTTTTATTTGACATATGCGATTGATAAAGAATAAATGGAGTTATGGAAAAGAAACTTGGTTACATGTATCTCTTTATTTTTGTTAATGTGTAAGGTATGAATATCGTATGTAACCGGTTGATTAGGTTGGTCACTAAGCTTTTTGCATAGCCTCGAGAACCCCATTTGTTTTTAGAAAAAGTGATGACCAATTGATAGGTGTGAACGGGATCAAGTGCCTTAATGTTATAATGCCTTACATGTCCCTATCTATTGGTAAGTATATGTAGCAAGTTGCTATAGCCTTTAGGCTCGATTTTGTAATGATTGCGAATTTTTATTTTAATGGTATGACTATTTTTTGTTATCCATATGTCTTTTGGGGGGATGGGGAGGTTAGGGAATTAAAATTGTTCAGTTTCCATGATGAAAACAATTTTGGCATTATATAGACTATAATGCTTCATTAATTATATGGATGCTTTTGAAATCTTGAAGAAGCTGTTTTCTCTAACCTCTTCTTACCTAAAGATTTAATATGATTAATTAGGAATCAATGAAAACAACCTCTAAGCATTTAATAAGTATATCACATAACAAATACAAGTTTAATAAGTTCACTATGAAGCTAAATTCTAATTAAGCCTTTGTTTTCATGATCAAACCATTTGTAATTTTCTATTGTTGTTTGTTAACATTTTCCATTGATATTTGATCATTATGTGGAAAAAAAAAATAGATTATAATAAACTTACATACCTTAAAACTTCTATCTATAAACAAGGTTAAGGGAAATGAATAACAAAAGTTAATCATAAAAGCTTTTCCCATTTGCAATCTCTTTCGATATCTCTCTCTATACAACTCTCTTTGTTTAATTCTCAACACTTTCCAAGATTCCTTCAATGATTGTCATAAAAGATTAGAAACAATTGAAAGGCTGAAGTTAGATGGTAAATTTATGCTAGATGAAAGGATCAAATTGAATCCTATCCTAACGTAATGAGAATTTAGTATAGATTGATTGAATTAAACAGGAGAACTTGCAAAAAAGGAAATCCATTAAGGTGTAAAATCTATCGATTAATCAAAGTTTGGTAGGATTTGAAATCCATCCTTAAGAATTTATTCACTTTGAGAAAGAAAAAAAATTGATGGAAGATTTAGGGTTTTAGAATTGAATCATGGAAAATTATGATTGCTAACATAAGTTGATGATTAGTGGTTGTCAAAGTACAAAGTGTTAAAATGGATTAAATCACGAAAAAATAAGCTTGCAGAATGGATAAAGTTAAACAAAGTTTTCTCTTGTGAATCGTCAATTTAGTCAAACAAGTTGGTACCTAATCAATTGAATGAAGTCAAAGGGTCAATTATTTTGCATTCAGCCAAATCGATTAATGTAATGATTTTGTTCAATTGATCAAATGGTCAATCAAACTAGCCATTTTAACATGTATGTTTTTAGCTGTTACAAATAGAGATCATATAGTGTGTTTTAAAATGTTAAACTTGCATTATAAATTATAATGACTATGCTATATATATACATTTTCTAATGTTATAACGTATAGTTGATGTGTTGCAATATTTCATATCAATTGGGATGAATTTGATAAGAAATATTTTTTATTTTTTTTTTGTTTAATTCAATTCGCCCCACATAATTATTTTATACAACAGAATTCGACACGTACGTCAATCTAGGCGACTCCCAGAAAGTGAAGTGGTGGACAGCGGCCGCAAATCGTAATCCGGTTTGGAGACTGACGTGGCACCTTGCACTTCCATTCTTCTCTCTCTCTCCCTCCACACAGATCTTTACTTCCTTCTCTCTCTTCCTATTCTTCGCATCTCCGCTGCAAAATTCAATGGCTTTGAAGCTCCCATCTCAATTCACTAACCTCCACCACACTAAAACCACCACCGGAACCCGTTACGGTGGCTTAACGTGGCGGCAAGCTCTCTCTCCGGACGCTCTCATTTCATCAATTCCCTCCAATTCCACTTCCTCCTCTCGCGCCGGTAACTATCCTTTGTGTCGTATCATTGTCTTTGCTGATTGCATTTTAATTCTTTCAATGACTCGTAACAAATAGTTGATCATTTCGCAATCCCGTTATGTCATTCAAGTCATTATGCACATTTACCCTTTAGTATCCACCGCTGCTTCTAGAAGATAGTAATTATCAGGAGAAAATCGATACACTAGCAACAGACAAATAGGCAGGTGAAACAGACTTTGCATGATTATACTCATTGTTACTTTCTATAGTCGTTTTAATGTAACTCGAGATATGTTGGGATAGGGAATTCATAATAGAAAATATTTTTCTAAATTGTTATAGTTACAATTTCACTTGTAAGCAAAATTCTCTAGTAGTTCAAGATATATCCAGAAATTTCATAGTTTGTGATATTATCATAATATTAATTCATCAAAATTTCCTTTTCCTTGTTATGTAAAAATTATTAAAATTTTATTGGACTACAGATAAAATTGGGCTCCAACTAGTTTTTGACTCGTGCATTGCATGTGTACAGTCAGCTAGTATCCAGAAAGTGAATTTTATTCAGCACGATTTTTGTTAATTTGGAGTATGATATTATGTTGACATTGATGTTTGGGGTAATATATGGTTGTTGTTAGGGAAATTGAATGGGATTCCCCCGGTGAAATGTACTGCACAAGCACCAGGTGCAGTGAATCTTGCTCCGGGGACTCCAGTCAGGCCAACGAGCATATTGGTGGTTGGTGCCACTGGAACTCTTGGCCGACAGATAGTAAGGCGGGCACTTGATGAAGGTTATGATGTGCGGTGTCTTGTTAGGCCGAGACCTGCTCCAGCTGACTTTCTCCGTGATTGGGGTGCGACAGTTGTCAATGTAGGTTCTCTGAGGTGCTTAATTTGATATAGTTTTCTTACAGCTTATGTAGATGGGTGTTTTTGTACCAAGGTAGCAACTGATGACAATGAGAAAATTGTGGTTCAAGTTGTTGCAGACGATGGCAATAACGCTGAATTGTGTTAAAAATTTTACTCATTGATAGATTTGAATGTTTAATATTGTCTTTGTACATCATCTTAAATTTATATATGAATGGATCACAATGCAAAAAGCTTTTCTAAAGAAAAGTGCACGTGTTCTGGCCCCCCCAAAAAAAAGAAAAGTGCACATGAAAGACACCATTGATGGTGCTTTCTGTGCATGTCATCTCATTTCAGTTTCAAGTACTTGTACGATCCTCAGATCTTTATAATTTTGTTGCACTTGCTGATGTTGATATGGTTATTGTTCTTGCTGATGGAAAACAGTGGTTGGATGACTTGATATTATGCAAGATTAATGTTTTACATTTCAATACAGGCAGACTTGAGTAAACCAGAGACTGTACCTGCAACACTGGTTGGTATCCATACTGTCATTGATTGTGCGACAGGACGTCCTGAAGAGCCTATCAAGACGGTGATTCCTCATTTTTACTTAACTTTCTGTGAGAGTTAGATTAACATAGGATGGTACATATTTTTACACATTTTCCCTCTGGTTGTCCTAATTGCAATAGTAAGTAAAAGATTTCCCTTGTGTAGAAAGATTTTCATTCATGTTATTGCATTCTTAATACTGTTGACAAGAAATGCAATTGTCGAACAACATATCCTTCCTTATGCTCAAATTATTTATGGTTTCTTGGGAAGCTGTTCTTAACTATCAAAAAACTGGACTTGTTAATATTATGTTTCCATATACCACATGCTTCTCTGGCCAAAGGGGAAAAATGCAAGAAAGAAAAGTGTTCTTGTATGCTTGTGATATAGTTGCTTTGATCTGTCCTTTAGCTGCCATTTTCTTGTGACATGGAAATTTCTAATCTATCAACATTCTCTCAACCGGTTAATATAAGTTGCTCATTACTAAACAAGGGGCTATTTTCAGGTCATATATTTCTTAGTCAGAATAATATGCTGTTGCATATGCTACTATCCTTCTCTTTGGCCAATGAAGAGCTAGCTATGTTTGGGGAACATTATATGTGCTTTGCCCTTAATTTTCCTTTGTTTCTTTAGGTAGATTGGGAAGGTAAAGTTGCTTTGATACAATCTGCAAAAGCAATGGGAATCCAAAAATTTGTATTCTTTTCCATCCATAACTGTGACAAGCATCCTGAAGTTCCATTAATGGAAATCAAGTACTGCACAGAGAAGTTTCTAAAGGATTCAGGAATCAACCACACCATCATTCGCCTGTGTGGATTCATGCAAGTAAGTAAATTTCAAGCTTAATTTCAGTATTCTCTGCTTTCTGTGATTCCTTTGAAGTTTTCATTGAACAATCAATGCATATGCCAGACCCTTTTATTTTTACTTTTCAGTACCATTATGGCAGCAAAAGAAATACTCTTTCGCTCTTCCACCCCCTATTGCTTCTCTCCAAAAGCCATCAACTCCAGGGGAACTCAAGTTCTACTTACCTGCAACTTCATCAGTGAAAAATATCTTATATGAATGGAGAAGATAAAAGAAAAACAATGCTCAGATAAAAGAAAAAGAACTATCTTCATACTTAAAAGGCAATGGACACAGTTAGTCCCACAATCATGTGCGCCATGAGGATCTTAAATGAAGTTCTCCTTGTTCTTTCTTTTTTCCTTTTCTTTTGGCTGTAAAATGAAGTTCTTCAATATGGAAATTTCACCTTCCTTTTGTTCCAGCAATTCACGGCATAGGTAATCAGTTTGCTTTTGAAGCAGGCCAACTAATCAAATAACTGCTTTGATCTTCAGAACATATGAAAGTGATCATGGATAGATATAAATGGGGTCCCCTTAACAGGTACCCTAGGGCATCCGTAAAAGACCTAATAAAGAAACATATCGTAATTTCCAAGATTGATGACTTATTTTATGCAAAGATAAGTGTATAGAAAGGTTTCACCCCAACAAAAAATAAATAAATAAAATAAAATAAAATTTTGTATAGAAAGGTGAAAAGATTCTCTATATGGCATCTTGACGAGTGCTCTTGGGGTTGGGGCATCCATTAATATTTTCCATGTAACTTAGTGTAAATTAAGAAAATGTGAAACTTCAGCACCAAAGACAGCGAACAAAAATTGTGGAATGCTGAGGGTGGTCAATAAAGTCTGATAAGTAGATTAACCTTCTTGTTATAGTATTGTTGACTGTTGTGCATGCTTATTTTCCAGGGTCTGATTGGTCAGTATGCAGTTCCTATATTAGAAGAAAAATCTGTCTGGGGAACGGATGCTCCAACTAGAATTGCTTATATGGACACCCAGGTAGGCTGAAACAGTTTTCCATTATTGATTCCTTGTTTTTTTCCCCTTCCAAGAGAAGAAAAGTATTCATTGAAACTTACGTGTCTGAGAACCTGCACAATGTCTTTTTTAGGACATAGCTCGATTGACTTTCATAGCTTTACGCAAGGAAAACATGAATGGAAGACTTCTTACATTTGCTGGGCCTCGAGCATGGACAACTCAGGAGGTAAAATACTTTGGTTAGCTTGATTAAAACTGATTGTTCTTTGAAATGGATGATGGTTAATTATTTTCAGTATGTATGGTCGTTTGGCTTTTTAAAGTTATTGAAGTTGCATTTTATCTCTTTCTAAATCATAGTATCTCACCTTACAGAAGGTCGCGTGGCCCTTATTTGAAAATTTGAAAAATCCTCTTTATGTTCTTAAATGCTGATGATTGCCATTTGCATTTTTTCACATATGAATTAATTAATCAACAGCTACATGCATTGTATCTAAAAGCCATTGCACGGTATAACTGCTCATCTAGTTATGTCCTTGCCTTTTGGAATCAGGTGATAACACTTTGTGAGCGTCTTGCTGGGCAAGATGCAAATGTAACTACAGTCCCTGTCTCTATATTGAGACTGACTCGCCAGTTGACCAGGTGTTTTGAATGGACAAATGATGTAGCTGATAGATTAGCATTTTCAGAGGTAAAAGATTTATATTCGTTATTTGACAACAATGCACAATAAAGTGAGATTTAAGTGTGATTGGATAACCTAATCTTATTCTTAACTGTCACTTTAATACATTGTGGTGTTTTCGCTAGTCTTTGGATGCAAAATTGGGACAATCAAGGTTGAAGTCATTAGCAGGAAGATGTACAATAAGATATCTGATGTGAACTTTGAATTGTTTTAGGTAATTACAAGCGATACAGTTTTTTCCTTCCCAATGGTGGAAACGTATGAGCTTCTTGGCGTGGATCCAAAGGACATTGTTACGCTAGAGAAGTACTTGCAAGATTACTTCACCAATATCTTGAAGAAATTGAAAGACCTCAAAGCACAATCCAAGCAAACTGACTTCTACATATGAAAGAGAAAACCATCTCCTGTATGTGTATATTTTGCTTCTTCATGGGATTAGATTCTGATTCATGAAAAGATACAAACAAAGAGTGGAGTGCCTTGTAAAGGATTCTCATCTTCCTCTCCTTCATAATTCAATTTATTTTTCTCTTGAAACGTTTACACTACATAAAAAAGAAAAGATAGAAAGATTTGCTCTGCACCTTTCTGTGAGCAAACACCTTCTTCTGGACTGTCGAGGAATGTGTATGACTTGCTGCTGTAAGAATGCAAAATGCTTTTCAGAAACTAAAAGTGGTACCAAATACCTCAGCTACCAGGTACTGACTACTGACATCATATAAAGGCCGTGGTTGGCGGATTCCATAGCGAGAAACATATGGCTTTTCATCACCTCTTCAGCTGAGCTGTGTAGGAATAGGCCATTGGCCGTATGGTACTTGAAGCTAACCATTATATATGGAAATGGATTGATGTACTGACACCTTGAACCGAAGAAAGCCACCGAGCAATGATAAGGGCATGTTTTTAAGTGCCATATCTATAACTTCGGTGGATATATTCATCATATCCGTCACTTCTTATTATATATTCTTGATGTGCTTTCATGTGAAAATCTCTTAGCATTATATGTCCACATTTCATCTTAAAAATTTTAAAGTATCGAGCTCATGGAAAATTGTTTAATTCCAACGGCGACTGTCAGTTTTCTAAACTTTCTTTGTTCATCTGCATTCTGCAGAAATCACCTATCATTTAGCTTTCATGCTAAGATAATCCAATTTCTTACTCATTGTCATGCGTTTCCTGTGAAAGATTTGAGAGATGTTCGTAACTTCTTGAATTATTTTTTTTTTTTTTAAACTGCAATATTTTCTCAGTTGTGTTATGTACTAATTCCTTGAACAGGTAACCTAACTCTCTAATATGATGCCATGGGGGCGACTATCAAAGTTTCAAAAAGAACTACCAGAAGCAGTAGCGTTATCTATATTATAGGGGCAGATGGCTAAGGTTTGTGAAGCTTATTCAAAGAAAACCACTTCAATCATTATGAGTTTCAATGCACAGGAAAGATCTGCAACACAGACCAGTGATACTTACAAGAAAAACACTTCGGAGGCCCACTTGATGGGAGAGAGAGCCTTTGTTGGGCCCTTCTGTGATCGCGTTCAAATTGTTCGATCTCAGGGGTGACCCACAAAATGCAATAATTCATTATTTTCAAAATATATTTTAATTTCGATAGGTTTTATTACGGTTACCTTTTGTAAAAGCAATATTTCAAGGCTAATAATACTTATTATTTTCCTTAAAAAACTTTTACAATCATGATTCAAATTATTATCAATATGTTACTCAGTACTTTTTTACCTAGTTCATGCTTAATTGCCAACCTTATTATATCGATTGCTTCCAACATTCATATTGCCAGCTTGCATCAAGCCTCTCTATTCTGATTTGTGTCGATCCATCCCTGGTCTGTATTTGGTCTATGACTAATCTGCATCTTATATGTATATTTGTTATTTACACTTTTGGTAAAACATCTACTTTTAAACCATTACAATAAAATGATACCAGAAAACAACATACTAAACAATGCCTCTAACTATTTGTCTTCAAAGTGATATAATAGAAAGCTTTACCCTATATTCAATAGATATCTCCTCATAAAATTCTAACATGTGATAGTCAAAGTACTGATACTTTATTTCATTGAAATGTCACAATTAATTTACTGGTTTGTTAGTAATCTCATAACCTATCTAATTCAATCGTTATCACTATATTAATCCTGTATTTGGTTAATATATATATATATATATATATATTTGAGAACACTGTAGAGCAACTAGAACCCTCGCAAACAATTTACCTTCATGGATTATCCATGCAACCACATGGGATCATGACAATGACTAAACAATAAATTGATTCTAATATTTCCTACCCAAACAATAATGTCATCAACTACAAAAATTAGTGATGAGAAAAATCAGGACGAAAGCTTAGCCTTTGGTTCCCATAGTTGGACATGGACCTCAGCATTTCAAGTAAATTAAAAGAAACTTCAACATGGGGACTTGAAAATCAGCCAGAAAGTTAAAATCTAGTCAGGCTAAAACTTGAAAAAAAGGGCAGATAGAGATTGAGACCTAAAGCAATGCATGGACAGTGAAAAAAAAAAAAAAAAGAGAGAAAGAGCATTGATAGAAAACACTAGTCGTGACATTTAATTCTTTGTTTGGTACACCATGCAATCATGCCCTTTTTTGACCTAAAAGCTTTACTCATTATACACATAAGGTGTGGGGACCATGTCCACTAAAATTATTGCGTAAGTATTGAAATCACATCTATACATATTTATAGCCATTTCATTGGGTGCTCTTGGAAGTCTAAAGAAATAAAGTGGTAAGTAATGTATTATTAGGAAATAATAGGGGAAGCAGAAAAAGAAAAAAAGGGCAAGTGTTAGGAACAAATATATTGGAAAAAAAAAATGACACTAATCTTGGCTTTTGTGAATCGAGCATCATGGTACAATCACATGAATACGTACAAAAATTCGTATGATATAGTTCACAAAATTATTAATATAGTGTTACTACATCTAAATTAACCAACTCAATTCAATCCGGTTTATTCAGTTCCAACTTGAGATTAATTTATATCATCTATTTAATTTTTATTGACAATGATTTAAAAAAACTTTATTAGCTTAATCAGTCCAATCCAGTTTTTGTAAAATTAAGCCATATTTTTTAAAATGAATTTAATTTTTTCTTTTGTTTTTCGCCAAATAATGTAAAGATTTACTAAAAAGTAAATTTAAACCACAGAAAAACAAAAAAGTAAGCTATAAATAGTTTTCAACCTTTAAATCTCAAAAAGGTAGATAATTTAATTACTTTATAAATAAATATACATTATATTTTAATATTCATTGATCAAATTTGCTCCCAATTTAATCTCAATTTACTCTCTAAACCTTACATCCCTAAGTTAATCTTTCGATTTAGGTGTAGCAAGCATAAGGAAAATTCAACTATAAATTTATTTCTCAGCTATTTTGTTATGTGTAATGAGTTAGAATCATGGCTAGCCTTTTCTTTTCTTTTTTTTTCTTTTCTTTTCTTTTTTTTTATCCCTAGTTTATGCCAATTATCATATATCTAAGTGTAAAACAATGTCATCTTTAGACTTTGTTGGAACAAGAAAAAGTCTCGATAAAACATGATAATTAAAACATGGTGATGTATGTTTGGCTAAAGTACTCAAAACATAAAGAGAATTATGGATCAACATTTAGAAGTAAATTTAAATAGAGGATTAATATTTTGAAAAATTCAAATAAATTATCATTATTTTATAAAATAGTTTAAACAAAAGATCTAATTATTATAAGACTATATTTTAATTGTCATTTTATAAAATTATTTGAATCATTTTTCTAAAATGTTGATAACTTATTTGAACTATTTTGTGAAATATTAATCTTTTATTTAAACTTTTTGAAATATTTCTCACTTATTTGAATTTACTTCCAAACGTTAATCTTTCTGTTTTAATTCTCTATCAAAACATATATATATATATATATAGTATTAATTTATTTAAATTTATTTCCAAACGTTAATCTCTCCGTTTTAATTCTCTATCAAAACATATATATATATATATATATATTTAGCATTGCAAAGCAGGGAAAAAAGATCTTATATGTTTTTAGTTAACAGAATAGATGATAAACATTATAAAATGTTAAATTTAAATCACGTACTTTAACATTCTATTTATGAGCTTGTGTTACATGGAAGAATAACGGGCTTGTGATATACATTTGATGGTCCTTTTAGCCTATAATATTGTACAAACATTTTTCCACGCTACTAAATAATTAAATTAATCACGAAATCATGACAACATCATTTCATCATAATGCATGTATACATAAGTAAAAACATTTGTGAAACCAGCCACGTCATTATATATTTAATATAGAGTATGGTAACAGCCTCGTAAACGTTACCACAAAGCATTACATATCCACAATGTAATATTACCTAATACGGTAATTTAAGGCCGCTACTCCCAAAAGAAGAACTTCATAGATGAATTACAAATGTATAGCTTATGTTTTGAAACAAATAGGGATAAACGCAAAATCATACAATTAAGAGATTGAACTTATCTAATTTAAGTAATATTGGAATTATTCATAAAAAAATAATAACTTGTTATTGGAATTACTATTTTTTTTTACTAGCTATTATTTTTTTATAAATGAAATCCAAAATTTAGACATTATCATGGAAAAAAAAGAAAACAAAAAATAGAATGAATATCATTTATTAGGAGCATAGTTATAAATCACAAGTCAAAAGTATGATCATACAAATTTATAATTTTATTATGTTTTTTCTCTGCTAAAATAAACATATTTGATTATATGAAGACTTTTACTAAAATCATAATCTTTCATATACAATTCTTCAAATTTAAGATTTTATCGATTCTGTATAATTATATACAATTTTATCGATTCTAGAAACCCAAATGAACAATAAAATTACGATTTTGACAACAACGATTATAAAATAAACAACAAAAACAACTTGAAAAAAGAACTAATTCAAATGGGAATTGAATCAAGACCTCATACAAATGTATTTAACCAATTAGTCAAATCCATCTTCATGATATGAATATAAATATGATGCTTATTTTATCCTTTTTTTTTCTCTAAAGAAAAATTAATAGTTAATTCTTTTGAAACTTGAGTAGTCTGATACCCCTTTCAACCCTATTTTGTATTCATCCCTAGATCTAAATTATTAATGTAATAGGCAATTAGTTAGTCAATAGTAAATACTATAAGTACCATTGGGGAAGTGTTATTAAGAATCATTTATGGATGGAAATATCTTAAGGAGAGGTTTACATTTTCTTTTATCAAATTCCTATTTTCATTTTTTTTTCCACAAATCCCAAATACTAAACACAGCAACATTTACCCATAATACTTTGAATGATCTTAAATAATTCATAAGGGGAGGACACCCTACAACTAACATAAACTAAAACATATGAATTCAAAGGAGTCCCATACGCTTCCATAACCATAAGCATCCTTAAGAGTCATTAAAGGAGTCTACAAGGTCCACAAACATACCCAATACAGAATAAATTACCAAAAGAGTTTATCTCCTCTTTATATCAAACATATCCAATATTAGCAAGCTCTAAAGGCATACTCATATCCTCAAACCCTAACCCAACACCAAATTTCTAATCATCATAAGAGTATAAGTAATCAATGCCGCTACCTCACGATCATATCATTACTATCGGTGTTACAATAGTCAATACAACATTCTACTCCACCACTATCACTACCCACTTTAACTAACATAATGACCTAGAGACTTTAGTACAATAATTAGTTGCTTGATTCTTTTTCTCAAGAAATTAAAATTTGTTTGCCCATACTTCAACATCAAACTATCACACTGATTTCAATAACACCACTTTACAATTACAACAATCTCCAACAACATAATCATACAATTCCCACCATTGCTACTATAACATCTCAATAACTCTGCTGTTACAACCGTCATTATAATAGTATTATCCCTTTTCACCATTGTTAGCTAACATTACCCTTATATAATTATGCACCATTACAATCATTGTTACCACTATGACAAATTGCAAAAGAAATGGTGGTGGCACTAAGGATTAGTAGATTAATTATGGTAAAGATGCATTTATGGCGTAGTAGTGTTGGTCATGAAGATGGTAATGGTATGGGTTATGATATGCTAGTGGTGGTGATAGTAGTTCCTCTAACCATACCTAACCCCTACCCCCTATCCCTTCGCCCCCAATCGGGTTATAGAGGTGTATTATGGTGATGATAAAGTAGTGGAGTTAATTTACGTATGTTGATAATAGTACTAGTATTATAGTAGCAACGATGGTGGTGGTGGTGGTGTAATGGTTGGAATTATGGAAATGGTGGTGTGATTGTGGTAGTAACAATGTAATTAAAGTTGTACGTTGCGACAACGGTTTCGTTGTCAAGGTGGGTTGATAGGATTGTAGTGTCACTTGTTGTGGTGATGACGTATGGAGGGCATTATTTTTGCCTTTCCAACTATTTGGGCTATGTTTCTTCAAACATCTTGTGAATTGAAAATTAAAAAAAAAAATGTACTAATATAATTCAAGCCAACTCAAAAAAGTATTGAGCATTTAAACTTTATTATATCATGTTTGCTTACGAATAGTTGCTCTATTTTAATATCATTCCATTTAGTAAAGTGAACAAGATAAATTTTCTTAAACATAATTATCGAATGTCTTTTTTATTTTCTTTTTTTGGGTGATGATGGTGATGGAGATAAAGGAGCCAGGGAGCATGGAATGTCTTTATAATTTCTAAAATTCTTGAGCTGGAATTGATCCCTATATAATTTAATACTCTATTATTCAAGTCCATCTGTTTGCCTTCTTTAATGTTTTCATTAGTCTATTAATAACTACATGACTTCATTTTTATGCATACCATATAATGGAAACTCTCTTAAATCTTGCATTTTTATTTCTATAGACAAAAAATTTCGTCTCAAAGGGCAAACTGCTAACTTGAATTCATCTAGAAAAACGTAACTTCGTTTCCTCTACTCTTATGAAAAGTCTCTCGAACCAGATGTACTTTCTTACTCAAATCAAAATATTAGGAAACCAGAAAAGTGATTTAGCTTTTGAAGGTTGAAGAAAATATGTGAAATTTGAGAATAATAGGCAAATAAAGGCCATGGTAGACAAACCACCTGAAGAGAAAAGTTCTCTACGTGAAAAAGAAACACGGAATTTTGATTAATCAGCGGACCGTACGTTCAACTACTCTTGAAAGTTTTATTTTTTATTTTCCATATATACATAAATATTCACGAAAGAATGGACCGGCATCGACATATATGATTTCACCTTGTCTAGTTAAATATAGTTAATTACCAGAAAAACACATGCTATTGTCAAAGAAGTGTGTGATTATGGACAAGAAAATAGAGAAGGAAACGTTAAAAGCCGTGTGCTGGTAATTATCCTCGAGAATGTTCTTTGACTTTATGATGAAACAATCGATCTACCATCACAGCTTTTATGCCTTTAATTTTTTGATTCTTAATGCAAGTTTCATTCGAAGTCTTTAAGTCCAACAAGAAGGACAACCCTCGTTATGCTACTATCTATGAAGCTAAGGCACATAGCTTTCACTTCGCAACCTTTAGGACCACCCACCACACCAAAAATCTCTTTACGCTCAATTCATGGTACGTGGTACGTGTTAATGTTTCATCCTTATATCCGATGTTTTACATAGCAATAAAGTTTTGAAACAATATAAAAATTTCTGATTCCATTCCATACGATGGTTGGATGTGATAAAATAACATATGATAAGCAAAAGATGTTTAAATTTTGTTTTCGAATTCGGGATGGAGATTTATCTGTTTACTATCATCCATTTGCGGGGGGAGCACAAAAACATGCGACTTTGTCTAATCATATAATATCCGGCCACCTTCCTATTCCGAGATGCAAGTAGAATCAAAATAGAGGATCGACTTTCCGATTCAAACCGTTTTATTGAAATAAATATTCATCGATTTAAACAAAAAAATTTTCAAATTCGTAAATATATATATAGTGTTGTCACATGATCCTCTATGGATGGAGTAATCTGCACAATGCAATAGCAAAGAGTTGTAGGGATTTAGAATTTGATTTTGGCATGACCACTTTTACGCTCAAAGTCATAATTAAGTGGAGAATCAGGGTAATAATAGATAGAAAGTGTTTATGCAGAATGACAGGGTTTTAGTCCCTTACCAAGAGATCCGACGTCATGTTTATAGGATAGGAGGATGGTCGGGTTTAGATAGTCTCTTTGACTTGAGATCTGCCAGAGAATAAAGAGGACGAGTTATGAAGCTATTGACTTACCTTCTCTGCCAAGCTCTTGTTTTAATTCAACTTTATGGGCTAGGATGGCCTACCTGGTCTTAGAGGTCCACGTTCTAGGTAGCTCGTTAGCACCGATCTTGGTTGGCCTAGACTTGAAGACTTACGTCTAATATCACCTATCGACGTTTATCTCCATTCTCATTGGTGACCGGTTAACGAGGACAGTAAGCTTTGGCAAGGGCTCCCAAGATCCCAGAATGTACTCCTACACACCATGGATAAGAGCTTTGGTTAAATGACAAAAGCCATCCAATTGTCTTACCGACTTTGCTCCTATCCTACCTTTCAAAGCTCCCCTACCACAAGGTTTAGTCACCTTCCGAAAAACTGGAATGGAGTGGCCGAGCAAGCAAGTTGTGCAAGCTGGGCCATCCTTGTGCTTCTTGGATGGAAATGGGCTATGCGGCGAGCTACGCTAAGAATGTTTTTTTTTTTTTTTTTCTTTTTTCCCAAAGAATAGCAGGGATTTAATAAACGAAAATTTTTTTTCCTTAATTTTACGAAGTATTTCAAGTGAAAAAAGGGGGAAGCCCTTATTTCATGATCAACATAACAATTGTGCTTTCGCAGGAAAAAAAAAAAGAAGAAGAAGAAGAATGAGAGACAGAGAAAGAAAAGAAAGATAAAAGAGCGAAAAAACACGCGCAAGTCAAACTATATTCTTTGAAATGAATTTTGACTGAAGTTGTTAATAACATGCATACATACTTCAGCGTCGAGCAGGATCCGATCTACAGTGAAACCCTTGCACCCGTATGTAGCTCTCACGTCGTGTACCTTCATACTAGATTATTCTTCTTCTGTAATGTGCTTTTTGGTTTTATCTTGTGAGATACGAAAACAATTTAAAGAATTTTGCAAGTCGCCAAAACCATTACAAATATTGATGTTTTAGAGAAAAAAAAATCGCATGTAGCAATTTTATATATTCATAAACCCCCATCTTTAAACTAAGAAAAAATGAAACAAAACTAATAAGTTACAAAAATTCATTTGTAACAAATAAGTATTAATGAAATTCTATAAAGTGAAAATATTAACGATAGTTTTTTAAATTACTATTAATTATCATTTATATGCCCATCTATATATCAATATTATTTATATATTAATCTTAACTCGTAGTATATTACTATAATTTTTTTTTTTTCGAACTTGTGTCCACATTGCTCCAAAGTCTAAACCCTAGAGTAAACCTAAGGCTAGGTCAACATCGGCCTACCGTGATCAGCATGGCTTAATTGAAGGCTGGTTCAATAGGCTCGTCAGTTCACGAGCCAATTCAGCGGCTCACGACCCGTCTTCTTTTTTATTTTTTAAAATTTTCCCTTTCTTGTGTAATTTCAATTTTCTCCTTCCTTGAATTCTATGTACTAACACATGAATTTAAAAGAGAAAACTTAAATTTAGATAGTAAATATTTATATAATATTCCATCACGTAATGGTATTATATCATGCATTTAAAAATTATATTGTATATGAGATGTAATGAGAATGCAGTTATTATATTTCAAACAATTTCAATTTTTTTTTTTTTTTTTTGCATTACATTAGCAGTTGCCTATATATCTAGTACACGAAATCACACAATCATAGTTCTAAAATAATTTTTATATGTTTTTTAAAACCTGTAATATATTACTCAGTTTTTATATTCAAGAAAAATTGTTATGTTTACGTAATTGGCCATTTCATTTTATTTAAAAAAAGTTCTACAATACAAACTAATTTTTATTGCAAAACTTTCAATTTCCAAAATAGTAGTAATATTGCTTACTCCTAAATTTGAAAAAAAAAAAAAAAAAAGCTTATTAAGGGTTTTTTTTTTTTTAAAAAAAAAAGTATCTAATCTAAGTACCGAATATGTAAAATTAATAAGAAAAAAATTACAAGTATTAATTAATTGAAAAAAAAAAATCTTTCTTATTGAACCAAATCAAACTAACTAGTTAAATAGTCAGTTCACTTCCCGAATCACTTATTCACTTGTTCATGCAAATCACTACCTGTAACCTGCATGAACTCAACGTGTCCAATCATGGGTTGTATCTAACCAATCCGGTCTGGTTCACGAACAAGACTTAGGCCTTCCTCAAGTCTACCCTGGAGTTTGCCAATGAGACGCTCAACAAGATCATCTAGGAAGTGGATTTAACGTGGGAATTAGCTTTTCACAAAAATAAAATATATAATGTATGTGCTAGAATTGAATATGATATTTACTGATAACGAAAAATATAATTGGTCCAACGCAACAAAGTTAATGGGCTAAATAATTATTAAAAGAATGAATCCTAAAAGGTAGCGACTTAATGACGGATTATTAAATATGATTTCATTCGAGGACTTCGCAAACGGGAGTGGCTCAGTGGGCGGTGGGGCATCATGTAAATTGCAAAGCTCATAAGACCGAAAGTGACGCCAGGTTGTCTCCTTCACGACCACAGAATTTCACTAATCCTAATAAAATAGTGGGAGATTGTATGTACATTTTTTTTTTTTTAGTTTCAATATACGTACTTAATTTTTATCTCCTGAATCTTCAAAAGGTATTTCAAACTGTTGGATGACTTTTCGCCAAAAGAAAAAAATGTTGGATAAATATTTTTCCCTTAAAAAAACAAAAACAAAAAATATTAAGTGTAACAATTTATTTAAGAATAATAAATAAGGAGTTGTCTCATTTTTTCTTATTTATGTTTTCATTTTATTTTAATATTTTTAATTAGTCTGTCAAATAATATAATAATAAAATGGGTTCTTAAAACAATTTTATTATGAAGAGAGAGAAAGTAAATGTTCAATTATGCAGACAAGGGATTGACTATAAATAAAGTAAATATAAAACGTATATTTGTGTAACATTTAGTATGTTAGAATAAACTAGAGTGAAACTGTGATTCTAAGTTCAATTACCTTTTGTATCGCAAATACTTTTAGAAAGCAAAATAATGATTCCTTGAAGTTGTCGGCACCATCTTTGAGGAAGAATTTGATTATGCTTAGGTGGAGTTGTGATTCTTTTTGCTCGCCTTAATTGCTATTAGTTAAAATTATTTATTTAAATTTCAATCTAATTATGATATCTAATAATTAAAAACCTTTTGAGCTTATATTATGTAGATATATCATTTTATTTTATGAATAATTATTCATATCTATTTCAACCCAATCTATTCTTTTGCAACAAATGTAAGATTACTTCCTTCTTCTTCTTCTTTTTTTCCCTATATAAATATGGACAGACTGCATCGACTTTATCATATAAGAAATAATACTTTCTCATATACACATAGACCAAAATTTTCCACATTAGGACTCTTAAGTCACTTTGACGTGTCAATCTTATGCTTAAGCTTGCTAAGGCACCACACCACCCCACCCACGTGGACTCTAGGGGTAAAGTTTGAATATTCCAAAAATAAAGAAAATTTAAGGGCAAAAAAGTCGATTTGAGCCAGATCTTTAGGTACGGTGTAGTATGGTGTGTACTGACTTCTGGAGTAGGGTTCCTAGTAATACAAAGATAGGGTCTTTTATAGGACAGTGACTTTAGGTAGTGATTTGTTAGGGTTAATTGGGAACATAATTCGCGTCAGTCATGTGCCACCTAGCAGCCTTATGAAAAGCAAAATTCAAAGTATGGTATCCAAATATTCTGATCTAAGGAAACCTTTTTCTATTGTATTTGCTAAATAGACCTAAGTCCTCTTAGTTTGCTCAAAGGAACAAAAAGGTCATTCCATGCTAAGTTGTAGTTTATGATTACTATTATTAGTACTTAGGTGATATAGAGCATTAAGAGGGCCAAAATGGATTTACAATATCCTAGTTTTAAGCCTATAACATAAGCCTGATTCTTTAAATTAATGATAGAGTATAAGAAGTCAATACTATAAATTTAAAATGATTTAGAGAGATTCAATTTATTAGGGTTGGAATAAGAATCTTTTGGACAAATTATTACACTTTCAAATATTTCTAGAGAGGCTCGTTGGTGTTTAAGGAGTATCACTATTAAATTTATAATATGTTGAAATGTATACGGATGTCACTTTCATGAAGATTATAAGTATTAATACTTACTATTACTTTATTATCTAACCGGTAAATTATAACGCAAGAACTTAAATTAAATCTATAAACTACAAACTAACTTAATCAAAACTCAAATTAAAGATTTACTTCGAGAATGCAAAGACGTATTTACATCTTATTTCTCCTAAAATTAAACATGTGGCTTCGATGAAAATCACTCAATTACATCTCTAAATTTTATTGACTAAAAGAACTCTCTAATAAAGTTAATAACTTTTTTAAGTCTAGTAATCATAATCTTAAGTTACATATTAGAATCTCTTCTCCATAGAATAACTCAAGATTGCATTAAAGATGAACGGATTCTTTAAAAAAAAAACAATAAATATCATGAAATGTACCTTATCTTTAATGTACAAGAAATTCTTATCAATTATACCTAGATCTAATTACACATTCAATCTCTCAATTATCATGCATGATATCATATAATTAGATCAATCCTTTACAAATATTAATCTAAAATAAAAAAGCACACGTAACCAAATCAATAAAATTAAAGACTTTATTGGAGGTAGAATATTAAAAGTGTGTCTATAATGACCAAAATCTAAGAAGCCATAGCCCTATTGCATGTCAACTTTAGGGGTAGACATGCTATGGTATGTAAGATCCTATAACCTATCTAATCTCCAAAATTAATGGTAAAATCTACCAACTCATAACTTAAAAGAATTTCATAGTTTATAAACAAAGAGTAATGTATATATACCACTACAATTCCTAATATACAAGAATCAAATATCAAATTGGTCGCCATAAGTCAAGACCTCGTAGCCTCACATAAGTATCAAACCATCACCAAGGAGTATCACAACTCTAATAAATACCACGATTAATGTAACATAAATAAAACCAACAAATGAATCTCAACTTAACAATCTATCTCTAATAACTACTCTAAGCATATCCTAACTTGTCATCAAAGTAGTAATAATCACCATTCTCGTCATATTAACAATAATCGTAACTAACATTATCATAATAACAATCAGCAATATTATTATAACATAAACCTGTAATCAAAAAACGCAACCCCAAAAGGGTGAGCTAATGCTCAATATAGGATATCAATTATGTATACATAATCAATCAATCACAATCTTACACATGCATTGATTGGATTGCTTAGTAGCTTAAGCAAGTGCATCTAGTTAAGTTATAGTATACATAAAACTAATTATGAGTTCGAGTATCTATCCCATGAGGAACCATACATGAGAATATATCCAATTATTTTTAGTAGTTATACCCCTAGATTGTTCAATTACCTAACTTATACAATAAAAGATTTAATGGAACAATTTAAGAATGGAAATTGAATATTGCAATGATAATTAAAATAACATAAACTAAATATAAGGATAAGAACAATAATAAGAAAGCTAAAGAAAAAAATTCAATAAGAACAACTAAATAAGAATAATTAAATAAGAACAACAAATAAACAAATAGAGCAATTAAATTAATAAATAAGAGAACATGTTCCTTAGTAAATCTTTAGTGTTTTTTACTACCTAGTTTTAATTTACTTATTCATTATTAATTACTATATTCGACCATGAAGATTTCTATTATAAATTAAGCAAACTTGTGTCATTAACTAATTCTTAACCCTAAAACCTCTTTACTTGAATCTCTTCTAAATAAAGTGTTACATGATTGCATGATCACATGACACTTTTGAATCCCACTATTAAGTTTCCATAATCTAAAAAAACTAAACTAATAAGCGTTTTAGCAATCCAATTTTGCCTAATTGTACTAGTCAGTGATATTGCATGCTCTCGCGAACTTTTCAATAGACTCTAGCAATAACTCATTCATTGATATATTGAATTAAAGCAAACAATATAAACAACACAATTACATCACAATATGCAAAATCATAGATTAAATTTCATTAATAAAAATCACCCTAGAACTTAAGGTTCAAGAACAATTTACTAAAAATTTCAAAGTTAAAACATGAAAATAAAATAAAAGAGTAGAGGAGAGGAGCCCTCTTATAATTCTATACCTTACTGATTTATGCTGAAGGAGTTATCTCTATAACCCTTTATGATATGCAAAATCAAAGATGAATTTCATTAATAAAAATCAACCTAAAACTTAAGGTTCAAGAATGATTTACAAAAAATTTCAAAGTAAAGACATGAAAATAAAAGAAAAAAGCAGGAGAGAGAAGCCCCCTTGTAATTATATACCTTACTAACTTGTACTCAAAGAGCTATCTCTACAACCCTAGGTCTAAGTATCTATTTATAAGAAGTGGACCTAAAATTACAAAGTAAACCTAATAAAATGAAAGATTCTAAAATCATGGCAAGTCCTTGGTAAGGTACACAACCATAAAGCTTAGGCATGTATTTGTACTTCATTTGAAATCTTGAAATTTCAATGGAATTGCATAACGAGAGGAACATAGGTAGGACCACGGCCATGGTCTTGGTCTCCAACCATGATCTTTTCTAGACTTCAATTATGACTCGAAATTTCTCCACTTTATTCCTCAATCAAAGTCTTTGCTTTAATTAAGCCTAAAACTTAATAAAAACCTTTCAAATTTCATAAAATACTCCTAAAATTAATAAAAATGATGTTTGAATGAATTAAGTTTAAAACAATACAAAATTGACTAGATTAATATTTAAAATAATACAAATTAACCATAGAAAATGCATGCTAAATTCATATTAACATGCATACATTAGTACTTATATCAACATGTAGCAATTAACAAGTCGATCAAACATCACAATCTTAGCGTCCCGAGATTTAGGATAACTCATGACCGCTATAAGTAATCAATATATAATACTACATAAGTGATGGTGTTAGGTCCTCGACAATACCCAAGTAACCTTCCTAAATCTAATTGGGTTATCTTAGGGTGAAACTCCACTTAAGACAAAGTCGTAAAAGAATGCATGCTACACACTACATATACGACATGTGTGCATATACCTACATTGTTATATGTAACATATATGGCATACTATGTATCCCACATTAACAAGGCTTATGTTACATTCATATGCCATTTATCCTAACATCTCACTTCCCTTATCCTTAACACCTAATGATGCCTATAATTTCTCCAATACATCAACCACCATCAATCCATGACAATTCCTATCATCCATCATTGAAACTCCGTTTTTTATCCTCCTAAATAAACACTACTACATTGGAATTCCTCCATTACATATTTATGTTTTATGCACCACTCACTCTAAAGAATATGATTCAAACAAGAATACATGAAAAACTTACTAAGAACATGCTTTTGTCAAGCTTTTCGTACAAAGGAAAGTGCAAATCTGAGTTATAACTATTCAAACAATGAAAGAAACAAGATTTCTTCATAATCCCTCATCACCATCTCTAGAAACGAGTTTTTAATGACGAGGATGCAAAAGACTTATTGAAAACCATTGTTCTCTTACAGAAACTTAAAGTTTCTTTGCTCCTTGATGCCCAAACCCTCGTAATGTGAAATTAACTTGCTGTTTTAAAGGGTTCTTGTGAGTTTTCCACCAACAAATGTAAAGATATATTATGGGGGTAAAGGAGAGATGTGAGGCTAAAATTTGTATCATGGGATGGTAGGGAGTTTGAATATTTTTTAATCCCCCTTATGCCCCTGCTATCCTATGTTATATACATGCCATACCACCTCTAATCCTATTTATTTTAATCTTTGTTAAATATTACTCTATTTTCTTTCAGTTCATATAGTATCACATGTCAATTTTAGGTTCCACAAAATTCAAACATAATGAATTTATGCTTTAATCATGGTAAAGTAATAATCTTTCATTAGAATAGTGAAAACAATCAAGAACAAAGCTAAAAACTCAAATAATGCTCAATCTTGAAGTGTTAAGTGAGTTGCTCTCTTTTGTTGCTTCTAGTCACTTTTAGTCTCTCGATAGTCATACCAAAAATTGTATTATGGAATCCTTAAGTTCCTTTTGATAATAAATTGAGAAAACCTTAAATCTACACTTGACATGACCTAAATGTGATTGTGTTTTAGGCCGTATCACTTAAATCTTCACAAAGAGATTTAAATCTTTTTAAAATCTCTGAGATTTGGTGAACATGACTTATGACACAATCATGTCATTTGGGTATATCTTTTTATGTAATTAAACATCTTCAAACTCTTCAAATGAGCTTTTGGATGAACATGGTCAAGTCACTATTTGTGTCTCTCTTCTACACTCCATAACTTTTTCAATTTAACTCCAAATTAGCAAAATTTAATTCCTTTTTTGTTCTTTTTCATTATGAGAACACACGAAAATCTTAAAATCAAAATATTAACCAATTAAATATCAAATTCTTTAAAAATACACTAAAATCATAAAAGAAATATTAAGAAATCACAATAGTATATATATCCAATTAAAAGCTCATCATTCATACACTTAAAAAGCTTTCTATAAGCTTGGATTAAAAAGGAGCTCATGAAGGAATCTATTAAGAAGAGAATTTATCTCAAAATTTAACTTAGAAAAGCAATTAATGAGAATTTTTTATGACCAAAATCTATAAATATTCTAGAACCCCTTCGCATTTAACACAATTGGATGAAGGCATCATGCTATTAAACTACTACTCTAAAAGATCAAACAACGCTTCAAATGAAGAATATGCTACTTTTTTCACAAGAATAATCAAGTTGATACTTTATTACTCCTTTACCTATTACTTATATGTTTAAGCCTCTTAAAAATACTTACTCCTCCTCTTTGTCTCTCTCTCCTAGTCATTTCCATATGTTAGTTTTGTGTTGTACCTCTAAGGCTATATAAACACAAAATCAATGTTGCACACACACAAGCACTTCAACCCAATTCCCTCATTTATAGTATATATACATACTAATCCTTTTTTTTTGTTGTAGCTCACTTAAGGTTAATAATATAAGGTAGTTATGGTATAATAGCCTACTTATACTCTATTCTATAGATACCAATTTTCAAATTTTTAAACCAAAACTTACCATGTGATATAGAAGAATTATCTTGGAATTTCTACCTTCTACAATCTACAGGTTATGAGGTACCCCTTAAAACATGTGACGGATTTTATTGTATTTTGAAATATAAAATTTAGTGGTGACTTGCCAAACAACCTTTCAATACACGCTTCTAACTAGTACAATCATCAACTTGGTTTCATTTTTTTACATAATTTCAACTATTACAGAACATGAAGCTCAAATCATGTTTATGAGGAATTCCATATGACAAGGAATGGCAATATAACACAACCTTAAAAAAATAATTATGTCCTTGCTAAGTATTATTACCGATTAAATTAATAATTAACATTCTAAACTCAAATTTATTCTATAATTAATACTTTAATTAGATTTAGACTAAGGCTACAAATATTTTAATAATTTCTTTATTTCTTAGGAAAATGAAAGCAATTTGCTCATGTTGAACTACACTAAACAAAATATAGTATCAAATTACTTAAAAATAAGCTCATTTTATCCAACAACAAATGAGTGATGAATATCTAAAATTATAGGGAAAAAGATTGAACCTTAATTGATAGTGAAGGAGTATTAAAGAGAAAAAAAAAGAGTTAATATTACCTTTAGATTGAAGAGAAATTGAGTGGCAACGAAAATAAATGTCTAGAAGAAATGAATGATATAATATGTTTTAGGGTTTCTAGTTTGAGATAATGGGCAAATGTGAGAAGGCCTTAAAGTTTGTGCTTAAGTTAAAAATATCTTCTTCTTCTTTTTTTAATGTTCAACATCAAAAGAATTTTTAGGGAGTGAATACATAGTATCTTAGTACCATACCTTATATACTACAATTTATAGTTTTTAGGATAGATGTGGGGGAAATAGACGAGTTATGTTCTATTAAGAGCAAGTTTAATAAAATTGGAATCAAAACCTACGTTTGACATTCAAGACACGTTCTAGCTTCTACGTTCCTCGCTTACTTCTAAACTAATTGACTTGTTTCTCATAAAGAAAATTAATATCAATATGCTTAATATAGAAGCATTTAGAAATCAATGTGCACTCAACCAAGGGGAATAAAGGTAAAGTAGCATAAAGGTGAATTGTAAATATATTATTTTATATTTATTTTTTATGCATTTAACACTTCATTTTTAAATTAAGCCTTTGAATTTACAAATGTCGAGAAACTACTTCTAGACCTATATGTCCATTTTGTCCTTAATAAGGAAAAAAAAAAATTAGAAGCATGTGTTTATAGATCTTTTGAACTGTGTGCTCAATTTTAAAGATAAGGTGACTAAGTATATACAAAGAAAACATAAAGTAAAATAATTGCAATTGACTCATAAAATATATTAGCATAATGTACAAATATCTCACATATATGGATGAAAGAAACAATAAAAATTTGCTTAATAATTTAAGTGAATTAAAAATAATTGTAATAACTTTGTTCATAATCATTAAATCTCAATATTAATCTCTAGCTTTTATCATCATATTTAATAGCCTTAGTTTTAATGTCAAAAATTCCAATATTATTTTATATTCAATTCGAGTATTTAATCATTATAACTAGAATAAATAATAAATTGAGTTTGATGTCATTATAATTGATTATATATTTTTAAGGAAAAAGTACAAAAAAGTCTTTAATGTTTATTTGTATATACAAATCAATCATAAACATTTTATTTAATTCATTTTAATCTTTAATATTTTAATAAATTTACAAAAAAGTCATTTTATTAGTTTTTCAGTTATATATGGATACGTTGAGAGCTAAAATAGACTAAATAAAAAAGGTTAAGGATTGATTTATATATATATATATATATATAAATGTTAGGGATTTTTTTATACTTACGTAAGTCAATTATATGTTGACACATATCCATAATAATAGAAAATTTAATAGAGTTTAACAGAAAGGCTTATTTAATATAACTTAAAAATGTTGAAAATTAAAATTGACTAAATGAAAAGTTAATGATTAATTCATAAAAACGTGAAATATTAAGGATTTTTTAAACTTTTCTCTATTTGTAAATCTTTTACGAGCATCAATTTTATTCTGTAGTTTCTTTTTTATTTTTATTTTTTAAAAAGGACTGGCATATTGGACAATTGCTCATATCTTCTTCATGCACAATTGTAGAGGGTTAAGAATTTCTATTGATTATTGAGTTAATCTCATTATTCATATGAATTTGATTCCTTGAATTACATGACATGACTTAAAGAATTCGATTTGTAGGATGATTAAAGAAAAATTGCCTTAGTAGGCTTAAAATAAAGATCGTTTGAGTAATCCATCTACCTCCAACTTTTTACAAGCAGTCTTATGCGTTCATGATGAAGACTACTAGTCTTGGGTTCATTAGCTAATTCATTTAGGACAATCCTGAAATAGGTAAGCTTCATTTTACTCATCCATCATCAAGATGATCCGATGGATTCCATTATACTTAAGGGTCTAAAATAACTCAATCATTCATTTTTATTTGCAACTTTTATATAGATTAGAAAAACAATCTTCCCCTATCACAACTCTACTCTCTAAGATCAAACAAATAGTTACAGGTGAAGAATCAATCCCACTTGCTTAGACGATGACATTAATGCTAAAGGTTTCTTATGACTACCTTATTTATTTATTTATACATTTGAGACTCCAACATTACATGTTCCTTTTCCCTATCATTCTTTCCTACTCATCCCACCATGTGTTATTTTTACATTACTTTTCTAAAACCACATGTAGCGCTAGCATCATATGATATGCACATAATCACTCCAATCAGAATCCCTAGCATTAGCATCTGTTGCAACAAAATAAGGAAGGTATAAATAACGCACTTATGAATCATATGGAGAGTTTGATCATGACTTAGAATAAACATTGTTGGTAGACTATCTCTTGGAATGACAAAAAAAAAAAAAAAAAATCAACTATCAAAAATTGAAAAAAAATTATATAGAATTATTATTTATAAGGATTTATATAATGACAAACATGAGGTTTCCCATATTGATCAATCTACAATAAGTTACCCGACGGAAAATATATCTAAAGAGAAAAGAAAGAAATGTCAATTCATATATATGATTTTACATTTTTAAGATTTCATCTATTGGATTTGTACCTCTCGTTGTTATTCCTCGGGACAATTTTCCTCGTTCTGTATTTCTAGTTAGGCTTTCACCATACCTTAAATAGGGCAAAATCCCTTGCGAATGATAACTATAAAATAAATGCGACATGGATGCAAGAGTAGCTAGATTTGTACCTGCATTAGCATCGGGGATAAATTCTACGCGGAATTCAAGCCAATATTCAGTAATTGAGCAGCATAAATATTGGTTTTTTATTGAAACAAACCAAATTTAATTCCTTTATCTCTATCTCCAATAGTTATAATAATAGTTGATAAATAATAATAATAATAATAATAATAATAATAATAATAATAATAATAATAATAATAATAATAATAATAATAATAATAATAATAATAATAATAATAATAATAATAATAATAATAATAATAGTGTTTTCCAATATTGGGAAGAAATGCTCACCTATATATTTTGCCAAAATGTTACGAGTGCAGAGTGGATTCCATGTGTTTAGTATTACAGTTATAGTATTTACTTCGTCAAAGGTTACCAAGACTATTTAAATAAATAGAAATTATTTACTATCTAAAATAATTCATTTTTATTATTTTCATTATTTATACGCTTTAATTGATGACACTTATGCTTAGCTGCTATTTTCACATTCTATTACCTTCCATCGATGCTACTATAATCTTTTTTTCTTTCTTTTAAGAAAACTGAATTTCATTTATTGATACATATGGAAATATACAAAGTACTGAGAAAACATTAAAAAAAAAAATGGAAGTCCAAAGATTCAATCCGAAAACAGACACATATCCTAGATTTAAGCTATTAATTTAAATGTTTTAACACCATGATATTTGAAAATTAGCTCACGTTTAATTCTTTCATTGTCTTTTTAAGAAGTTAAAAAGAAGATGCAAGGTCATAAAAAAAATCTCGAATTTTTCTTCATGTTTTTTAACTAAACTGCAACTAGAAAAAAGAATTCGAGTTCTAATTTATCCTCATAAAATATTAATAATAATACCATCAAACTACCATAATTTTAACTCAATTTTTTTGAGTTCAAGTTATTAAAAATAATCTAAATGATTTATGCATGGTCCCATTAATTTAATAGGTTACAGGTTTAATGGATGGTATTGCGAATGTCAATAGACCAGTTGCTAATCAATTACTCTGACTCGTGAAAAGGGAAAAATTAAATTAAATTTTTGGGGAATGATATCCAAATATTAAATTATGATTTTTTCCTCATTCGATATACTTATCCAGCTTACAGTGTAATATAGTGAGGGGATAGATAATTATTAGTGGCTTTGGATGTTTTTTAACATTTTGTATTCCTTCTGAACCCTAGAAATGCAAAGAGATAACACGCTTCCCAAGTTTTTTTTTTTTTTTTAGAAAAAGAAGATGATGCATATCATATATCACTCCTATATATATATAATATATATTAATAAAATTTTGATATATAAAATAATAAAATAAATTTTTTAAATTAATTATTATTTATATTATATATAATATTAATTAAAATTTTATTACTAGTTTGATTGTTTGCCTTTACTCAAATCATTCGATATTTACAGATCATAAATGAACTCTAATAATAAGTAGTTAAGGATACAATTGGGTCATGGGATCTATATGACCTGAATTATGGTTAAAAGTCTGAAAGTTCAACTTTTTAAATTTGATATAGAATTGAAAATTTTTATACCTATCTTTATTATATGTTATATATATGTGTGTGTGGGGGTATATTTGACCGTGTTTCCCTTTGATTGTTAACTAAACTAAGCAAGCAGTAAAAATTACACAAACTTAGTTTACTACTAAATCTAATAATTTGAAAGTTGAAGTAATAATTTAAATTTTTTATCAGAGTTTTTTGTTTTTCTTTTTTATAAGCAAAATATAAATATAAAAATAAATATAGGAAGAATGTATAACCATTTCCAGATAGGGTGATTACCATAAGTTTTCTTTTTAGTATTTCCATTCAACTACAAGTCAAAATCATTTTCTTAATTAGAATATTAAGTTCTTTTTACTCCACCCTTTCAAATAATTCTCGCTAAGGAATTACTTTAGCATTCTTTAACTTTTCTTATAATTGTTTTTGTTTTTGTCCATCATTATTTCGGTAGCTATTCCACACCATTGATTGAATTATAAGCACGTACGACGTTAGTAACAAGAATTTGACAACAAACAACTATTGCTACTGTGCGTTTATTTTTTGTTTTATTAATTTGAATATTAAGTTGCTTTTCCTCTTTACATACTACAAAATTCAGAAATAGAATCGCAACTGTCCGATAAGAGATTAAGGATTATATTACTTGGTCGAAAGGCGTTAACCTATCTTGTTTTGTTGTCTTCCTATAGTTGCGAACATCGATATTTCATGATTAATAAATATCGAAAAGGAAAACAAAAATTGTTGGTATCTCTCATATGATGGTATTTATTGATTTCTTTATGAAATAGTAACAGTTTTCAACATTTTAATATTTTTCTATCCTAGTCATAATTAGTTTTTTTTTTTTTTCCTATTTGAGTCTCCTATGTTTTAAAAATAGGACATTTTTATTAATGCTATTAGCATTAGCTTTTCCATCTGTACTGGACACATGGTAGCATCTAAGCTGTTTAAAAATTAATATAATTAAATAAATTAGTAAAAATATTTAACAGTATCAAATTAATGAAAAAGTAAAATCCTAAAATATTATATAAGAAGGAGCCAATACTTTAAGATTGGATTCACTTAAGCAGTAGTTATGAAACCATAACAATAAGTCACTAGTCATGCTTTAACTTTAGGGTGACCGAATAAATTATTTTTAATTAAGTGAATCACGACCTACATACAAAAATAGGTCGTCTAACTCACTTATGATGATAAATAGCTGCTTATCATCTTAAGGTGTCATATGGGATGGTTTTATTGTGATTGGAATTTAGAAACTATCTTTTCAATATTTTTGGCTTATTTATTTTCTCTACCTTATATTTATTTAATTTAATGGATTTGGACAAATAAGGTTTCACTATGTGTCAAATATGATGAAAAGTTAACGATATTATATTTTGTAAACGTTCGCAAATTTATTTATCAAATCAATGGCAAAACCATTAGGCATATCTTACTAAAGTGAGCAATCCCTTCATATCTAGAATTCAAGTCATTACACAAAATGTGTAAAGTTTTCTTTTCCAACAAATATAAATTGAAATACCAACTTAAATGAGATTTTTTAGTAAGATTTATTAATTTTACCAAGTATTGGCTGAAAGAACGAGTCATAAGTTAGAGATCAGGTCAATTGAATTTTCATTGCATTTATCAAATAAACTATATTCCCGAGGTACATTGTACTTCGTGTTACCCTATGTATACAGAAAGAGCTCAAGAAATCTGAATTCTCGGACAGACTTTTAATTTGACTCTTAACCCCTTTTGAAAACATGAAGAGTCATTAAAGGAAACATATCCTCCCTCCTCTTAGGCGCCAGTGGACCCCTTTCTCTCTTTGTCATTACATGATTTCTTCGACTAAATGAATCCTAGCTACTTTTCGATTAAGAGCATCTATGATACTTCCTAATTAAGGTTATAAATGGATTTCTAATAGGTGTATTGTAAATTGTTCATGAAGATTAAGGAATGAGGATTCGATTTCTAAATAAAAATATTGATGATTATAAATTTCAATCCATTTTTTTGACTTATTTCAATGTTAGATTAAGGGAAAATAGAAGGAAGGCAAAATAATTGTAGGACAAGCTGAAATAGTGATTAAAGGTTTAATAACATAATTGCCAAACTCGAATGTATTATTTTTACCCTAAACAATTATGAAAAGTCATCCTTAAGCATATATCAGGCAATTGAAGAAGTAAGAGCTATAAAAGTTAGAAGATTAAGTTATGTTATTATCGTATTTATAATATAAATGTTAATTTTAAAGAGATTGTAAAACTTAAATGAAAGATTTTGATGAATATCACAAAATTGATGATAACTAAATAGTTGATGATAAATTTAGTAAATTTACAATTAACAAGGATTAAAGAGAGATTCTTAGGTCAGAAATCAATCCTAAATGTCCTAGCTTGAGTTTTCAAGTTAGAAAAAAAAAGAAAAGAAAAGAAAAAAGCACATAAGTTAAGTAAAGGTATTACATCATGAATACGCCGATCACATGGAAAACTTGATCCACTAAGTTAAGAGTAGGTCGATTGAGTTATGGTGTAGTGAAATTTGATTGACCTAGTTAGCTAAGTTGGCAACTAGGTTGATCATATTAGGCATGACGAGAACAAAATTGACCAAATAGTGAAGTAGAATAACTGAATTACCTTTAGTTAGAATTTAAAAGGCCTATTAATGTATTTTCTTAATATATATAAGTCGTTAGTTAATCCCGTAAATTTGAATTTAAGGAAATAAATAATAAATGATTAATTAATATAATATTGAAAATTTTAAAAATTGTTTGTCATTTATCAAAAATGCTTAGAACGAATTTTGATAACTAATAAATCGATAGAGATAAATTATATAGATACTTAAAATCATAAAATAACTTAAATAATATTTAAAAGTATTTATTTATACCATATATGTATTTACATGCAAGTAGAAATACGCGTAATTACTTAAAATATATGAAATAAACTAAAATAATGTTAAATAATTAAAGAAAATGCATGAATAATTAAGGAAAAATCAAGAAAATTATGAAAAAATTTGGAAATCTCCAAAAAGTGGGCGTGGTAGCTTGGAAATGGAGAAATAAAATTAACCAATCAAAATGTAACAAATAGAAAATAAAGAAAAAAAGATAAGATAAGGCAATTGTTATATCAATTTAATGTACAAAAAATCCCTAAGACCTTTATAAATATCCAAAAAATTACAGAAGCTCATTTGGACAGTTAAAAGAGTAGAAAAAATAAAGAAGGTCGAAATAAGAGAGTTAAGATTAGTTTTCAAAAATTAGATAAAAATTTAAGCAGTTGAAGCATATAAAAAGACTCCTAATTAAATGAGCACTTGAGAGTAGACGACGACGACCACCACATAGTGGTGGTAACACTTAGGGTGGCCGATAAGGCCTTGATGCCCAGAGTAACCAACTTCAGTAAGTTCCGATTTCTTCCTGATTTTTCTTAAATTGTTAAAAATATAAAAACAGTTTAGAAAATTATAAAACTTGTTATTTTAAGATATTTTAGCATCTATATTTAGGGAAAATTTTTATTTTGATAAATTTATATCTAGAAATATATTATCCTTAAGAAATTATGTAAACCCAAACTTTGTTTGAGTTAGAAATAAATGATCTTAGGAATGTAGCTTTGAGCCTAAAATTTTTGTATAAACTACTTAAGAGGTTATAAAATAGTGTTATAAAGCCCTTTTTCAAAAATTAATTTTCGAAATTTTGAAGCTTTATAATGATGCATAAAATGAGTAATTTATGATTAATTAGGTAATTAAATAGATAATTACTAATTAGTGCATAATTATATGTTTTAGGATGTTGAAATCTGATGAAGTATAATATTTGTAATATTTAAGGTGTTAAATGTAATTGTTAAGGTATTATGTAGTATATATGTAATAGGTAAAAATAATAAATTTTAAGTTATTTTGTAAATTAGGGTAATTAGGTGTAAAATCTTATTTGGGATGAATTTAGATATTTTGAGATATCAATTGATGTTGGGAGATGATATTTGAAGTGATAGAAATATTAGATGTGTATTGTGTATATAATATGAAAAATTGGAAATATAATAAATAGAAAATATTAGAATAAAAATTGAGATTATACTAATAATAGGAAAATATATAAAATCTGGTAGAAGACTTAAATTTAGGTATTTATATGAAATATGTAAAATTTTCTCATATTGGAGGTAAATTCGATAATTAAGTAAGATAAGAGATATGTCAAATGAATTAACATACTAATTAGGGGTAAATATAATATTTAGGAAAATCGGAAATAATGTGATTAATTTCACGTTATGGGTTAAAATGGGATTCTAGGATTTGCGTATAAAACCGTACTTAGAAATAGAATTTGAACCTAATTTAAACAATGATGTGGAAACTAAACCCAAACCTAGCCCCAAATCAAGAATAATTGTAAAAGATTTAAGAACCTAGATAATTGGGCATATTAAACCCTAAACCAAAGATAACAATAAGTGTTGTAGGATAAAACTAATCTATAACAATTATATGAAGATTGAGATAACGTTGGTATTATAAGGATCATTGACAATGGACTGAACAAGGTCCACCTCGAGTGAGTGATAACTCTAATTTTAAACATATTTCATAGGGTGATTTTATAGTATTTTCCGCACATTTTTTGTTTTCTTTAAAGAAATTAATACTTAATTAAGTAAAATGTTGATTTCAGGGTTTAAACGCGTTCTAGGCTCGAAAACAAAGAAAATGAATCAAGTTTCACTCAATTCCGAATTCAAACGAAGAAGTTATGAATTTTTGAAGTTGTGCAGAAAATTTGCCTAAGTGCAGAAAGTTACACGACCTGAGGACACGGTCATGTCCCAGGCCATGTCGCGTGACGAAAACAAAATCTTTTTGACACACTATAAAAAAACATATTAGGGTTTCAAAAAAGAAAGGAGAGACATTACAGAAACAAGAGAAGAGAGGAGATTGGAGAAGAACATTAATCAAGAAGCAAGAACGATATCGATTTCAAGATTAGAGAGATTGTTCATCAAATCAAGAGGGGTTTTTATGCTTTATTTTACGTTTTTGATGAAACTCGTTTTTATATTCATTATGATAGCTTAGAATTAGAGTATTTAGGATTATGGAACCTAGGGTTTCATGTAACCCTTGGATTGAATTATAATTTCAATAAAGTTTCTACCTTTTCTTGATTCAATTATGTCGTTAATTATGAATTGATAATTCTAGAGTGTCAATATATGATATTATGCATGTTAATTGAGAAATTGATGTGTAATTAGATCTAGGCATAATTGAAGAGAATTACATGTATACTTAGAGATAAGATACATGTTTGTTCCGGAAAGTTGATTGTTTGCATGGGAATTCATTACACGTTAATGCGATTCTAAATTATATTACTAAGTGAAGAGATTCCGGTAAATAATTTAGGATTAGAATTAATATGCTTGAAAAAGATATTAGCTTTAATTGTGAATCCCTCCGGTTAAGAATAATAGAAATCGAATTGGATATATTTTAAAAAAGATTACATGTTAAACATTAGGGGAAATAATTCCTAAATACATTATTGCATACTTGAAATCGTTCGTAGTTTATTGCTTTCTAATTTGCGTAATTAAGTCTCATAAGTAGTTTAGTTGTTAATTTTAGTATTTTTAATTAATTCAAGCTTTCACAATTTTTCGGTTAGATAATAAAGCTAAAGTTAATATTAGTACTCAAAATCTCTGAGGGATTAACTCGGACTCACGTCCGCTATATTAAAACTGATAGGTGCACTTGCCTTATATCAGTGAGCAAGCGAGGAGTCTAGGTAAGTTGGGATTAATATATTGTTGTATTTCAGAGTACTAATTTATAGTACTCAGAGACTTGAAATCGTACTTGATTGTGTTTGTTAAATAGTTGACTATACGTATATGCTTATTTTGAATTGATGATATGATGTTGATGTGCTATTTTGACTTGTATTATGTAAGTTATATGAAACTATTGATCATCCTAAAATGGACTTAACCAAATATTTGACTCATAATTTCTAAATCGGACATACATTGCAACCCATTTAGGGAATATTAGGATTCTCTAGCCAAATATCAACCTCTTTAGAAGTGATGGTGCTAGATGGAATAATTGATTCCTTCTTCATTCTTAGTTAAACTAAGTGATAGGTGAAGAGGTTGAGGCAAGGGTGAAACCAATGATTCAAAGGTAGTCGCGGGAGGAGCAATGTCTTCATTGCATAAGGCTGGGTTTGGTCGTGAGCTATTATATTAATAGAAACTCCTCAACCTAGATTACAACGGGTGCAATTTCTCTAATCTCATGATGGGACGGATAACGTCTTACGATGACATTTACTTGAGCATGTAATGTACCTAATAATTTGGTTGATAATCCTATTTGTGTTTATTATATGGTTTTAGGTCTCCATCTCAACTTATTGAGTTGTAGTTACTTATATTCTTATAGATTTTGTTGCAGGTGCTAAATCTTAGGGAGTGAGAAAATATATTTAAAGCATAAATATATCTTTAAGGTTTTAGTTTTTATTTAGAATATTTTATTTTCAAATAATGTATTACTTAAGAACTATGGGACAATAGAACCCTATAAACATTATTTATAATACTTGAATCCTAGTGTGTGTGTGTATATATATATATTCATGCTTTTTTAAGTAAACAACTTATTTAATTTATGATCTGTTTACTTTAAAATGGGTTAATTATGGACGCTTTATGTAAA
Organism: Lumnitzera racemosa; assembly: GCA_024138005.1. Classification (NCBI taxonomy): domain Eukaryota; kingdom Viridiplantae; phylum Streptophyta; class Magnoliopsida; order Myrtales; family Combretaceae; genus Lumnitzera; species Lumnitzera racemosa. The sequence goes on from JAMXBC010000012.1 coordinate 6,138,073, forward strand.
TTAGGTTTGAGATAGCGATTATAAGGTCAGTTTCTATTTTAGAATGGTTTGTACAGCGGAACTGTTACGATTTTATCGTTTCAGAATGCGACAAAAACCTAACATCCACCATAACCTCAAACCCTTTTCTTACTCTAACTTAGTAGACCATCTACTAAACTATGACAAACATTCTCGAACATATTAAGTATGAGTCAATAAATGCATCAAGCAAACTCAATCAATTTGCTAGTTTTGCCTTAATGGCTTTATCTTTGTTCTTTTATTTTATTTTATTTTTTGTTTATTATTCTTTCATTCATTCTTTCTTTCTCTTTTAATCGTTACCTAAACTTAACTTGATTTAAGTTTGATAAGTTGAGTTAGTAGATAGCCTTTAAGGTTGGACATGATGGCTATGGTATGTAGTTAAGGTATGATATTAATAGAAATTAGAAAGTTGTCTTGAAATAATATATGCTCAAATTCAATTGACCACTATTAAATTGGATATAAATTTTAGTTCAAAATTAAATTGATCAACTTGTCGATTCATTACATATAGTAACTAAAGTCTTATATGGCTTTGCTTGATAACATTTAACTTAAGATTGATCCTCCTTTAGATCAATTGGATGTCATATCCAATTAGTTTGTGTAGAAAACCAATTTAGAAATTGAGCTTAGTTGAATTTAATGCCATAGAACAACTCTTTAAGCTAGTGATGGAGACTAGGAAGTTAGGCCATTTATTTAGAGATGTCTTAAAGAGATTTAGAGTTGGAAGTTTGAAATGAGGATTGTTGAACAAATTATACTATTGGTAGCCCTTTTCACTTAGGCCTGTACGCTTAATAAAGCTTTTTTATAATTTTATTTGCAATATTATTCATTTGATTTTGACTATAGAGCCATTAAAGAATCCATTATGCATTACACGAATGAATCTATGTTGGTTGCATATCCTTCATCCATCATCATAATGGTCTAATGGATATCATTGAAGAGTTATCTTGATTGTCATTTGGATTTGAGAACGAGTAGTGAACTTACAAATAAATGCTTTTTTCTTTCCACTTAACACTTAACACATTCAAAAGATTTCGAAAGGCACTATTGTATTTGTATTCTTGAAATGTAGAATACTAAGATTGCTTGTCTTTTTTTCTTATCTAATGGCATATTTCTACATATCATTATATCATGGGTTATCCATAATCCACAAATATGCAATTAAGCGTTTACACTAATGTCCCACGCCGTTTATAGTTTCTTTTAAAGGAAAATTTTCTCGAGTGACGGCACACTTCCCCTCCTATGAAGGCAACGTAGCACGTCAAATACCCTCCACCAAAGTGGTCCTCAATTCCTAACTTTACTCCCTCAGTCCTCTCACTCATTCATTATGCAACTTAGTATAAAACACACAGTCTACACTGCTCCTCCACTATACTCCATCCAAACGACTTTCCCATCATCACATCCATGCATATTCATATTTTATATCTCATAACTTCTATAAATTTATTTATAAACTCCTCGTATTCTTACTATTATTTTCATGACACATCATGCTCTGGAGAAAATACCATAACACACAGCTACACCCCCACCTTCACATGCACGATATTATAACCTCTCTCCTCTCTTCACTCTAAATCCTAGGTCCAAACCACACCGACGAACCAGCAACACTCTCTCTCCAACAAACAACATAATCCATCACTGTCAAAAGAAAAGATTCTTTCTTCTTGCTCTCTTTTACCTCTTATTTTTCCCAAAGAACCAGACACAAACTCAAACACACACATTAACGTTTGTTTGTCATGGGTTGCGCCACCTCCAAGGTGGACGACCTTCCGGCGGTTGCTTTATGTAAAGACCGCTGTGTGCTCCTTGATGAAGCTATACGCCAAAGGTACACACTTTCACAAGCCCACATCGCCTATCTTCACTCGCTTAAAGGCATGAGTCACTCACTCGCCGAGTTCTTCCAACTCACCGAGTCCAACCCAGGTTTCGTCGACTCGCCTCCATCTTCTCCTCCAGAGAGGAAATCAGATCCAAAACAAGCTATTCACCACCACTCGAATTCTGGGTCGCATTTGGATCTTCATTCTGATGAAGATTCTGGATCTGGGTCGGGTCAGTCCTCACCTTTACATGACCACATTGAGTACATGGATATGGATAATGAACATTTCGATCATAAAGGTGGGTTTTTGTATATGAACTATATGAAAAAGAGTGAAGTAAATGTATCTTCTGTTGTTATTGAGCAGAAACCAGTGAGTACTGAGAGAATCATTCACATACATGAGCCTGAAATGGTTAAAAATGAGAACTTGTATATGAATTATATGAGAAAGAGTAATATGGCTATACCATCTGTGTCCTATGAGCAAAAGCCAGTGATAAATGAGAGAGTTTATCACATGAGTGAGTCTGGGTTTGGTAATTCTTACTTTTCTTATTTTTCTGATAAAATGGGGTCTCAAGTGAATAATAACATTGAAAGACACCCTTTTCATGGATTCAATGATCATGATGGTGGAGGCGGGGATTATGGTGTGGTGTCCAATTACGGGTATTCAAGTTCGTGGCAGCCACAGCGCGAGGTTGCGGAGTTATCATCCTCGAAGCAGCCTCCACCGCCACCTCCACCGCCGCCGGAGAACTCAGGTTGGGGGTTCTTGAATATTTTTGAGAGTTATGATAAGTATTACCAGCCTCATAGCCCTAGTAGGGACTCAAGAGAGGTGAGGGAAGAGGAGGGAATACCTGATTTGGAAGATGAGCTCAGTAGTAGGCTTCACGAGGTAGTGAAGGAAGTGGATGGACAGGGGGATCATGGTGATGATCATGATCGTCATGAATTTGCTGATTCCAGAAATAACTCAAAATCAAGTCCTGAAGAAAGGAACATGGTAGGTGGCGAGAGTTCAGTTTCTCAAAGAAGGCCAAGTGCCGTGGTGGATGGTGATGGAGTGGAATATAATGTCCATGTGGTGGATAAGAAGGTTGTTGATAGTGAAGGGAGGAGGTCGGCAGGTCATGGAAACAACACCGGTGGGCATAAGAGTGTTCGTAGTTGCTTCAATGTGTTGAGGGAAATTGAGATGCAGTTTGAGAGGGCATCGGAGTCGGGAGAGGAGATTGCAAGGATGCTTGAGGTGGGAAAGCTTCCCTACCACCGGAAACATCAAGGTAGTCTAATTTTAGTTTGAATTATGTACAATAATCAAATTGATCATGATTTTATTTTGTAGGAGTTGCATTAATATGTAGCTATCATTACTTTATATTAGACACCTCTTAGTCATTGTCAAGTTGTGTCAGTTAGTTCTGGATAGAGGATTTACTCTTTGTAATAGTGCCTCCATTTAGGTTACAAATTGGCTATATTACTTTTTCTCTGAGTCAATTGCATTATATCATCTATATATGAAAATTAATTATTGGAAATACTAGGCAATCATGTTCTTCAATTAGTTTCTTCGTATAGACTAATTTGAAACTGCATATGTATATGTTGGGGAAAATAGCCTCTATGCAGCTTGACAAGCTCAAAAGAAACATGACCTCTGTATTGATGTCTGACACTCTTGTGATTTGTGTCTAAAGCAGTGACTTCCAAGATGGTACATGTTGCAACTCCTCCCTTATCAGCTGCATCATCCAATGCATCGACTTCAAGGGATTCCCAAGTTACATCCTCCCCTGGTAGGTCAAAACCAGCATCATTGGGCTTTGATGAGGAGATTGGAATGAGTACAGGGAATCTCTCTTCCACCTTGCAGAAGCTTTACCTTTGGGAGAAGAAACTTTATAATGAAGTCAAGGTATACCATGCAGGCTTGCAAACCGATTAATTGATATGATTTCACATTTGAAAACAAATTTCCTCAACATGGTCCATGAAAACTGACGATGTTGAGTGAAGCTTAATGGAGGCAATTCCTGATTAGTATAATATGTGCAATCTTCCAGTTAAAATATTCTAAGCAGCAATGTTTCCTTGGTTCCGGTTTGATCTGTTAGAATTATTTAGATTGGAAGTGGCTAATAAAAAGGGATTTGGAAAATTGGCAATATCCTGGAATCGATAGCTTTTAACTTCTTTTTGCGTCTGTGTTTTTCATTTTGTAGAGTGAGGAAAAGATGCGTGTTGTTCATGATAGAAAGGTCCAGAAGCTCAAGCGATTGGATGAAAAGGGTGCAGAGGCTCAAAAAGTTGACTCCACTCGAACTCTGATTCAAAACCTCTCCACGAAGATCAGGATAACCATCCAAATTGTTGATAAGATATCTGTCACGATAAATAAGATCCGGGATGAAGAACTCTGGCCCCAGCTAAATGAATTAATTCAGGGGTATGTGCATAGATGTCTTGGATTGGCTCTTATTGTACTAATGGAAAGGAGTCATTTTACCTACTGTTTGCTGATTATTTCTTTTTTATGCATTACTTCCAACCGGTAATATTCATTTTATTAAAATATTCTTTGTTTGCAAAATTTATTAAGTCAGACTTTCGGCCTCACATTGCATTGAGTATCTCAATTTATTAGGTAAAATACGTTTTACCTACTCAAAGAAGAGTATCTCATCTTATAATCATTTCCATGTGGTGTCTCAATGTGACTTTTGTTCCATCTTTGCACAAGCATTTCACCGTGCTCCTATCATGAGAAAATCTTGATTTGTTTTCGAAACAGCTTTTCTGCTCTTCTTATGTCATCTTGGTTTGATTAGAGTTTGGTGAGGATAGACTTAACTATCTCACATGATTATCTTGTGCCTAGATTCTGGCCAGTGGCTGCTAAGATAAATTATTGCTACGAAACCATCTGAAATTCCAGATGTAGGCTCTTTGAACCTAGTAAGGCCAATATAGATGGCTGCCATCTACAAGTTGGAATTGGACTTTAAGAAGTTAACATTAGGACGTTGTATATTGGCTGTCTACTTGCAATTTTATTGAGAGCTTTTGAAGGTCAATGGAAATACTTAAGGTGAAATTGCCTTCCGATTCTCTTTTCTAATTTTTCAGTTTGACCTGTTATTAAGCATGAGTCCTAATATGACTGTTGCTAATCATGCTGTCATGCTTTTTGCTTTCAGGTTGTTAAGGATGTGGAAGGTTATGCTTGAATGCCATCGAAACCAGTGCCAAGCATTCAAGGAAATAAAAAATCTAAGTCTGATTGCATCTTCAAAAAAGCTTAGTGACAGTCATCTTGATACAACATTACAGTTTGAGCGTGAGCTTATCAACTGGACTTTCAGATTTCATAGCTGGGTATGTGCTCAGAAGGCTTATGTCAGGGCTTTAAATAATTGGCTTCTAAAATGTCTCCTATATGAACCTGAAGAAACAGCTGATGGAATGGTTCCCTTTTCGCCTGGTAGGATAGGTGCACCAACTATCTTTGTAATTTGTAATCAGTGGTCTCAGTCAATGGACAGAATGTCTGAAAAAGAGGTCCTTGATTCAATGCGTGCTTTTGTGATGGGTGTCAATCAGCTGTGGGAACAAGACAAGCTACAAATGCACCAGAGGATGTTGTTGAATAAAAATTTGGAAAGGAAGGTCAGGGATTTGGATCGGGAGGATCAGAAAATACAGAAAGAAGTTCGGGCATTAGACAAGAAAATGATCCCTGGAACTGGTGTCCATGATGATTTTTTGGTAACTGGAGAGCTTATATACCAGGGTGATGTCGGCAGTAAAGATCTGCAGGCAAGCTTGCAGCATGTCCTTAAAACCATGGAGAGGTTTGCAGATGTAACAACAAAAGAGTATGAAGATCTCTTGCAGCGGTGTGAAGAAGAAAGCCTTGCTCAGAGAACATGAAAGATCTGATATACTGAGAACTATTTCTTGGTTCTGCTTCTGTGGACCTGTACTACCATTTTCTTTGTCCCGGAAACATGCGGACAGAAATGACTTGGAGCTCCTAACATCATGAAATTATTCTAAGGAATCTTGGACCACCCAATGGACCTCCGTGGCTATGGACCATTTTGTAGCCACTACGGGATTATTTGCATCGCAAAATGGCATTCTTTATCCTCACCTGGAAGCATATTAAGTTACCAGCATTTCAATGCCAAATTGCTGCTACAATTAAAATGAAGTGCAAGTTGCTCCTCGTGCTATTTGTTACATGAAGAACGTAAGGAGCTTATGGAGGGGAGAGCATCACGAATTTTGCATCCCTTCCCATTGCATTCAGGCTCAAACCCATGATGCTTTCCCTGCTATTTGGTAAAATGTATTATTTATGTCCATCAAAGATTCCCATTCCCAATTTAAGTGATTTGATGGTGCTGTTATTGGGGACTGTTCAGTGACAAAGTTGGAAACTATGAACCCAGACAGACAGTGATGCTGATGAAGTAAGTCAGACATGGTACCTAGGAGATTTTAGTACTTGAGAACCTCCCTTTAATTTTGCTGCAGCCAGTGAAGGCGGTGTCGTGTTTAGGCTTGAGATTGACAAAAGTCAATCGATTGGCTAGGAAACCGTAATGATAAATTGTGATTCGTCTAATTATTTCATTTTATTCTAAAATCAATATGCAAGGCTTGTTTAAACAGTGAATGACCTCAATGGCTTCGGTTTTTCCCTCCAAGAAGGGAAACGGGACCAAAGAGTGCATGTTCCCATTCATTCGAACCACGCGTCTCCTGATCATTGATCAATAAAGAAGATGAAGAAACTGCTAAGGTTGAATGGGTTTAAGATTTACATAAATCGGTTCATACTTTAATGTATCCTAAATCTCATCAGATTGGGGTTGATGACGCGATAAAGAATAATAAATGGAAAAAAAAAAGGAAAAAGAAATCAAATGCAAACTGAATGGTTTTTAAATTTTGATTGGGCAGATGGTTAGGAATCTAAATATGTTCTAAGACGATTGTTAATGAAGTGAATCAACTGTGACGCCTAACGCCCAGTACATTTGACCTTCAAATCTTGCAGCAGCCGAGAAGAATGTTTAGGCTTTACATGATAGGACACGAGCCATGAACCGTCCAGGATTCATCATCCCATATAAAGTTGTATAAACGAGCTAAGTGAGTCAATCTATCTTAACCTGTGAGTTAATTGAGTTGACCTGTTTGTAAATATGGGTTAGAATTTTTAACTTGATCTGCTCTGCGGTGGGTTGGTGGGTTAAGTGGATCAACCCGTGAATTATATTATATTTCGTTTTTCATGAATGCATTATGTAGAACATTTACAAAATATAAATCACAACTCATAATCTTATTGATATTAATGTTTAAATTTAGCTTTTATTTACTATAATATTTAATTTTCATTTAGTTTTTAAATATATTCATAACATATATATATATATATATATTTGTATTGACGTTTATATATTTCATAAAAGTCAAACATAAAAATGAAAAAAAAAACAAAATAAGTAAATTATTTCTTGAACTTATTTAACAATATATCAAACCATATTTATGATTAACTTTATTTAATAATAATAATTATATACACTACAATATTAATATGATGATCAACTTTATTATATAATTATTTTGAATGTTCCATATAAGATAATATATAAGGTAACTATATACTATATTCATTATTTTCTATTACAAATAGTTAATAATAAACACATTTTTATTGTACGATATATTATAGGTAATTGGATATGAGTATAACATATATGATATAGTAATGCTTCCATTTCGATGACCGAATATGTTTTAAAATAAAATATCAATTATATTTGTGAAAAACTCAATTCTAAAACCTAAAATGCATTTAAATAAAATGCATGAATAGAGCATTATAAGTTTTCTTTTCTTTCTTTTTTTTTTTTAGAATGGGTTGGTTGGCTAACCTATCCCGTAATGGGTTGGTCGACTTTAACTAGCGAATTAAGTAAGGCAGGTTGGAAAAGCTTGTATTTAAGCGGGTTAAATTTTTTAGCCCACCTCTCATTTTTTTGCTAGTTATGTGGGTCGGTCTATATAACCTGCTTTGCTTGCATAGCTCTAATAACATATTTGTACTGGTCTTTATATTTCATTTATACTAAAACTTTGCACATCGAGGAAATTTGATAATGGAAAAATGAAGCTTATTTTCAATTAACTCAACATAAATTCATTATAAATTGTTTTAATATATATGTTTGGTTTTGTTCTCATCAAAATCAAGTAATGAACTTTAGGTTCAACAAAGAGATATTTGGAATTATTGTAGTCCGTAAAAAGAAAGTGTTGAGAGAATTGCAGTAGGTACATAAGAGGTTCGACAGACCCTCATAGAATATGATTGATAGAGAAAGAAACCAACAAAATGAATTCTCTTAGATTTTAAAATAAGAGGAAAAATTTTAAATAATGAAAGCTCGAGCAAATTGGGTCATATAGGGTAAAAGAAATACCTAGTTTTTTCACTCAAGTGTGCTAGCACGGAGATCCAAATCTAGAGTATATGGCATATACAATATAGGCAACCGAGTGACATAAGAGGAAGTAATCAAACAACTCTTTGTAGACTTTTTTAGCAATCTATATTCCTCAAAAAGGGTCTTCATCTAAAAAGACCAAAGGAATTAGAATAGTGAATAAAGAGTTTTATCGAAAGGGGAAAGAAGTTAGTGGAACAGCCTTAGCAAAACAAGGAAATCGAATGAGCCCTATAGTGCATAGGGAACCAGAAATCCTAAGCATAGATAGATTGCTTGCAAAATTCTATAAAAGATGTTGGGATATTGTTGAGGGAAAAGTGTGTCAGACAGTGGGAGATATCTTATAGAGTGGTTCCATGCTCAAAAAATTGAACGATACACTTTTCGTTCTCATACCAAATATCATAGGTGCAAACAAGTTAAAGGAGTTCTAGTCGATTAGTTTGTGTACCACAATGTACAAAATTGTAAGTGTCTAGTAACTAGAATCAAACCTCTCCTTCCAGAGTTAATAAGCCTTGAACAAGCCAGCTTCATTCTCGGGAGAGCTGCTAGAGATAATATTATCCCTTTTCAGTGAAGTTATGCACTCCATCCAAAAAAAGGATAAGACAGAAGCAATGGATGTGGTAAAGCTTGATCTTGAGAAGGCATATGATCGTATGGAATGGGACTTCATCCATTTTACATTAAGATCTCTTAATTTCCTTCCCTATTGGATCAAACTGATATTCTCTTGCCTTACTACGGTCTAATATTATTTAGTGCATAATGGAGCCACGATGGACCCTTTTCCAACAAGTAGGGGACTCAGATACGATGGCCTATCCTACCTTTTTATTCTGGGTATGGAAATGTTAAGCATAATTCTTTACACCTGTAGGAAAATGGAAATCTATGCTGTTACTAGAACATCAATAGAGTTATCACATTTGTTTTTTTGCTAATAACTTATTCCTATTAGGTGAAGCATTGGTTGAAAATGCAAAGTTGATGATGGAATTCATGGAGGGATTTGGAAATCTTTTCGGCTAGAGAGTGAATTATGCAAGTCTTGTACAATGTTCTCAAAGAACAACTTAAGAGATATATAATATGTCTTAGAACTCAGGATGAGGCAATCTGAGTTGAATGAGAATAAGGAGCACTAAATGGGGGTTTTGACAGTGAATGCATATGAATATCAAACACCAAGGCATAAATACAATTAGGGGTTAAGCTCCTATGGTTTGATACAACTTACGAATACTAAATATCACTCATAATTCAAATGAGAGTTATATGTAACTCATTAACTTACTCAAATGAGGAGTTCGTCAGAATCTTAGGTTAAGATTGATAAGAACACAAAATGAATTAAAGAGTTAACCAGTACTCAATAATTCGAAAAAGGCAACCTTTAAGAGCTTCGAAGTATCCTTAATCAAGAAAGGAAGGTTTAAGTATAAATATTGTCTTAATATTCTTCTCTTGATGATTCTCTTTATTAATTACAAATGTTGCTATTTATAATAAGTCTTAAAACCTTAATGACAAAACTGTAAATAATATATAAGGCCTTAAATTCTAAAAAATGAGTCTATAATTAAAATAAGGAAAATATTCACAAAAATACAAAATTGTGCATTTAATCAAAGAAGTCGACATGCAATCATTCGGCATATATTGGAAGAAGTAGGATCCAAACTAGACGAAATCGACAATTGGATATCCGGGTTTGAAGAGGAGTCCTTAAAACGTCGTAGTGCTCGACCGAGATACTCGAAAGGTCGGCCCACAATTACTGAGTACTAGAATTAATCGGCACTAATCTCTCTATGTTGTATCGAGTGGATCTTTAGCCTCGAGTGCTCGGCCATGTGGTCTTTTGGTTTCTCGGCAGATGACAGACTTGATGTCGAGTGGCTCATTTTCTTTCCCCCGGTCTTCTGATATTAGCTTGGCTTCGGTAAAAGTTGTTCTGCCTCAGCTTTGGCTTTGAACAATTCGGCCTCGAGTTAGAAGAGGTTGGCTTTAGCTTCCGGTTGGTCGGCGATGGATTGGGACGGGTCAGCTTCAGCTTGGAGATAGTTATAGGCTGATTTCTATCATTAACAGATGTAAAGCTCCAACTATCTAAGATCTTCGGCATAAGACAAAACACAGATTTTGGCAAATATCTAGGTGTCGAGTTTGAGAAGGAGGAAAGCTAGGAAGCACTTATCTCCATTTTATTCTTGTGAAGACGAGATGTAAATTATCAAGGTGGAAGGTGAATTTGCTTAGCATGACTGGCAGAAAATTATTAACTTCTTCGGCTCTCCAGGGGATAGCAAACTATTATTCACAAGTAGTTCCTATGTCCAAATCTTTCACAGATAAAATGGAAAAAATATGCAGAGATTTTATTTGGGAAAGCACGTAAGAAAGGAAGAAGATGCATTGGATAAGTTAGGAGAAATTTAAGGAACCAAAAGAAGCAGGAGGCTTGGGACTTACGGACCTGAAGAAGAGAAATCAAGTGCACTTTCTTATGCTCGCTTGGCACTTAAAAAGCAAAAAATTCTTATGGACCACTCTTATTAATAAAAAATATTGCCTACAGCAAAGCAGAAAACGGGCAACACATGGATCACATCTATACTTTGCTATGAGAAAAGCTACAGAGTAGATGGAGTCACGAATTCACTATAGAGTGAAAAATGGATCAAAAGACAGTATAAAAGAACAAGATTGGATTGGAAGAGTACATCTCTACCTAGACTGGTATGCATTCTAGCCACTCTAAAAGGCATACGGAGGCAAAGGAACGAGAAGATCTTTAAACAAGAGACAGAAAAAGAAAACTGCCAAGAGAGAATTCGGAGGGAAGCTTCTGAGTAGTGGTCCTTTCATAGAAGAGGGAAGCTGCAGCTGAGGAATCGTGCTCTTAACATACCAGATACAAGAATCGAGCAAGGATGGGTAAAAGTAGCTTGTGATGGAGCCGTATCAGATACACCAGCAACTGCTGGCGTTGGAGTTGTCTGTCTAGATCATAGTGGAAGTGTTTTATTCCCTTTAGAAGCAGAAATTAGCACCACCAGAGAGGGGCTAGACTAAGCTAGAAGGACGGGACATCGGAAAATTATTTGTACCATAGAGTCATAAGAAGCATGGGAATGGATTAGCAATGACAGCATCAACACTAACCGATGCCATACTCTTTTGCAAGATTGCAAGAACTCGTTGACACACTTTGAATCTTTCTCAATGTGCAGGGTCAACCGTGAAAGGAACCAAGCAGCAGATTGGTTAGCAAAACAGGGAATACAAAAGCCGAACTCTATGCTCTTTTTGGACCATATACCTATTGGTTTTTCTATGTTTTTCTTTTTTTCTTTTCCTACTACGTCTAATTCGTCGTTATTTGATATTTTGTATGAACCCAACTTAACGAATGTTTTTTGTTCCCGTATTTAACGCAAGATAATAGTTTGTGTACTGGTTGTAAGATGGACCTCTATTTTGTTTGAATGAATTTTCGTTAGATTACTATAAAGAAAGAAAGAAAGAAATCCTAAAATAGTCTTGAAAATAAAACTCTAAATAATGAAAGATCTTGTTGCAAGCCTTAAAGTGTGTTTTTAGGTTCAAAACGACTTCAATCAGGTTTACTCATATTATTTTGCTCTGAGACTTGAAATTCCTTTTCCAAGAACATATTTCTACGTATTTTGTAATATTATATGACCTAGGTTAGGATGTACACACATTAGAGTTAAACATTATAGATATTACTAAGCAATTTTAAGAAATTATATAAAATATATCTTATTTATATAATATTATAAAGCTTGTTATAGAAGCATATAGATATAATAAAATATAAAAATAATTTTTAGAAGTGATCTCTCCAGATGGAACTCATAATATGTATCATTAAGTTTGTACGAACCCAATTATACTACTTTTACCAAAATTGGATAATCCTAAGTAATATAACATATATTTTTATAATATTTGAAGATTTACTTACTATGATAACTCTATCGTAACTTGACCGATTAAAAATAAACTTTGATACGATCAAAACGATATATTACGAGTGATAGTATAACTACGTGTATTATTAATGCTCACTAACTTAATATAGCTTATATAATAAAACTATACTCGATCCTATAAGAATACTAATTTATCTCCAATATATATAAATATATAAGGGAAAATGCAAACCCCCCTCTAAATTTTGACTTAAGTGTGGTTCCCTCCCCCTTCCCAATTTCATCGTCTTAATCAAACGTAAATCAATTAATGAAATACAAAAACAAAACACACGAGGGTAGGGGTAATTCCTGTATAGCTTTTTAGAAATAAAATAGCTTTTATTTACCATACTATTGACCCGTCCCTCCTCCCTCTCCATCTCCTTCTTTTACTTTCTTCAAACTTTCTTCATCTCTTTTTTTTTATTTTATTTTATTTTATTTTATCTAACTTTATTGACATAAGGTCGATAGAAGAAATGAATAATTGGATCGACAAGAAATGATAAATTTTAGTCTTACTGCGATTCAGTTTTTGTTGGGACATCATTATAAGAAAGAACTAAACCTAGGATTCTCTCCTATTTCTTCCTTGATTTCTTCTTTTACTTATGCTTTTCTTTTTTTTAGTTATGTATATTGTATATCTAGTGTAAATTCAAGCTAACAAAAGTCTTTTATTAATTTTTTTCAATGTATTCTTTATCTAAGCATTCATATTGACAATAGTGTATTAATCGAATATAATTCAATTGTGTCAAAATAGATCTATTTATCTTTCCTAAGTTTGGTTTGTGATTTGACTTTGAAATTCACTTAATCAAATTTGTATGTTTCGTTCTATTTCTACTTCTAAGGATATAAGAAATTGTTTTTATGTGAGATAAAAACAATCTTGAACTTTTAAAGTGTGGTTTTTGATTCTTAAATTTTTATAAATTAGTAAATAAACCTCATAACTCTTTTAAATTTTGATTTTAGTATGTAAACAACTGTTAAATTTTTAATTTGGTGTGTAAACTGTTATGCCTCGAAGCGGCAGAGTCGTAACAACCCCGCCGTGTAGACCATCCTAAGATAGAAGTTAGCCTTACAATCGCTATCTTAGACCCGATCTACACAAGATGTTTACGACTAACCCGCTTTGAAGTAAACAGTTTGTAATTTAAATAAATCATTTACCTAAGAAAGTGAGGAAATACATATATACACTATAATTTAGTTAGTACAAATATCGTTTACAATATTTTACTGTAATATATTTCCTAGTTATTACATTAGTCAGAAATGAAAAATAATTCTAAAATAAAAACTTAGACCTTAAAAATATGTGTTTATTCTTCAAATGTTTTTCTTTACTTCCCAGGATCCTGCAGTTGCTAGCTTCAGAGTAGCTGATTGCCACTTCTTAGCCAGCATCTGTACTACGTCTATAGGGATATGAGTAACCACAACTCAGTAAGTTAGGATGGAGGACTTGAAACTATACCATAAACACAATAAGATTTTCAATCAACTTATTAGGTGCAATGCATGTGCATGCAAATGCCATCGCATTACGTTATCCAGCTCGTCGTGAGATTAGAGAAATTGCACCCGCTCTAATCCGGGTTGAGGAGTTGCCATTAATGCAACAGCTCATGACCAAACTCAGGCTTGTGCAATGGAGACCTCGCTCCTCTCGCGACTACCTTCAAACCATTGACTTTACCCTCATCGTGACCTCCTCTCCTGTCACTTAGTTCGACTGAGGATGAAGAAGGGACCAATTGCAATTATGCGCTATCCTTTTTGAAGGGGTCGGTATTTAATCAGAGAGTCCTAAGTTCTCCTAATGGGTTGCCATGTAGATCCGATTATGATTATAGGTCGTATAATTGATTAGGTCCAGTTTAGGGTGATCAATCATTTCATACAAATCATACAATATATGCCAGAATAGCCAATAGAATTATAGTATCACTTATAATCAAGCACATGCACACATCCAACTATTTAACAAGCACAACCAAGCATAATCTTAAGCTTCCAAAATACAGCATTGTATTAATCCCAACTTCCCTCGACTCCTCGCTCACTTACTCGAGGTCCGATTTGCTCGGGTCATCGTCGATCATCTCTATAACACAAACGTAGTTTCAGTTTTTCATATAACTATTATAGGTTCATTTTATCCTATAACACTTATTGTTATTTTTTGTTTAGGGTTTAATATGCCTAATTATCTAGGTTTTAAGTCTTTTATAATTATCCTAGGTTTGGGGTTAGGGTCGGGTTCGATTTTCTCATCGATTTCTAAATTAGGTTCTAATTCGATTTCTAAGTATTGTTTTATACTTAAATTCTAGAAATTTGTTTCAACCCATAATGTGAAATTAATCACATTACTTCCCAATCTCCTAAATATTATCATTACTCTTAGTCAGTATTTTATTTCACCCGGTACACTTAAATCTGTATTAGTGTATTAAATTCACTTCTGATGTGAGAAATTTTTTACATTTTTCATATAATTACATAAATTTAAGTTTCCTATCAGATTTATTGTATATTTTTATTATTATCATAATATCAATTTTTATTCTAATATTTTCTATTTATTATATTTCTAATAATTATGTATTATGTATTATCACCTATTATGTACATAATATACATCCAATATTTATATTACTCTAATTACTATCTCCCAACATCAATTATCATTTCAAAATTTCTAAATTTATCCTAAATCATATTTTACACCTAATTACCCTAATTTACAAAATTAACTTAAAATGTACTATTTTTCCATATTACTTATTTACTACATAATTAACCTAATAATTACATCTAACACCCTAAATGGTACAAGTATGATACTCCATTAGATTTCAACATCCTAAAACATATACTTATTCACTAAATCAGTAATTAACCATTTAATTACTTTATTAACCTTAAATTACCCATTTTATGCCTCATTTTAAGGCCTAAAAATTATCTAAAAATTTTAAAAATTAATTTTTGAAATTGGGCATCACAGAACTATTCTATATCATCTAAGTGGTCTATACAAAAATTTTTTATCTAAAACTACACTCCTAAGGTCATTTAGTTTTAAACCGAAACATGCTCGGTTTTGCATAATTTCTTAAGGACCCTATATCATGAGATATATTTTTATCAAAATAATATTTTTCCTAAAAATTAAATATAAAAATATTCCAAAATAGCAAGTTTCATAATTTTCTAAAAATATTTACTATTTTTACAAAATTACACAAAATCAGGTTGGAAATCGAACTCACCAATTTAGGTGGCTCTGGCCACCATCGGTGGCCATGGCTGTGTCGGACCACTTAGGCGCTGCCACTAACGTATGGTGGTGGTGGCCGTCCACTCCCAGCTGCTCGTCGGGCCTAGGTTCTCTTTTATGGTCCTAACTGCACAGTTTTCTTTTTCTTTTTTTTTTCTTTGTTTTTTTTTCTCAATTTTTGCCTCTCCCTAATTTTCTCTGATTTCTAACTGTACAAATGAGCTTTTGAATTTTTCTTGCTATTTATAGGGCTTTGTGGTAATTAATATGCATTAAATGGGACAAGACATTGTCTAAATCCTTTAATTTTTGGCTTTTGTGTTGCTCTAATTTAATTGGCTGATTTTTTTTCTTATTTTTCCCAGCTACCACGACCTATATTTATATCATTCCTTATTTTTCTTGATTTTTATTTATTTTTCCTTAATTAATTATGATTTTTTTAATTATTTAGTATTATTTTAGCACATTACGAGTATTTTAAGTAATTACGCATATTTCTACATACATGTAAATTCATATATAGTATAAATAAATATTCCTAAATATTATTTAGATTATTTTATGATTTTTAGTATACATATAATTTATCTCTAATGATTCATTAATTATTGGAATGCATTTTAGGCATTTTCGATAAATAATGAGTTATATACTTAAAATTTGAAATTTTTATACTCTTTTATTTTATTGCTTATTTTCTTAAATTCAAACTTACGGAATCATTTTACTAATATTGCTAGCTTTATTTTATAATTTAGACTCGATCGAGTCTTTTAACCGACTGAAACCTCGAATGGCTAGTTTTGGGGTTTACATAAACACCCTCTAAACACTTCATAGTTTAGGAGGATATTTACGCACCAAAATCAAAGTTTAAGTGGTTATTCTCAACCTAGGGTTTTTTTTTTTTTTTTTGCCAATTTATGAAAGTTTAGGGACTAAAAACCACATTTTGATAGTTTAAGGATGCAAATTATATCTATATCAAAGTGTTTTTTTTTTTTTTTTTTTGGGGGGGGGTTATGCAATTTCCCCAAATATATATTGATGCATCAAATTTAATACAAATAATAAATCGAACTCTAGTGTTTTCTTCACTCTTACGATAACTAAATTTGGGTTTTGATATACATATAATGATACGTAGCGGGTCTTAGAACCAAAGATGAGGCGATTTGGGTCGAATGAGAACAAGGAGCAAAAGGTTGAAATGGGGGTTTTGACAGTGAATGTATATGGATATCACGCACCAAGATACAAACACAATTATAATCAGGAGTTGAGCTTGAAATAAGGTTTGATACGACTCATGAACACTAAATATTACTCAAGATTCAAATGAGGGCTAGATGTAATTCATTAACTTGCTCAAATGAGAGGTTTGCCATAATCTTAGAGTTAAGATTAATAAGAACATAGGATAAATTAAAGAGTTAACTAACACTCAATAACCCAAAAAAGGTAAGCTTTAAGAGCTCTAGAGTATCCTTACTCGAGAAAGGAAGGTTCAAGTATAAATACTGTCTGAATATTCTTCTCTTGATGATTCTCTCTACTAATTATAAATGTTCCTAATTATAAATGTAGTAAGTCCTAAAATATTAATGGTAAAACTGTAAATAATGTATAAGGCCTTAAACCCTAAAAAATGGGCCTATAATTAAAAAAAAAGGAAAATATTCACAAAAATACAAAAACTGTATATTTAATAGAAGAAATTGGCATGCAATCATTCGACATGTCTTGGAAGGAGCAGGATTCAAACTAGGTAAAGTTAACAGTTGGATATCCGGGTTGGAGGAAGAGTCCCTAAAGCCTTGCAGTACTCAGCTGAGATATCCGAAAGGTCAGCCCACAATTGACGAGTACTAGAATTAATCGACATTAGTCTCTCCATGTTGTGTCGAGTGGATCTTTGGCCTTGAGTGCTTGGTCATGTGGTCTCTTAGTTTCTTGGTAAACAACAGACTTAATGTCGAATGGCTCTTTTTCTTCCTCTCGATCTACTAGTATTAACTCAACCTCAACAAAAGCTATTTAGCCTCGACTTTGAACAATTTAGCCTTGGGTTAGAACAAGTCTGCTTTAGATTCCAGTTAGTCGGCGTTGGCTTAAGATAGGTTGGCATCGACTTGGAGATAGTCGTAGGTTGATTCCTATCATATAAGGTTACCCAATGAGCAGAGCATCGACAGTATAGGCCTTCCATAGTAGCGTTAATATAAGTAAGTTCGAATCATGGATTTATCGCTTATTAAGATACTATATCAAAGTATCTAGAGGTTTAAGAGTATTTTTGCTTATAATTATAAATTAGCTGTTTGTACGCATCTATGTTTGATTGGTATTTTGTTTGTGATAGGAGTTAAACTCATTAGCATGTTGTTTTGCATGATTTCATAGTTTTGTACTATGTGAACTTGTTTGGCTACCTCTTAATGGAACTAATAATGATATGATTGTTAACGTAATTGAACATACATTACAACCATTACAAGTATTAGACCAAATACTGACTCCCTTTAATGAAAATAATTGAAATGGTCTTTTCCCCATCTTTAATTGAACTAAGTGATGGGTGAAAAGGCTACGGTAAGGATGTGGGCTATGATTTGGAGGTGATCATGAAAGTAGGGTATTCTCTATTGTATAAGCTTAGGTTTGGTCTGATTTTGAGTCATGGTAAATTCCTTAATCCATGTTGGAGTAGATGTAATTTCTCTGACCTTATAATGGACGGTATAACATTGTGTGATATTTCAAGTGTTGATTGCATTACATTTTATTATAATTAATAACCTTGGTTGTTATTGTATGGTACTTTTCTATCTCCGTCCTACTTACTAAGTTAGTTGTGCTTACATACCTATAGACTTTTTTGTAGGTGATGAGTGAAAGTTCAAGATATATAGATATTATTACCCCCAAGTTAGTGTGTAATTGGCTGGAAAAGTGAGGAAAAGATAATTCAATGAATTCAGGCTTTTGACTTTTCTTTTTGGTTTTGAGGAAACTAACTATAAATTCCCTAAGACATCTATTAGCTTCCTATCTTATTGTAAATAAACTTTAGGACCTATGGCTTTTTTAAACTCTTAGCATAAATTATAACTCTATATGCGAAATGCTTATATAAGCACTATTGTATTATCAAATAATAAGTTATCTTGAACAGGCATTTTTGAAAAGCCATACTACATGTTTGATTATTAATAGGTGTCAAATTGGATGCTTCAAACTGATTAAGTCGTATATGCCTTGTGTAGACTATATTTACGATAGCAGTTGCGAGGTCAGTTTCTATTTTAGGTTAGTTTACACACAGGACTATTACGACTTTTCTTGTTTAAGACATGATAGTTCTAAGTTGGAATCAAAGTACGGTTCTAAAAGAACCAAGCTTTGAAGAGTTGAATTAAAATGATTAAACAATAAGCTCACTAAGAATGAGGTTGATAATGGGATGTAAAAGACTTAGATTTTAGGAATATACATATAACTTATATATCTATAAAAAGGGTTATAAAGTAATAACGGTGTATGACATAAACTAACTTTCAACTTGATTGTTTTCAAGTTGGTTTCCTAGATAGATCAACAATCGCAACTTGCTGGGTTGGTGAGCCATCGAACTAGTGGACTGAACCACCTTTGAACTAGTGATTTGGCAATGGTTCGGTTCAATGGTTCAAGATCGAGCCAACTCTAAAAATTAAAAAATATATATATATATATAAATAATATATAATATAAATAATGTAAACATACTATATACATATTATATAATATACTATATAATGTAAACAAGTATATAGTATATGTAATATATAATAATTAATATACTATATATAATATAGCATCATGTATTTAAGCTTACATACTTTCAAATGAATTATTTCCAGATAAAAAAAATTGAATTGAAAATAAAATATTTTATTTATGAGCAACAGTATAAAGTTTTAGATTTAGCTAAAAAAAGAACAAATGATCTATAAATTATTTACAATAATTAAGGAAATTTGATAAAAGCAAAAAAAAAAAAAAAAGAAACCATAATTCAAAGGCTACTAAATCAACCCTTGAATTACTAATTCAAGCAAATCAGCTCGAGCCCACCTCTTAAGGGCCCCATCCATCTCTTAAGGGATAGGTCCGGTTCACTCCTTTCTTAACCTATGAACTAGCAATTCAGGATTGGTTCTAGGTTAGGTTAGCCTAGTGAACACCTTTAAGTTAGCATGACATAAATCTACGGTTATGCTTAAGAGACAAAGCTCTTACTAAGTAGCAACGATGTAATGCTTAATCCAAATAATTATTGAATAAGGAATAAATGTTTCAAAGCAAGCTCATATGATTGAAGTTGCATATTTCATTTATTTAAACTCTGGTATGGTATACTCTTTACATATGAAACTTTTTAATGTATTGGAAATTTATGGGTACTATAATAGCATTAGTCTTGGGATTCCTGAGCTTGTAATATTCACTTTTATGTACTTTCTCAAAAATGAAAAGCCCTTCCCACTTAGGTGTAAGCTTCCGCACTGGAATACCTTGACGTACATACTCAATTGCACGAAGTATAATATCGCCTTATTGAAACGATTTCTTTTTCACTAATTGATCGTATGACACTCTAAGTTTATGTTGATAATTAATAAGATTGCATTTAGCAGTGTCACGCCTTTCGTCTAGCACTTCCAAATCCATCATTCGTAATGCAGTAGGTCTAAGCTCAGTATTTATGGCTAATCTAGTCGATGGGATCAAGACCTCTGTAGAAACCATTGCCTTAGCTCCATATACCAGAGAAAAGGGAGTTACCTGTGTTGGCCTTCGTTTTGATGTCTTATAAGCCTAAAGTGCTAACAATAGCTTGTCATGCCATTCCTTATGATTATCATGAACCATATGACTAAGGACTTTCAGCAAGCTTTTGTTAGTGGCCTTAGCTTGTCTATTCCCTTTTGGGTAGTAAGATGTGGACTTTACATGATCAATGCTTCAAGAAACCAGCAGTTGATGGATGTGCGAATTAATGAAAGGAGCATTGTTGTTGGATATAATACACTTTTGGATTCTAAATCTACATATAATGTTCTCTTTTATAAAACTTGCAAACCTATTACCTTCTTCAAAGGATTTGCCTCTACCTACTTTATCGGCTTTGTAAAGCATTTTGTTCCCATTAAAATCTAGATGTATCCTTTTGATGATGGATGTATAGGTCCAATAAGATTAAATGCTTATGTATAAAAAGGCTAAGGAGTTGTGATACTGTAGAGTCTGATTGCAGGGGCATGAATGGTGTAAGCCCTAAAGCCAAGCCAAGCCAAGTAACCGTAGGGTTGAATTTAGAACCCAAGGTTTAGGGCGATCGGTTAAAAGATCCGATCAAACCCAAATTATAAATTATTGAAAGGAATATTAGTAAAACTGACCCTGTGAACTTGAATTTAAGAAAATAAGTAATAAAATAGGAGACTATAAAATTTTCAAATTTTAAGCATAATAGGTATTAATTATCGAAAATGCGAAAAGTGTAATGAAATAACTAATAAATTACTAGTGATAGATTATATGTATACTAAAAATTTTAGAATGACCAAAATAATAATTAGGAATGTTCACGTGTACACCACATGTATTTACGTATAGATAAAAATACGCATAATTACCTAAATTGGCCAAAAACTAAGCAAATAATTAAAGAAAATTATAAAATAATTATAAAAAAATTAGAAAAAAATCAGAAGAGGATAAGATGAAGTAAGATTAGGTCGTAGTAGCTTCAAATCAGAAAAAGAAAAATTAACCAATCAAATTTGGACAACCTAAAAGCCAAAAACTTAGGGAAATGAGCAAAATCTTGTCAAATTAATGCACATTAATTACAAAAAAATGTCTATAAATAGGGGAAAATTTTCCAGAAGTCATTTGGTCAGTTTAGCATTTGAAAAAAATGGAGCACTGAAAAAATCGAGAGAAAATCCAAAAAAATAAAAAAAAGGAAAACTGTGCAGATTGGGCACGTGAGCTAGAACCACCACCACCAACCTACACTAGAACCACCGCCTAGACCGGCTGACAACCTTGGATCGGGCTTGGACGGCCAAAAAGCTTTGGACCAGTTAGTCTCTTCAATGACCCGATTTTGAATAATTTTGTAAAATTAGTTATTTTGCCCAGAAAATTATGAAACTTGTTATTCTGAGGTTTTATTGTATGTAGATTAAGGGAAAAATAGCGATTTAGTTTAATTAAATCTGTAATTATAGGGTCCCTAACAAATTGCTCAAAACCGAGCATGACTAAACCGGAAAATAAATATGCTTAGAGGTGTAGTTTGGAGTTCAAAATTTTTCTGTAGGATGCTCATATGATGTAAAACAGTGTTATGAAGCCATTTTTTTAAAATTAATTTTCGAAATTTTTAAGTTAATTTTTAGCTTTATAATGATGGAAAAATTAGGTGATTAGGGTTAATTAGGTGATTAGGATGTTAATTACTGATTAGGATATTAATTATATGTGTAATGATGTTAATCTCTGAAGTAGAATCCTAATCCTAGCCTTTAGGTATTAAGTATGGTTAATTAGGGAAATTAGGTAAGTAATATAAAAAATTAGTAATATATGATATTGTAAATAAATAAATCTAAAAAATAGAGTTATTTAGATAATAATATAATAGAAATCAGAAAAATAATAAATTTGAAAATAACAATTAATCTTAAGAAAAAGTCTCAAAATGTAAAATTTTTACACATCGGGAATAAATCCGATACCGCGATTAAGGTTAGCGTGTACCAAATAGATTAGAATACCAAATTACGACCCAATAGGATATTTGGACACTCGAGCTTAATGTAATTAATTTCACATTAAGATTCGAGCATATTTCAGGCTTAGAAATCAAAGTTTAAAATCTCCTTTAGGATTTGGACACAAAAATAGAGTACACGAATTATTAGGACGTAATAGGCATACATGGACAAAAATGAATTAAAATATAACTTAGAATATGAAACCGTAAATTTTAAGTACTAAAAAGACCTATTTGTATTATAAGACATCTAGAGATAAAATCGGCTTGCGATTAAGGGATCAAGCGATTGAGCAAATCCAAGTAAGTTGGGTTATTGCTTATTGTAATAGATACTAGTTTTATAGTACTCGGAGACTTAGGCTTGTATATGATTGTGATTGTAAGTAGTTTTCGCATGTGTTTGATGTATCTGGATTCGTGCTGAATTTGTACTGTGAGTGATTTTGTGACTGATTGAATTGGTATTAAATTGTTTGAACACCCTAAATGGAATTTAATATCAATCAACCCTGAATAATAAATAATGTCATGTATTGCAACCCGTTAGGGGATTATAGGATTTTCCAACCAAATACCGACCCCTTCGAAAGGGATAGCGCAGGATTGCAAAATGGTCCCTTCTTCATCCTTAGTCGAACTAAGTGACAGGAGAGGAGGTCGCGGCGAGGGTGAAGTCAATGGTTCGAAGGTAGTCACGGGAGGAGCGAGGTCTCCATTGCACAAGCTTGGGTTTGGTTGTGAGCTGCTGCATAACATGGAACTCCTCAACCCGGATTGGAGCTGGTGAAATTTCTTTGATTTCACAATGGACCGGATTACGTTGTGCGATGACACTTGATTGTTGCATTGCATGAAA
Organism: Lumnitzera racemosa; assembly: GCA_024138005.1. Classification (NCBI taxonomy): domain Eukaryota; kingdom Viridiplantae; phylum Streptophyta; class Magnoliopsida; order Myrtales; family Combretaceae; genus Lumnitzera; species Lumnitzera racemosa. The sequence continues at coordinate 6,161,502 of JAMXBC010000012.1, forward strand.
ATAATCTTTTGATAACCCTGTTTGTGCTTGTATGCATTCATGAGTCTCCAGTTCAACTTACTGAGCTGTTGTTGCTCATACCCTTATAGATCCTTTTGCAGGTTCTGATTTCTGAACACTCAAAGCACTATGCCGCCCTACAATTACCCAGAGGTTAGTTTGTTGGAAGCCAGGGGTGTGAGGATCAAGTTACTTAGTATAGTGTTTAACTAAAGTGACCATGAAATTAAGAATGAAAGATTGGTAGTTGTTCTGTAATCTAGTAAACCGTTCTGTTATGTAAAACTTCCTGAGAAGCTCTGTGGACATATATATATATATATAATATTGTACATGTTATTAGAAATTTGCACTATTTATCATAATTGTAGTTTAATTGTTAATCGGACTGTTTACTTCAAAGCGAGTAGTCGTTGACGCCTTGTGTAGGTCATGTTTATGGTAGGTACTGTGAGGCTAGTTACTATCATAGAATGGTTTACACGGTGGGACTGTTGCGACTCTGCGACTTCGGGATGTAACAAATGGCATCACCATGTTGTTGGCAAATGGCACACTTTTTGGTGAAATTAAAAGTGTTTACCTTTATTATAGGTGAATAGTATCCTTTATCAAGTAAATAATAATATAGCTTTCTTCCTCCTTGATGTTCCCCCGCCTTCTCCAATATGTATTTCAGTCAAAATTGTTTTTGTTTCAAGAGGGGCAATGCATTTTAGGGGTTTTCTCATAAATGATACTCTGTATAGCTCACCTTCATGCATAAGATATTTCCTGACTTTTCGCTATACAAGTCTAGCATTCATACTATTTGTAGGTAGTGCATTATTTTTTAAGTAATCAATATACGGTTGCCTTTAGTCTCCAGCATTAGATACAAAATTGCATTCACTATGATTAGGTAGCTCAGACATTTTAGGCAATGTATTTGCACTTGAAGTGCGTCTTTTGCCATTGATGGCTAGTAATAACTTGCACGTTGAATATGACGATATAATGACGAATTTTCCTCCCTACACCAAATTTGGTGATATTCGTCTAATTTAAGCAGAGCCTCTTTAAGCCTAATACCAGGAGAAAATACAACTTCTAGATCCTTATGAACATCCCATTAATTTTAACAAAATTCTTCAAGGTTAAAACAGAAGCTGCACTAAGATACATTAACTACTCCATAAATGGGATGCTTAGTCATTATGCGTCTCTTCATCCTCTTCAAGAAAATTCAGAGTTGTATATGGTATAGACTTCTTAATCACTTGAATATTGACACCATCACTTGTATCTTGAATCGGAATTTAGATGTCAACGTGGTCAATGCATTAGCATACCTATTCATGGATCGAGTCATGTACTCATATCACATAGAGTTTAACTTTCTAACAATAACCTACACTATAGCCCAATAAGGCATAAGTGTAGGTTCTTTCAATCTAAATTCACATGTGCCCCATTTAATGATCAAATTTAAGTGGCCTTAGATACATAAGTGGTGTACCCTGATTTCTCGTGCAAACAATAAACCAAGTAATAGTACCTTATACTTAATTTTATTATTAGTGCATTAAATTTGAATGCTAATGGTATCTCTTGATCCTTAGGTAATGTTAATATGATTCTTGCTCTCCAACCTTGATTTCTTATAGAGCCATCAAATTGGAGCATCCATTCCCCATTCATCTCGATCATCAAAGAATCTTTGTAGACCTTAGTTGGTATCATGTCCATAGTTGATCCCTCTTAAGCATTTAAGAAGTGTGCTAATAAGTTAGCTAAGGCTTGTAACTTGATGATTTTAGGGGATTGCACTAAAATATCAAATTCCCCTAGGAGAAGTAACCATTTAGCTATTCGTCCAAACAAAGTTGGTCATGACAATAAGTACTTAATTGGATCAAGGTGAGTCACCATATTGATCTTGTGCACAAGAAAGTAGTGTTGTAATTTCTACATGACAAATATTAGTATGAGAAACTGCTTCTGTAAGCCGAGTAATTAACCTTACTACCTTGAAGGGCTTATCTTAAATAATACATAAGTCACTCTTAACCATCTACTTCTTACGTAAGTAAAGCTCCAATTAACCAATCTGTAGAGGTAAGATACGAGATCAATGCCAATCCTTTGATAGGCATGGTCATAGTTTGAGGGGAGATCAAGATCGTCTTAATCTTCTAAATCACCTCTTCATGGATCTGATCCCATTCAGACGAAATTCCTTTATTGAAAAGTTGATGTAACGGATATAAAATCTCTGCAAGTGTATATATAAACCTTCTAATATATGAAACCTTTCCCATAAAGGCTTTTAATTCTTAAAGGTGGTGGGAGATGGCATTGATCTTATGGCTTGCACTTTTGTAGAGTCAACATCAATTCCCTTTTAATGGATAACAAACCTGAGAAACTTCCATAAAGACATACCAAAAACACATTTGAGGGGGTTCATGTGAAGCTTATACAACCACCATCACTCAAAAACCCTTTGTAAATGAATTAAGTGGTTAGGTGCCCTTATAGACTTAATGACTATGTCATTGACATAATCCCCCATAAAATCATGTATCATTTCACGGAATACAATGGTCATTGCCCTCTGATATGTGGCATCTGTATTCTTAAGTCCAAATGGTATGACATTGTAACAAAAGTTTTCATTGGGTATATGGAAAGCAGTAAACTTTGCATCACTATTGCCATCTTGATTTAATTATAATAATGAATCCATTCATACATGAAAAAAAAAAAACTCATGCTCTGCAGTTGCATCTATCAAAGTATCAATATTTGGTAAAGGAAAGTCATCTTTAGGATAGGCTTTGTTTAAATCCCAGAAATCTACACATACTCTTATATGTTCATTCTTCTTTCTTACAAGAACAATATTAGCAAGCCAAGTAGGATGTTCAACTGGCTTTATGAATGTAGCTCACAACAATTTCTAAACCTCTTGTTTGATTTGCACTTTGATTTTGAGACAGAAGACCCTTTGTCCTTACTTCACAAGCATAACCCTTAGAGCAATATTTAATCTATGCACTATGAAGCTAGGATCCAGTCTTGGTATCTCTTCATAGGTACATGTAAACACGTCCCTATTCTCTTTAACAACTTAGTAATATGAACCTTGATTTCTTATGGAAGACTCTTGGTTATGAAGATTGGCTGTTGCGACTCTCTTAGTCGCACTAAATCCAAATCTTCTATTTCCTCATACTGAGGCTTTCATTTTATCTTATAGCTGTTGTGCGGTAAGCTTGACTTCTTGCATTGGTATGAGATTTGAAGAGGAGAGATATACTTACCCGAGCCCCTCAAATTGTCATAAGTGGTACACACATCTTTCATCCCCTTTAATAAAATTTTCAATCTTATTAACTTGCTTATTCTTCTTTCTTCTCCCATGGTAACAACACATCTTTCTCTTCTTCAGTCGATCCTCTTAGATTTCTTCCCATGTAGGTAAAAGAACACTGAATGGCTTAGCTATGGCTGTTTCCCCATCCTCAGTGAACTCATCAAAGAAGCTCGATTTAGTGAAATATGACTCATGTTGTTCAAAAGGATTCTTTATAGCTAGAATAAACACATCTTTCCCATTCCAATGCCCTTTAATAGGCTAATGCAATGTTGAAGGAACTAAATTGTGGTCATGTAGCCACTTTTTACCAATAAGAAAATGATATTACACAAACATGTCGATCACGTCAAAAGTGGTGGTGCTTTGAATAGGCCCAACTTTAAGATTAACATTGACATACTGCATAGAGTTTGTAGGAGCATGAATAAAGTTGTTTATTGATATGGGCTATTTGATCAAATATTGGACATCGATCCCAATAGCTTTGAAAGTCCTCATTGGCATTATATTCAAGGAAGAACTATTATTAATGAACATCCTCTTAACTAGGTGACCATTAAGAACACCTTCTACATATAGTGGATGATTACGATTAAAATTCTTTATATACAAATTTGCTTTAATGAATAAGATGGTGTTTTCATGCACCCTAGTTATTCTTTTCACGGGTTGCACTGCGTTGTACTCCTCATATTGACCTTCATAGATCTATATGAGTGTAGTTGCTGCCATAGTTGTTAAAATTTCAATTTTACCTATGCGATTCTACGAGTTTTCAATTTGAGGTGATTCTTTTAAGTTAGCTCAAGTATAGAATCTTTTTATTATAGAAACTTAAGTTTTTAATCAAGTTTACATATAAACTTGGTAAAAACTTACGTTTTTGATTGAGTTTATCGATTTTACATATCTGAATTGAATGGACTAACAAATTAAAGAAAAAAAAAAAGTAAAACTAGTCTTTTATGAGCCATCAACTATTAAGGCATTACAACATCTGTCCTATTCTATTCTAATCTTTTACCTTTTTCTTTCTCTCCTAATCTCTTATTTTATATTCATAACTTTTATCTCAGTTTCAACTCAATAACAAAGCTTACAAAGAAAACTATATACTTTATTTTATATTGTCAATAACTTAAAATGAGTTGAAATGTTTGGTTTTCTTTAATTTACACCTTTTTTCTTATAAAAAAAGGGAAAAAGTTTAGTTTCATCTCCATTTTTCCTTCTTTTGTACATATTGGATTATATATTAAGCATTTTTATAGAAAAAAAAATCCTTAATTTCTTCATTTTTTTTTATTTTCATCATGCGTTTCAAAATTTGAATAACTACTATAAATATATCTACAATTTTTTAAAGTTATTTTACATAAGTTATAGAAACTTATGTTTTTACGTTTCGATTTTATATTCCAAATTTACAAACTTGGTCGCTACTGTAAGCCTAGCCTTTTCATCAAACCCTAGTAAGTCTAAAAAGTTTTAAAAATTTGCAATCTTCAATAGTGTTGTAACAATAGGTGGATACTCATCTTCATGGACTTCAATTGAATTTCCTTTACTCCCAAAGGCCAGTGCATTGACCCCTTCAGTTATGACGGGGTCATGGCTAATGGCATTGGTAACATCTCTTGGGTTATTATAAGTTGGAAGTGAATTATTTCTAACATCATTATTTTCTATAATTAATTCACCATGCATAACTCGCTTGTTGAATATTTTCTTTAAAGTGAAACAATCCTTAGTCAGGAGACCAGTACTCTGGTGAAACCTACAATATTTAGAATCGTTCTTTTCTTCATTTGTAGGGAGGTGTTCGACCCTTAGAAGCTTGAGATTTTCATCATGTAGCTATTGGTTAAGCATTTGAGGCATCTTAGCCATTGGGCATGGATACATTAGTATTGGCTTGAAGTTGTAAGACGTATAATTTCTGGGTTTCTTTTCTCTTCTTTATGATTTGCCTTAAGTAGCATCCACAGACAAAGTATGCTTGTCAAATCTTCCAACTTCATTTCTTTATCGGCCATTAAGTTGTTGGTCCTTTATGCTTTCTCAACCAATGACGTAAAGGAAACCAATGAAAGGTTCTTAAGATAGACTTTATACTCTGGAAACATTCCTTGAATATAAATCTTAACCAATTCCCTCTCATTATAGATGTCTTGTATACCCAGAAAATGTTCTCTAAAGTGCTCATAATAGTTCATGAGATCTTCCTTAGGCTTTTAACGAATAATTCCCTTATCAGTAAGAGTAACTCTTTCTTCAATAGAGAAAAACTTTTTTGAGAACATCTTGCACATTCTACCCCATGAATCGACTAACTATGGGGGAAGATTAACATACTAAATATAGGCTTTCTTTATGAGAGATTTAAAAAATTTCTTCAACTTCAAATCATCATCAAATCTATACACTTCTAAAGTTTCAATGAATTTCAACAAATGCTTTAGGACTTCCTTTTTTCCCATTAAACAATATGAATTTTGGACTTACATAATTTTTTGTACATGGTTTCATAGTGATACGTAGATGATACAGGAGCTTCAGTTTCGGCACATTTGTTGTGGATTTTGCTTGTATTTCTCTTATGTACATGTCTAGATCTTCTTTAGTCACAAATGAAGTCTTTTTAGTAGACGTTTCTGCCTTTGTCAACATTGAAGGGGTAGAGTTAGTGAAATTACGGGCATAGAATTTGTTGGGGTCGAATTCATAATCGTAGGATGTACAAATTCAACAATCGTAACACGTGGGGTAACACGTGGAGATGATGAACCTCTAATATGAATTCCTTGATTTATGATTTCAGGTGGGGAATGTTGTATAGGTACAGGCTCCGCCATAAGAAGCTGCTCCTCGACCTTATGGGTGTTTTGCTCGCCTGTAGCAAGGGGTTTGAGTGGTAAAGGAGCTTGTATAACATCTTGTTGCATTGTATTGGAGGGATCTAAAGTAATTGCCCCTTGTTGCTTAGTAGCTAAAGAAACCAAAACAAGTACATACTAGGCAAACATTGCTCTAGGTTCATTCAGATTCCAGTTGGTTTCCTAAAGCTCTCGTACTAATTGCACATTGTCAGGGATACCTTCTTAAGTACCATCTCTTTGATTAATGCCTCCAACTAGAGGTAGATTTTGATAATTGGTGATAATGGTACTATCTTTTTATTGATTATTGCTGTCCATAAGATTAAGAGGTCTTCTTCTTAGAGGTATCGATGTAGGTGTATGCGTTTGAATGCAATGATTACGTGTACACTGTGTATTAGATTGCGTTATATATAATTAAGGAAATGACTTAAATTATATGAATGGGATAATCGAGTAAGGTAGGATAGAGAGAAGGAGTGGGCAATCTAAGTAAGACTTTAATACGCATGGTGACAAGTGAAGAAATGCAATTGAATCAAACTCTACAATCGATGAAGAATGGAGTAGCGTTTTTAAGGTGTTTAAGTGTTTGATCTTTGAGACAGGATTTTTACAGAGTAACGACATTAATAGGGTTTTTCCACTTATCTAAATGAGAGAATAAATGGGGTATTTATAAGAAATGGTAGTTAATTTCATCCATCGGATCATGATGATGATCAATCACTAAGATTGAAACCTTTCATTAATGAGTTTCATATGGACTCTTTTTTATGGGTTTAGGTCAAAATAAAAGGCTTTATATTTTAGTGTGACCCAAACCAAAAAAGACTCTAATACGTGTGGTGACAAATCAAGCCTACAATGGCAAGATTTCCTCAATCATTCCAAATATACATAGTGTTGAGTCTTTACGCTTTGTCATCTTAACCTAAAGAGTCAAATCCATTTCGATAATTAGGCTTAAAGCCTAGATTTAGATTTAGCCCTCTACAATAGCTAGATTTGTATATCAATTCTTTTAGTCGCTCTATACATACATATGCAAATTATATCCTCAAAATAAACTAGTGAAAGTCTAACTAGACAAGTACTCATATAAGTAAATAAATTTAACCCATGTATGTTGAAATATAAAAGCATTTATATATTTAATTGTATACAATGCTAATAAAAAAATACAAATAAAATTATAAAAACAAGGATAAGCTGGTCATCTCCAATTATTTAGGTGATATGATTGATAGCTAGGTCTAAAGATTACTTTTACTAGACTTAGGCACGAGTTAATCCTAGCCTATGAATTGGCTCATATTCATGAGTCATGAACATACCCCCAACCCAAAACAAAACACTAGGTCTAAAATGTTTTACATAGCTATTTTTTTTTCCCTAAACAAAAGAAGAAAAGAAAAAGAATAAAATAATCAATTCATGGTAGTAACATGATTTCTATCTAACAAAACTAAAAGCAAAAACACATAGAAAGAGAAGGAAATTATTGAACTTGATAAGACTTAATGGAGAGCATGACATAGATGGATTGTGTTTGCCAATTGCTAATGTGGTGGTAATCCTTACATGAGGCTAATATTGCTTTCTGTTTCAATGTGGTGATCTAATTGTTATTGCTAACCCCTAATTACTTGCTATTATGGGATTAAAGCTCCCTCATTCCCAGTCATATTTGTTTGGAGTCATGAGTTACTCACTGAAATTGCGTTGTTTGCTAACATTTATATATATTTAATGAATAGAGCTACATATAAGCTGAGCTTTTAAATGCTTAGGCTCGACTCAATTAAAATTATTGAGCTCGAGTCACTTTTATCAAGTCTGCAAATTAAGGCTTAAGTTTGGGTTATTCAGATAGATAAGCTTAAACTGGAACTCGAACTCGACTATTTTACTAATTAAGCTTGAATTGAGCCTAAAATAAGCTAAGCTCAATTTACTTATGAGCTTAAGTATATAAAATAAAGAAAAATATAAATAAATAGTTTAGCGAATAGTAAATAAGGATTACATTATACATTATATATTATATATTATCTTATAATATATTATATAGATATTAGCTTTTAAATTTTAATAATATATAATATTTATAATATAAAAAACAACTTGATTTGCAAGCCTAAATTAGAGCTTAAGCTCAGCTCATCTCATTTAGATAAATGAGCTTTTTCTCAAGCTTGGCTTGATTCATTTACTTATAGCCCATTAATGAATCTTAGTTGTGGCATCATGCATGTGATTTAGCATGAAGTGTGTTTATGGAAAAAAAGATTGAATGATACTAATATGCCATATGGATCAATAAATAGTGTGTAAGTATTAATGATATTTAAACATAAGATAGTGAGGCATGTACTTTTTTGAAAATGTACTAAAGATATTTTCATGTGTTAAATTTTTATTGATACTTTTACGCTACTTATAAATTTACATAACATGTTAATACTATTGAAACTTTTCTTATGTTTGTGTGGGCACTATATATTGAGTTTTATGACTCACTTCTTTAAGCATAATAATTTTAGGTGTTTTATTTACTAATGTTGTATATGATGAGCTTTGATATGATGACAATGTTAGGGATTAGGAAGACACTAGTTAGAGTGATACTGACAAGTAGTTTGTTTCTGCTGCTATTGTTTTAGATGTTAAACTCATATACTTTGTTATAGATTTTTGTTGGATTTTGTAGAAAATTTCTTTCTAAAAATAAAACTAATTAATATTTTCCAAATATTGAGAATTGGACAAGAACCAATTAACAAGCTTAAACAGGATATATAGTGGGTTATTATATCCTTTAGGTTTTAAGACATAATATCTCTCTTTTTTCTTCTTCCTAATTGACTGTAATTGGACATGCAATGGACCGCAAGTCAAACTCCTATTTCGAGAAGTGCCCTTAACTCAACCCCAAAAATCACTTTCTACAACAATTTCTAAAATCTTCAGTCATTTTACAAGTAAATCCATCCCTAAGATTGAATTATCCACATTTTATCTAGATTTAATTGAAAATAACAAGTGTAAATTTATGTAATCTCTTTTACATCTCTTATTGAGACTTAATCATAGTATTATAATCCTAAATTGATCAAATCCTGTAAATCTATGAACTAACGGAAAAGGATTGGGTAAGAAAAAGGAAAAGCACAACTTACATTGTGAATGCAATCTTCAAACCAAACCTCAAGATGCTCAATCATACCATGCAACCACGCTTAGATTTATGATCTCCTTCACCAGACAATAAGACTAATTAAAACTCCTGTCATCATAAAATAAAAAATTCTAGATTTGACTATTTACTTTTCTTTTTTTTTTTTTTTTACTTTTAAATAGACTTCTTTTATACATCATGTTTCTTCGCCTAGTGCCACGTAAAACATTAATTATATTTTTTTTTCCCTCTTCATGAATAACCAAAGGGTGAAAAGAGGAATGGAGATAAAACTTTACCTTGGGAGCGAAGGAATGTGCTTTAACCCTATGGAGAGAAAGAGAGGTGATGCGACCTTGAGAGAGAGAGAGAGAGAGAGAGGAGACAGATTCTGTCGGCTTTTAAATTTTGGTAAAGTCAAAGGTTCTGAAATTAGAGGGAATTATAGAAAGGAAAAGATAGGGTTATATGAATTAAAAGAGGATAAGGGAATGGGAATGACTTAACTGTTCATTTTTTTTTTAAAACATTTTAGTGGTAATGGTGGTAATAATATTGTTAGTAGTATAAAGGTAACAGTGATGATAATGATAGTATTAATAATATTAATTAATTTACAGAATAAGGGATATTAATATTTTCATTTTATTGCAATACATTTATGCAATGTAAATATGTGAAGTAACCAATACATTTAGGCTGAGAAATGAAGTTAAAGTTCATGAAAATTGTAAATGCTTTATAATTGAATTATATATATATATATATATATATATAAAAGAGCACGAGAAAATCCCTCTTAAGAAAAGCAACTACTCGAATATTTTTTCTAACTCCAGCAGATTACGATACAAAGTTGATGAATAAGAATATTATGAAGCAATATTCGTACTCCGGATGAGGAAAGATGGGGTTCTTCAAAATGGGAATTACTGTATCTATAAGTAAATCGGACAAAGAACGGATTAGTCACAAAAAGAGGAAAAAAAAAAAAAAAAACCAAACTTCTCTATAATCATTTTTTTTTCCTTACGTTATCATATTATAACTTTAGAAAATAAAAAAAATCAGATCTAATATATCTGATTAAAAGATCGGTACTCCTATAATTAGATTATAAGAATTTCGACCTTTTATATATATATATATATATATCCGATATCGTAGAAAAAGGAGATGGGGAAATTCACTACGTACAATAATGTCCACATGACGAAAAACAAAAGCCAAAACCGTCTTATTCATGGAAAAAGCCCGTTAACGGATCTTGAGTTTATCTCTATAAGTTTGACAAAAATGTTCCAATCATTATCAAAAATGTACTCGGTGTCTTTATTCACAACAATACATGGACCCATAATCATCTTCGAAAACTTACAAATGTATTTATCAATGACATGGGCACTCCTTAAGTACTTGTTTTTTATGGTTCAAGCTACTTGAATAGAGTATTAATATTATAAAGCATACGTTTAATTTTGTTTTTTTCTTGGCCAAATAGCATATATATTATAACTATTTGGATTGGAGAAGAGGAAATGCAACCTAATTCATTTTTTTAAGATATTAATATTTATATCATTAGGATTAGGCGGTAATTTTCAGGTTATATTTTTGTAGGATTGTTTATCCAATTGTTTAAAAAATTGCAATTATACGTCTGGAAAATTCAGTTTCAGAGTCACCATAGCCGCCAGCCAGGATGGACCCCTTGTTGATTTCTAGTTTATGACAAATAGAAAAGAAATAAGGTTGGAACACCATAAATATAAAAAGAAAACAATATTATCTCAGTGCTATTACGCTGACTTTTTCTAGGTCGACAACAAGTGGCACTCAACAGCCCATAGCCAGAGTATTCCCACCTACTGCCAGTACTCGTAGTGAATATACGGTTTTCAGTTAAGTTAACGCATCACATTAATATAATAATTATTTAATAAATATATCAAAACCATACAAGCTGCTTTTTTTTTTTCATCAAATTAGAGAGTCCGAAGTTGAGACTTTATATAACTCTATGAGTTTAATTAATAATTGAGATTATAAGAAAATATAATGTATTAATTAATAAATATAACAGTTTATTGGATCTATTAGGTTTAAATTTAGATTATATATATTTATATGGCGCTAGCTTGCCTTCAGTCAATGAAATGTGCAAATATCCGAGAATTAGTGCATGTTTTACAAAGGAAGACAATGGAAATCCTCTTAGCAACTCCCGGCAAAACATTCATTATCATTTCTGTTATAATAATTAAGACATTTGTTACGAAAGAAAAGATTTTACACAATTTCATTTTTGTGACTGTGCAACCAACGTTGGCAACTAATACATTTTCCTTACTAAATTAATTTAGTTAATGCACTAGGCCCTTGTTAATAAGATGCCCTAACCATACATTTAAAGCTTTTAATCTCATCCACTAAAGAGCTAAACTTTTTATTCTTTTAATTGAGTTAGTAGATCTATATCCACAATATGTACAAGAAAAGAAAAATAAATATAACGTTATAATGAATTTAGAACATAATAATAATAATTTAATTATTGAATCAAATTATGTACATACATTATTTATAGAAAAATAACAGATGAAAAGCTCTATAAGATTTACTTTGCACATTTTTGAAATTTGCTCGTCCTTTAAAATAGGAACATATATCTAAAAGTAGGAGGAAGACTCTCTCTTTGCAAAATATGATGAAAAATTGTCAAAAAGGCAAGATATTTAAAAGTAAGACCGGTAGTTTAGATTTTATCTATAAAATATCTTTAAAGGATTATGGAGACCCAGATTCAATACACTTCATATAGATAATTATGGAGTCGCTGAAGACCTTTAAGCGGAACTCCAAGTAATCAAATTGGACTGAAAGATGTGGAAACTTCCTAGAAAAACACATTTTTACCATAGGCTTCAACTTATTGATTACACTCTAAGGTAACTAACTAGAAGACATATTAACTAATCTGTGATTATTTTGAATTGGAAAATGAAAAGGTTGGCCTCTCATCGATAAGAACGAGAATAGGTGCAATTTTTAAAATTTTTTGAATGCCTATATTTTGCAAGCCTTTTGCTTCAAATAATATCTAAAATGTCTTCAATTATGGAACCTATCTCTATAAAAGTAAAGTTAATATTTAAATAAAAATTATTAATATTGAATATATTATCTCATAAATGTAACAAGATGGGTACATGATACTATAGAATCTATACTCTATATACCTTAAAGCATGGATAAATTTAGGGAGACACCTAAGGAGGTCCTAACCAACCCAAGTTTAGAAAATTTTAATTATGAAAGTTTATTAGAAAAAAAAAAATCGTATGTATATTTGTATATTTTAAGAGTAATATTTAATAATATATTATGTATAGTCTAGTGGTTAAATAAATGTTTTCCAGATAAGAGGTTATGTGACCAATTCCCATGACTATTCCTTTATTTTTCTAGGATGCACTTATTCTTGTATCGTTTGAACTTCATTTTCTTTTTATTTTTTTCTTACGGTATGACCAATAACATAAAATTTCATTTATTACAAAACAATAGTCAACTAATTAATTTCTCTTAAGTTTCTATTTATTTATCATATGCATAAGATATATATGGGTGATTCTAATAATTATCTAAATATGGTAAGCTTAGCTCCCCCACTCGTATGTTTTTGTGTTCATTCCTGCCTTAAAGTACATGTTCCAATCTGAGTATAAGGTATAAATATATTATATACTCATACCTTATACTCATATCCTACCTAAAGAAAATGTATTTCAAAAAAATTTACTATCCAATACTTATCATTTGACACTTAATACATATCGAAAACCTGTATGATTGATAAGTAAATAGTTTGTATGATTGAATTATTCACACACTCCTAACTATTAGCTTCTACTAAATGTCACATCTTTATCTTTTATTATTATAAAATTATTTAACAATTATAACTATACAATGTTGTGTAGCATGGAAATTTTTAAAATAAAGAGCGCTGAGCACACCTATCAAAATCATTTGACTTCCATAGACAATCATAATGGTCCATATATGAGGGTATCTTTGTATGGACGTGAAAAAGCAAGTTGACGGAAGCACAAGGCAAAAAAGATGGCCGTGACCAATGTACCCAATTACGACCTACTTTTTGTGGACAGATCATTGATTCCTATCTTTTTGAATTTAAAAGCTAAAGGACACAAAACAGAACATGAATATAAGTAGTTAAATATGCACGAAGTAAAGTAATAATGATATAATCTACATTATTTGTGCCAGAAATTCTGCCATACATTGTGGATTATAGTATCTGAAGTTGACAGAAATCTAAAAGGCGATGGCGTGTGTTCATTGTCCAACCATTGAGCATCAGTAATAATAAATTAATAATAACATCATCATGAAGCTCCTCCAGGAATGGATGAGTGGTGTAACTGTAAAATTTTCCCAACTCTCTTTTAAAGAAACCCTACGTGGCGGATGTGGGATCGTTGGATGTGATATAATTGTTGCATTTCCGCATGGATGGAATATATTCAAATTTTATTTCTAACATATATATATATATATGTATGGTTAGCAATGGATTAAAAAAAAAAGCGTATTTATATGCTTTATCTGCAAAACTCTTGAGATATTACTGCTTGTAAAACTTGTCGAAAGTATTTAATGGGATGATTTAAAAAAAGATGCTATTAAGCAATATTCAATTTCATTTCGATCAAATAAGTAATGGCAATAAATGGTAGTTTATACATACGTCATATATATAATACTAAAGTTACTTGGGGGTCTTGTGTGTCTTACATAATATTAGTTGAATAAATTTAAAAATAACATGAAGAGGATGGTTATTATGTGGGGATAAGTCATTTTTGAATAATTGTACTGGTTGATGATTACATATAAACATGTTATTTATTCTATTTCGGATGGATACTTTTTTTTTTTAATGTATTTCAGATGGATACTCGATATTTACATTTTTAACCATCAATAATATGGGTGTGATGTCTACTTACTTCAATGAAAGAGACATATTGGATTCAAAATAAAGAGTAAGATGAAGAGGTGGGTTGGTCATTTTAAAAACACACGGATCGGATCGAAGAAGACTAGAACATTAGTTTAACAATAAGGCATGGCTTGGTGTTTCTTGGAATATATTACTTCAAATTCAATTTATTATTATATATTATGATAGGTATTTTTTAAAAAGGTATTAATAAAACTTTCATGTATTTATTTTATTATTGTTTATACGTGGTTTATTGATTCATGTAGTGCATTAATGGAATTTTTTTCAAAGTGATAGATGATCAAGAAATGTAAATATAGGTTTCAAAGATTTTCATCGTCGGGAATCTCAATTAGTGGAAGCATCGGATTGAATTCCAAGGTTTTGAGATGTGTAGTGTGGCATTCGTGTCTTCAGTATTGCACTTTCACCAACATCCTGTATGAATATATTGGATGATATAGAATACAATTCCACGAATATCCAGATGATGTCTAAAAATAGCTTTTTATTTTACATTTTGATAAATAATTTACATTGGACTCCTTTTAAAGCCTTTTTGAAATCAAACCGAAATTCTTAATTTATTTACGATAGATGTGAAAATGACGAAAAATCAGAGGTGACAAATTTAAGAAAATTAAAACTAAAAGGAAAAATAAAAGAAAAGTAAAAGAAAAAGGAAAATGCACTAAGAAAGAACGTTATAGATGATAATATTAGTGCATTCTAGGCCATCTTTATCAAGGGGTGCTTAACCCCTTTTCTCATACAAAAGGGTCCATAGTTGATAATGGGGTTCTATGCGAAGTAACCCGTTCATGACCAAGGATTGATGCTTAGATTATTTTTGTCTTACTTCTCTTTCGCAATGGGTCAGAGTGGACATTGTAATGACAAAATGCCATTAATTTTTTAATTATTTGCTTTGTTTTTTTCATTTTACGTGTCTTTTAATTAATTTATTAATAATAAATTAAAAATAAAAATATATTTATATGATTTTAATTACTTATTTTGCAAAAAAAAAAAAAAAAAAGAGACACTTACATGCGCTCACGAAAACTTCAAAAAATATAAAGAAACTCTCTTAAAAGAACTCATTGATAAATTAGAGTGTTCTTTAATATAGAAAGTCTCTTAAGATGATTATGTGACATATTAAAGAATTTTTGAAGAAACCTATTACTAAATATGCTCTTTTGCATGTTAGATTGCACGGTTTATAACTTTCCATTGAAAGCATTGGATTATATAGGAAAATTAATATCCAAATAATGCCTAGAAATAAATTTCTGTTTTTAAGATTTAGTAGATAATTTACATAAAAAGTTTCTACAAACTTTTGAAATTATGAAACATTTCCATAATTTCTCTCAAAACATTCTTAGTTTAATTATAGCTGATGTATACATGGCAAAGGTTCCATCGTGGCTTTTCCACTGAAAAATAAACGAACAAAAAGCAAAACAAATTGAAGAATAACGTAAGAAAATGGAAGAAAAAGGAAAACCTAGATCGATGGTCCTAACCACTAGCTGCTCACCCGCTACGTCTCCGCACCATCCCTCCCTCCCTCCCCCTGTCCATCCACTTTGTGGTGTTAACCATATTCGATATAAATTACTTTCATGTAATTCTTAGTTCTAAATGGTAGGAGATGGCGTATCACCATCACCCACCATGAATTGGTGGTGATCCATTAGTTTATATTTAGTTTGGAGTGTAACTAATTGCTTTTGATCCAAGAGGTAGAAAAAATGATGCCCATATGTTATTTGATAAGATAGACTTCATTTTATGATCGTTTGTCTCTCTTCAAAATGTTATGTCTTTAGAAGACTTACCTCCTTAAAACCTTGAGGTTTATTTGTCAAATTTATTGCTATAGAGATTAAACTAATTATAGAATTTCTATCTCCTTCTAGTAAGAAAGTTAATGTTAGAGAATAAAAAAAAAATGGAATTATATTCTCTTATCTTTTTACTTGTTTAATCCTTCGTAGTTCTATAATTTCACTATCATTAGATTTCGTTTTGTGGAAATTAACAGTGAATTAAAGTAAAAAGCCATGCTCGGAAGTAGGAGATGAAGAATAAGTTTGTTATGGATGTTTTATTTTCAAGAAAATGAAAAGTACATAATTGTCATGATACAAGCTAAGTACACTAACTAACTTAGAAACGTGAACATCAGGACGTGTAAATAATTAACAACATCACACCTCCCCCCACCCCCCCAAACTTGAATCAAGAACGAAGTAATGAAAGTGCAGTAACTGATTTAGTGAACATATTGGCAAGTTGATGTATGGAAGAAGAATGAAGCACTTGGAGAAAACTCGGATGAACATGATCACGATCACGCAAGAAATGGACATCAATGTCAAGGTGTTGAGTGTGACCATGATAACAAGGATTAAAAGCAATTTGCATTGCCAACTTCTTACAACAAAACAATGAAACAACAAAATCAAGTGAAATGCCCAAATCACAAAGAATATATGAAGTCCATAGTAATTCCTTGGTTGTATGAGCCATACTAATCTACTTCAGTAATAGAGGTTGGAACAGTCCTTTGCATCTTAGTTTTCCAAGATACAAAAGTAGTACCAAGGAAAACATAAAAACCACATAAGGCATTGTGATAAACAAAGGACGAACCTTAGTTAGCATCAAAGTATGCCTGTAACTTGAGATAATTCTTAATAGGATAAAAAAGACCTAAAGATGAAGTCCCTTTAAGGTAGCGAAGAACGTGAAATAAGGCATCTAAATGAGTAGTCTAAGGAGCTCTAAGATGTTGGCTAAGCAAATGAACAGCATAACAAATGTCTGGTTGAGTCAACATCAAATATAAAAGGCGACTTACAATATGTCGATAAAAGGAAGGATTAGGAAAAATATTTCTTATAGTAGAAGTGAACTTAAGATCAGAAGGTAAAGGAAACTTGGTAGGATGAGCTTTAGTAAGCCCTACATCCTGTAACACATTTAAAAGAAATTTACATTGTTGTAACAAAGGGCTTGAAGCAGTGTGACACAACTCAATGCTAAGAAAGAACCTAATAAGACCTAAGTTGATAAGGATTATAGACCAATCACTACTCTTGAGCTTGAGGACTTACCAATATAGTTCGTCAAGCGGTCTTAAGAGAGTTGAACCTTAAAGAATAGTGTATTTTGACCTCTGTCTCATTAAAGAGACCCTTAAAGTGCTTGACCTGTTGCAGATTTGACCTCTTTATGATGCACTAACCCAAGGCTAAGCACTGAACTTGCTTCCTATCGAGCTTTGCCCTACTTTTGCATCAACCAACTTTGCTTAGATCAACTTTGTTTAGCAAACAATAGCATTTCGGACCACAGAAAGAGCAATTGACACGTGTCTATTTTTTTGACATCCGTATTATTCTTTTTGTACCTGAATATTCTCTTGTTTGCTTTATGAATTTACCCTTATAAACCACATATCTTTCCTTTTCTAGTAAGAAGTTTTCTTTTTCTTTTTTTTTTTGTAATTTACTTTAACCTTAAACTTACCCAAATTAGGCTATATAAATACTTGTAATATGGAATAGGTGCACAATCAAATACATGGAATTTCAAACATTTTCCTTGTGAGTTAAGTAATCATTGCTTACTCTCATTTACTCTTATTTAGTCCATTATGAGTATGGATTAGTGGCAAGTGATCTCCGGCCACACTTGTGCATCATATTAAGTGCTATCTAAGTTCAAGTGAAGCATCAATATGTAATATCTACAGTCAGTATATGAGGACTCTTGCTCAATCTTTGACTATCATTTATCCTTTGAATCATGTTGCAGTTTGGACCCATCCCCTTTAGTTCGTGTGATATCAATAGCCATGTGTCACATTCTTGGCAATTTGTATCATCTTGGTATCAAAACTTGGCTACATTCAAGTAAGTTTATATTACTTAATGCTCTAAGTGACTTCTTATAGTTTGTTGAAGAAAATTTATGTCATTATCGTGAGTGGCTAGAGAGTGTTTAGTGTCGAATAAATCTAACGCTTTGTTTTCCCCCTTTTTTTCTTCGTAAAACAGAGTTTAAATGTTTCGATTAGTTTGTCGTGTGCTGGTTGTAATAGCCGTTGGTGTGTTAGTATTGTTTTGTTGTTATTGTTCGAGGAAAGAATTTTGAATTTTGTTTCAGTTATTAATCTATTGTAATAGACAACAATGTCTTACTCTAATGTTTAAGGAACCTTTGCTAACCAAGAGAGTTGTAAGCCCTAAAACCAAGCCAAGTAACCGTAGGGTTGAACTTAGAACCCAAGGTTTAGGGCGATCAGTTAAAGGATCCGATCAAACCCAAATTATAAACTATTGAGAGGAATATTAGTAAAACTGACCCCGTAAACTTGAATTTAAGAAAATAAGTAATAAAATAGGAGACTATAAAATTTTTAAATTCTAAGCATAATAAGTATTAATTACCGAAAATGCGAAAAGTGTAATGAAATAACTAATAAATTACTAGAGATAGATTATATGTATACTAAAAATTTTAGAATGATCAAAATAATAGTTAGGAGTGTTCATGTGTACACCACATGTATTTACGTGTAGATAAAAATACACATAATTACCTAAATTGGCTAAAAACTAAGCAAATAATTAAAGAAAATTATAAAATAATTATAGAAAAATTAGAAAAAATCAGAGGATGATAAGTTGAGCCAAGATCAGGTCATGGTAGGTTCAAACCAAAAAAAGAAAAATTAACCAATAAAATTTGGACAACCTAAAAGCCAAAAATTAAGGAATTGGGGCAAAGTCTTATCAAATTAATGCAAATTAATTTTTACAATTGTCTATAAATAGGGAAAAAAATTTTAGAAGTCATTTGGTCAGTTTAGGATCTGAAAAAAATTGAAACACTGAAAAAATCGAGAGAAAATCCAGAAAAAAAAAAAGAAAACTGTGCAGATTAGGCAAGTGAACCAAACGAACCACTCACTACTACTTGGGACCGAACCACCACCACCACCCTACATTAGAACCACCGCCTGGACCGGCCGACAACCTTGGACCGGGCTTAGACGGCCAGAAAGCTTTGGACCGATTAGTCTCTTAAATGACCCGATTTTGAATAATTTTGTAAAATTAGTTATTTTGCCCAAAAAATTATGAAACTTGTTATTCTGAGGTTTTATTGTATGTAGATTTAGGGAAAAATATTGATTTATTTTAATTAAATCTGTAATTATAGGGTCCTTAACAAATTATTCAAAACCGAGCATGGTTAAACCGGAAAATAAATAGGCTTAGAAGTGTAGTTTGGAGTTCAAAATTTTTCTGTAGGATGCTCATATGATATAGAATAGTGCTATGAAGCCATTTTTTTTAAATTAATTTTTGAAATTTTTAAGTTAATTTTTAGCCTTATAATGATGGGAAAATTGGGTGATTTAGGGTTAATTAGGTGATTAGGATGTTAATTACCGATTAGGATATTAATTATATGTTTAAGGATGTTAATCTCTGAAGTGGAACCCTAATCCTAGCCTTTAGGTATTAAGTATGGTTAATTAGGAAAATTAGGTAAGTAATATAAGAAATTAGTAATATGTGATATTGTAAATTAATAAATCTAAAAAAATCGAGTTATTTAGATAATATTATAATAGAAATCAGAAAAATAATAAATCTGAAAATAACAATTAATCTTAAGAAAAAGTCTCAAAATGTAAGATTTTTATACATCGAGAATAAATCCGATACCGCAATTAGGGTTAGCGTGTACCAAATAGATTAGAATACTAAATTACGACCCAATATGATATTTGGACACTCGAGCTTAATGTGATTAATTTCACATTAGGATTTGAGCATATTTCAAGTTTAGAAATAAAAGTTTAAAATCTCATTTAGGATTTGAACACCAAACTAAAGTACACGAATCATTAGGACGTAATGGGCATACACGGACAAAAATGAATTAAAATATAACTTAGAATATGAAACCGTAAATTTTAAGTACTAAAAAGACCTATTTGTATTATAGGACATTCGGAGACAAAATCAGCTTGCGATTAAGGGATCAAGCGATCGAGCAAATCCAAGCAAGTTAGGTTATTGCTTATTGTAATAGAGTACTAGTTTTGTAGTACTCGGCGACTTAGGCTTGTATATGATTATGATTGTAAGTAGTTTACGCAAGTGTTTGATGTATTTGAATTCGTGCTGAATTTGTATTGTGAGTGATTTTGTAACTGATTGAATTGGTATGAAATTGTTTGAATACCCTAAACGGAATTTAATATCAGTCAACCCCAAATAATTAATAATGTCATGCATTGCAACCCGTTAGGGGATTATAGGATTCTCCGACCAAATACCGACCCCTTCTAAAGGGATAGCGCAGGATTGCAAAATGGTCCCTTCTTTATCCTTAGTCGAACTAAATAACAGGAGAGGAGGTCGCGACGAGGGTGAAGTCAATGGTTTGAAGGTAGTCGCGGGAGGAGCGAGGTCTCCATTACACAAGTCTGGGTTTGGTTGTGAGCCGCTGCATAACATGGAAACTCCTCAACCCGGATTGGAGCGGGTGAAATTTCTCTGATTTAACAACGGACCGGACTACGTTGTGCGATGACACTTGATTGTTGCATTTCATAAAAATAATTGTTTGATAATCCTGTTTGTGCTTGTATGCATTCATGATTCTCCAATTCAACTTACTGAGCTGTAGTTGCTCATACCCTTATAGATCCTTTTGCAGGTTCTGATTTCTGAACACTCAAAGCACTATGCCACCCTACAATTACCCAGAGGTTAGTCTGTTGGAAGCCAGGGGTGTGAGGATCAAGTTACTTAGTATAGTGTTTAACTAGAGTGACCATGTAATTAAGAATGAAAGACTGGTAATTATTCTGTAATCTAGTAAACTGTTATGTTATGTAAAATTTCCTGGAAAGCTCTGTGGACATATATATATAATATTGTACATGTTATTAGAAATTTGTACTATTTATCATAATTGTAGTTTAATTGTTAATCGGACTGTTTACTTCAAAGCGAGGAGTCGTCGACGCCTTGTGTAGGTCATGTCTATGGTAAGCACTGTGAGGCCAGTTACTATCATAGAATGGTTTACACGGCGGGACTGTTGCGACTCTGCGACTTCGGGGCGTAACAAGAGTGATGCTTGTATTGGCTAAGGTCAACAAGGAAGTTTTACACCCCAATTTATAGATGAATGACTAGATAGGCTTATTGACTTGGTAACTAATCTAGTGACTTCCATAAATGAAGATAGACAATGAGCTAGAAATGAATCTTATAGAAGCCAAGTCAATGAGCTACCCGAGAGAAGCAATGTCCAATATGGTTAAGCTAATGCCTCAAATTGATCGCCTAAAGCTGGAGGAGTGAACAGAGTTGCTTGATGCCGAGTAGTATTAGATGAGATTGAAGAAAAGGATGAGGAAGTAGGTGTTGAGGAGGAAAAGTATTATAAACCCAAGGAAAAGAATATCCGAGCTCTTAAAGTGGAAGGATTGAGGATGCACACCCCTAATTTTTCTAGGAGTAGTGATGCTGACAACTACTTGGATTGAGTAGATAAAATTGAAAAGTAGTTTGAGTGTTATGAAGTACTTGAGAATGCTAAAATTAAGCTTGTCGTATTAGAGTTTATTGGCTATGTAGCTTTATAGTGGAAGAATTTGCAAGCCATCCGAAGAAGAGAAAGAGAACGTGAGGTAAGGGATTATGATGAAATGAAGAGAGTCATGAGAAGAAGATTTGTTCTGAGCTACTATCCTCATGATACATGCAAGAGGTTATAGTAGTTGAGGTAACGAGGATCAAATGTCGAATTGTATGTGAAGGAATTTCAAATGTTAATGATTCGTTGTAAAGTAATCGAACCTAAGAACTAAATTGTGTCTCAATTCATTAATCGGTTGAAGTATGAGATTGGAGATATTCAAGAAACCATAGCTATTAGTTCACTTGATGAAGCTATTTGAGTTGCTTAGAGGATTAAGTGACGTCAAATGAATTGATTTCGAGCCCCTACTAATCGAACTCCTATTAGCCAACCTGTTCTACGTAGACTTATGCAATCGAAACTAAGCTGAACAAGTAATGTGCGAGTTGCTCAAGTAAAAGAGAAGGACATTCTAAGGAAGTTTGAGCAAGGACAAAGCTTTATTTGAAAAATAAGTGAGATTAATTGCTTCAAGTGTTAAGGGTTAGGACACATGGTCTTTCAATGTCCTAATAGAAGAACTATGGTGATTCGAGGAGAAGCATCAAACATGGAGGTCGATAGCACTAATGAGAAAATAAAAGAATTGAAAAAGATCAAACAAAGTGAGTTATTCGAGGAGGAGGAGATTATCTATAGTAAGGAAAGGAATTTCATGCTTGTATCCATAGTACTTAGTCGAGTGATGAGTGTGAGCTCAGCATTAGAAGATGAGCAATGAGAGAATTTATTTCACATTGGCTATAAGGTAAATGGGTTAGTATGTGCATTAATTGTTGATAGTGGTAATTGCATTAATGCAGCATCTACTTTCATGACATAAACTGTACAAACTATATTAGCTTAGTGATAAAGGAGCCTTACAAGTGACTAAGCAAGTTCTTGTTCCAATTTGTATTAAAAACTATCGAGATGAAGTGCTCAGTGACGTGTTGCCTATGGGTACATCTCATAATTTACTTAGTAGACCATACATGTCTAATAAGAAGGTTATGTATGATTGTAGGAAGAGCACCTGTTCATTAAAGCATGAAGGGAGGAAGGTGAAGTTGAGTCTTATGACAGTTGAGCAAGTTAAGACCATGTAGACTCAATTGAGTCGAGTTGAAGAGGGACATGAAGTTTAAAGAGTTGACCTAGCTACTGGTCAAAAGGTTGCTTAAAGTGAGAGAACTGACTACTAAACTTCCTACCGAGGTGAAATCTCTACTAGATGACTTTACTAACCTATTCCCTAATGAATTGTCGAAAGGTCTACCTCCCATCTAAGACATTAAACATGTGACAGACTTGCATCCAAGAGCTACCATATCAAACAAGCTTGCCTACGGGTTGAATCCGGAACAAGCTGTCGACCTGTAGAGATAGGTAGATGAATTAGTGAAGAGAGGGTATATATGAGAGTCCTTAAGCTAATGTATTATGCTAGCTCTGTTAGTGCCAAAGAATGATGAGACTTAGAGGATGTATATGGATAGCCGAACAATCAATTGCATTAACACTGAGTATAGATACCTCGTATCTAGGCTTAATTACATGTTCAATGAGTTGAATGGAGCAAGGATATTCTCTAAGATCAATCTCAAATCTAGTTACTATTAGATTAGATTGTAGAAGGGGGATGAGTGGAAAACCGCATTCAAGACTTGCAATGGATTATATAAATAGTTTGTGATGCCATTCGGACTTTCAAATATATCGAGCACATTCATGAGACTGATGAACCAAGTATTTCAAAAACTTATTGAGAAATTTGTTGTTGTATATTTTGATGACATTTTAGTTTATAACCCTGACTTAAAGACTCCCTGTGAGCATCTCTGAGTTGTTCTCTTAAAGCTTCGAGTTGGAAGGCTCTATGCCAATTAAGAAGTGTAGCTTCTACGGAACTAAAGTAGTCTTCTTGAGATTTGTTATGAGTGAAGCAAGTATACGCATGGACAAGGAAAAGGTAAAAACAATTGTTGAATGGCCGGTGCCATCCAATTTTGTTGACACTACATCAAGAATTTTAGTACCATTATGGGCCCATTGACCGAATTGTCTAATAAGAACATTGAATTCAATTGGGGAGAGAAGAAATAAAGGAGTTTTGAGGAGGTAAAGAAGATGACTACCACCCTTATCTTAGCTCTCCTGAATTTTGACAAAGTATTTGAAGTGGAGTGTGATATGTCCGGATTGAACATAGGAGCCATGCCGATGTAGGAGGGCCGACTTATTGCCTATTTCAATGAAAAGCTCAAAGGAGCCATGCTTAACTACTTTATGTATGTAAGGAGTTTTACTCCTCGATTCAAGTTTTGACTGTTTGGCAACATTATCTATTGTCTAAAGAATTTATGATCTACATTGATCATGAATTGTTAAGGTATTTGAAGAGTCAGCCTAAGTTGTCTAGGAGGTAAGCTAAGTGGATTAAATTTATGGGGGGATTTTCTTATGTTGTTAAGTATAAGAACGATAAGAATAATGTAGTAGTTGACACCCTATCACAACATCATGCCCTTTTGACTGAAATGCAAACTAGATTACTTGGTTTTACTGTGATCAAGAACTTGTATGTTGAGGATCCACATGTTGGCCCGATATACGCCAGGTGTGAAGATGGCCGAACACTTGATAACTGTCATAGGAAAGATAGATACCTATTTAGGAAGAGGAGATTATGTATCCTAACCTATTTTATGTGAGAGCTGCTATTGCGAAATGTAAGCTCCCAAAATTGTGTTTAGGACAACCAAGCCTAAATTTAAGGTTTTTAGGAAAAGTGATCTAATTGAAATTGAGCCTAAACTTTATGATTAAAATAGAAAAGTCAGTTGAAGTGATTTAGTGATGTTAGATTTTGAAAATAGCGATTTAAAATCCCAATTTACCCTTAGAAGTATGATTATTTAATATTGTACCAAATTTTTCAAAACTTCTAAAATCAAACTCGGAATACGACGAGAACTTAAAAATAAGTTAATTAAGCCATAAAATGAGATAATATAGTATGATTTACCATATGAATATATTTATATTTTTATGAGTATACCCGGTATAAATAATAATTATATCCGTAAATTAACCATAATTACATAATTATACATATAATATGTTGAATTCATGCGAATAATTAAGAGAACATATCTTAAAAATAAAAGATATGTTTGAATCATAATTATACGAGTTTAGTTATATACTACACGTGATATATACATGGGATATATACTCATAGACTAACAAAATAACTAAATCCTAATATAATATATATAATATAAATATTTAAGCAATTCTTTAACAAAGCTTATCCAAAAAGTATTGGAAACTTGTTGGATTCTTCATGGCTTCCTCTTATAGATTTGGTAAGTTGAATCAAAAGCTTTTGTTGATACTACATGCTTAGGAAAGTAGAAAGATAGGCATGCATTTATGGGAAAAAAATTGCTAGAAATTTCCTAAGCTAGTATAAAAGTAGACCTAAGACAAAAATTAGACGCTTTAGGATTTACATCATCTAAAGAAAATCAAGGGAAAAATTTTAGACAATTAGAATATTTTAGATCGAATTTTACAAAAACAGTATAACTACCATGCCTTTACCATACTCGACCCAGAAGACTACCTTAGGACCAGCCCAACCAGCTACCATTAGTCCAAGCAATAACTAGCTTGTCAAACAAAGTCACACTACTTTACGGCCATTGGAGAACCCAAGAACATGAAGGTCAATTTCTTGCCATATTTTTCATTAATTTGTAAAAAATATCAAAACCACCTAGAAAATTCTGAAAAAAATTGTAGTTAGGTTATTTCAAATATAATTTCATGTGATATTTTTATTTTTAAAAAAATTATAATATTTAACATACTTGGTTAAGAAAACTACTATTCATAAAAAATTTGAATTGCAAAATAAATATACTAAATGATGTTGTTTCTAACTCAAAATTTTTTGTAGGATGTGTATGGTATATAGATAATTGCTATGTATCTAGAATTTTGATTTGAATATTTTTTATATTTATTGCATTTTTTGGCTGAAAATAGGTCGAAAATAGGTTGAAATTGTGAAATAAATAAGAAAGTATGAAATAAAATAATGAAATGGACATGTACTAATTTCTAGTGAATAATAACAATGTTGGGTTAGATTGAAATTAATTTGGTGTAAAAAGGATGGTAATTGAGTAATTTAGGATAATTCAAGGGTAATATCGTAAATACGAATATATAGGTGATAGATCGAAAACTTGAAATCAAGTAATAGCCGAGTTCTCCATATTTTTAAGGGTTTATAAAATTTTTTGAGGAATTATTTAGTGACCCAAACTATTTATTATGCATTTACGTAGTAAAATGACTTAAATTATAAATCCAGACGTATTTTTAATAATAATTGGTTAAAATGAAATAAATAGTTAAATAAAAACTATGTATGAGTGTATTGGTCGGATTAGATAATAAGTTTATTTTTAATATATTTAATGATATTTTATTGTTCGGGATATATTATTGTGTATTAGGGTTAGACAATACATATATTATAGCGTTATATTAACAAATTAAGTAAAATATAGTTTAATAATATAAATTACGTATAATATAATAATATTTATATAGATACGTATAATTGTATTAAAAACTTGAATTAATGGTTAAAAGTTATCTATAGAAATAAGATCCGTAAAACGTATCATTAGGTTTATACGAACCCAATAATATTAATTTTACTAAAATTGGACAATCTTAGGTGATATAATTTATAACTTTATAATATTCTAGAATGTGCGTATTACAGTAACCTTATCGGGATTAAATATGATTTAATAAATTAAAAGTAAGTCTTAATGCGATCGAAATGATATATAATACGTAATATTATAAATTACATATATTATCAATAATTGATAACTTAACTCGATATATATATAATAATAAAACTATATATTATTGTGATAATATATATATATATATATATAACCATTTTAGACAAAACCCTATTGTTTTTGTAAGTATTACGAAAACTGAATTTGAGTTTTATGTGTGTGTATAGGATCTCCCAGTGGTTAGACTGTTGACAGCTCGAGTCTTCATAATGAGCGTTTGAACAAGTTGGGGTTTATAGCTTTACCGCTTATTGAGATATTGTATTAAAGTATCTAAAGACTTAGGAGTGAAGTACTTCTGGTTGTGTTTATAATTAGTTGTTTATGCGTATGTCGTGTGTGTATATAATACTCAGTTGTGGCAGAAGTTGAACTTCTTGGTATGTTATTTTGCATGTTGTATTATATCTGTAATGTATGAACTTGATTAGTCACCCCTGAATATAACTAATGATTATGCTACTACAACGAAACTGAACATGCATAAAATTTATTAAGGGAAACGATTAAGAGTATCAAGTCAAATACCGGCTTCCTTCGATGAGGATAATTCAAATAGTCTTTTCCTCATTTTTAGTCGAATTAAGTGACAGGCGAGGAGGTCATGGCAAGGGTGGAGGCTGTAGTTCAAAGGCGGTCATGAGAGGAGGGTATTCTCCATTGTATAAGCTCGAGTTTGGTATAATTTGATTTGAGTTGCGATAAAACTCCTCAATCTGAATTAGAGTGGATATAATTTCTCTAACCTAACAATGGACCGGATAATATTGTACGATATTTCATTTGATTGATTGCATTTCATTTCATCATAATTAATAACCTTGCTTATGATTGTTTGATACTCTTTTGACTCCGTTTTGTTTATTAAGCTAGTTGTGTTCACATCCCCATAGATTTTTTTTGTAAGTATTGAGTGAAGACAAGATGTTCTAATACCGCTAACCCCAGGTTAGTATGCTATTGACTAGGAAAGTGAGGAACGAAGAATCAATTGAACTTGAGCTTTTGACATTTCTTTTATCCTTTTTTTTTTCGAATTTTGAGAAAACTAAATGGGAATTCCTTAAAACACCTACTAGTTTCTTAACTTATTGTATATAGTATAAGAAATATATAATTTTTGATAAACTTTGATGGTACATTTTAACTTTGGAAGTGAAATATGTATATAAATACTGTTGTGTTATGAAACAACAGGTTGTATAGAATAGGTATTTCGTAAAACTTTACCACAAGTTTGGTTATTCATAAGTATTAAAATGGATGTTTCAAGTTGGTTGAGTTATGCACACTTTGTATGGACTACATCTACAATAGTTGCTATGAGGTCAACTTCTATCTTAGCTTAGTTTATATGGCGGGACCGCTATGACTCCTCTTATTTGGAGTGTGACATGAAAGGTACATGGTGGAGGGTTATGCGGACATTTTGGCAACCACTAAACTTATAAGGTACTGGCCTTTAAATTCTTTTGATCGAGAATGATGAAAGATGTTTAAGCTATGCTAGAGAGATGTGTTACTTATAGAAGGGTAAAGAGTTGAGTCGACTAAGGACCATACCTACCTTTGTTGATCTCAACCAAGCTGTAGACTAAGCTAAGCATGGATTTTATGTTATGTTTGCTGATGACGTCCTAAGGGAAAGACTTCATCATGGTGATCATGGATCGATTTAACAAGATGACACACTTTATACCCCGTTAACAAACTAACGATACTTTGGCTATCGCTTTTCTTTTCTTATAGGAGCTTATCAAGCTCCATGGAGTGCTTATAAGCACTGTATCAAATTGAGATCCAAAATTATGAGCCGTTTTTGGAGAACCTTATAGAAACGACTAAGAGCGAAGCTACTACTCAGCATAACCTACTAACCTTAAATTAACGGACAAACCAAGGTTGTCAATAGAACATTGGGAACCTTGCTTAGAGCTATTATTGGTTGGAACCTGACTGATTGAGATGTGTGCCTACCTATAATAGAGTTTGCCTACAATAAGGCTATTCACAGCGTCACAGGTAAGTCTACATTTGAAGTTTCCTATAGATTCAACATTGACTTTCCACTAGATCAGAAATCACTATCATACTTATAAGAAGACCGGTCAACTGTCAATGAGTTAGAGGTCATCAAGGTAATGCACTAGAGTAATTAAGCCAAGTTGCCACCAAGCTTCAGAGGTGAGGATAAGGATGGAAGGACAGAGAATTTTGACCTAGTGATCTAGTTTAGATCCATCTAAGTAAAGATTGATTCCTATGTTTGAGGAAGAGCAAGCTAAGTTTAAGGGTTGATGGACCATTTAAAGTACAAGAAAAAATAAATCCTAATGCCTATCTAATTGAATTGACCAAAGAGTATGGAGTCTTAGACTCCTTCAATATTGCTAACCTCTATCCATATGTTCCCAAAGATGAACAACCAGGAGCTGAACCAGATTTGATCCTAAATCTCAAACAACTTGCAGGGGATGATAGGGATTATAAACTAATCACTCGCTCCTGAGTTCATGGACTCACAAATATGGTTCATTGAGCTATCCTAGGGGAATTGAACCTTGATGAACAATGCATTCTCTGCCTTGATCTGCTGAGGTGCTCTATTCTAATCTTTCTCTATCTCATTAAAGAAACCCTTGAGGTGTTCAACTTGTTACTGAGCCAACCTCTTTATGACGCACTAGTCCAATGCTAAGCAATGAACTTACCTACTATTGAGTTGACATGCAACTGAGGTTGAGTTGCTCCAGTTCCGCGTTGACTAATCAAGGTTGATTAGAAGAATAGCTACCTATTGGACTAACCTTCCTTAAATAGATAAGCTGCTAAGTTGTTAAGCAGCTAACTTGACTAGCTTTGCTTAGATCAGCTTTGTCCAGTAAACAACACTATTTGGGACAATAAAAAGGGTAATTGGTATGTATCTATTTTTCTAACATTCGTACTGTCATTTCTATGCTCGAATATTCTCTTGTTTGCTTTACGAATTTACCCTTGTAAATTACGTATCTTTCCTTTTTCAATAGGAATCTTTTTTTTTTTTGTAATTTATTTTAACCTAGGACTTGTCCTAATTAGACCATATAAATACTTGTAATATGGAATAGTGTATAGTTAAATGCATGGAATTTCAAACATTTTCGTAATAAGTTAAGTACTTTTTGCTTACTCTTATTTACTCTTATCTAGTCTATTATGAGCGTATATTAGTGGTGAGTGATCTTCGACCATACTTGTGCACCATATCAAGTGTAACCTAAGTTTGTGTAAGGATTGGCGTGTATTATCTAATGTCAATGCATGAGAACCCCTACTTAATCTTCGACTATTATCTATCCTTTGGATCATCTTGAGGTTCAAACCTACCCCCTTTGGCTTATGTGATATTGATAGCCATTTGTTTCCTTCTTGGTGGTTTGTATCATAAGTCTTTAATGGTAAATTCTACATCAAGAATAGACTTGAACTCAACAATAAAAGCTTCATGAGGTCTTGAGATCAAAATGTCATCAACATATAATAATACAATAAGAAAATCAGTAGTAGACTACTTAATAAAGAGACAATAATTATGAGTGGACTGTTGAAAACCAAAAGCTAATAGAAATTTAGTGAGTCCATTGTCTTGAACCCTGATGTAAACCATAAAGATATTCACATAATTTATAAACTTAGGAAGGTTTTACCTTAATGTAACCTTTAGGTAGAACCATAAATAACTCTTCATCCACATAGCCGTGTGAGAAAGCATTGTTTATATCTACTTGATGTAAATGCCAACTCTTTCTAGTGGTAAATGTAATCAAAATACAGTTAGTATCTAGATGAGCAACAGAAGAAAAAGCATCATGAAAATCAATTCCTCCTTTTTAAGTGTAATCTTTTGCTACAAGAGGAGTCTTATAGCAGTCTGCAGTACCATTGGGTTTGTATTTAATTTTGAACACCACCCATTTAGAACCATTAGGTTTCTTTCCTTTAAGTAAATCTATAAGTTTCCAAGTTTCAATTTGTTCTAAAGTATCTTACTCTTTTTGCATGGCATCTACCCATTCTTGATGTTTACATGCTTGAGAGTAACAAGTAGGTTTTAAAATAGCAAGCATATTGGCTAAGGAATGCCCGTAATCTATAGGATAAGAAAAAAAATCATGAGAGTCAATTAAAGGATAAGGATGGGAAGAAGTATGTGGAGAAGAATCAAATACAGCATGATAAGAATGGATAAAGTCATTTAGCCAAGATGGAGTTTTATAAGGTTAACTAAATATGCGAACAACAGGAGTAAGGTATGCATAATTAGAAGGATCAAAAGCTGTATTGGCAGGAGGAAGATGTAATTTGGACATCTCAAAGGTATTAGAAAAGAAAGCATCCAAATAAAGAGAAATATCAGAATTATCATGCAAAGAAACATGAGGATGTAAAGAAGAAGATGAAGGCAATATGTCAAAAGTAGGAAGAGAATCAGTAGCTGTTTTGAAAGGAAAGATACCCTAAAAAAATGTCACGTCTATGCCAGTAATTATCTTCTTATTATGGATATTATAGAGCTTGTATCCCTTCTGTCCATGTAAATAACATAGGAAAATGCACTTCAATCATTGAGAAATGTTATAGAAAAATAAAGACGTCCCATCACTCTTAAGTGTGTATAGTTAGGTGGCTTGCCAAATAGCATCTCAAAAGGTTTTTTCCAGGTTAGTTTTGACATGGACAGTTGGTTAATAAGGTAAGCGGCTATTAAAATGCATTTCTCTTAAAATTCTATAGGTAAATTTTCATGAAGTCATAAGGCTTGAGTAGTATCTAGTAAATGTTTAAGTTTTCGTTTGACCACTACATTTTGTTGAGAAGTAAAAGTGATGGTTTTTTGGTATATGATGGGGAGAATTACAATGAAGGGGATAAATGTTTGAGGTTTAGTTCAAATAGGGGATCAACGTTTTAAAATGTTTAAATAAGGGATGAACGTTCCATAAAGTGGTTCAAATAAAGGATAAATGTTTAAAAAAGTTTAAATAAAGGATCAACGTTTCATAAAATAGTGCTATTATGAATCCCTAATTTGAATCATTTTGTGAAATATTGACTCTTTATTTGAACTTTTTGAAATATTTATCCCTTATTTTAATTACTTTAAGAAACATTCATCATTTATTTGAACTTTTTAAAACGTTGATTCTCTATTTAAACTAAACCCCAAACGTTCATCCCTTCTATTGTAATTTTCCCGTATATGATGCTTAGATTATTAAATATGGACTCACAGGCTCTAGAGACAAATTCAGGACCATTGTCCATACGAACAAATTTGGGTGTAAAGCAAAATAATTCTTTATGTACTTAAAGAATTTATTAAGGAAAGAAGAAACTTGATACTAATTGTTCAACAAATAAGTCTAAGTACATTTGGAATAGTTATCAATGATAGTAAGGAAACAACTACCACAAATGTTTGACAAAATATGATAAGACCCCTAAAGATCTATGTAAATAAGATGAAAGATTTTATTTGAACATGTAGAGCTTTTATTAAAAGGAATTCAATGGAACTTTGCCTCTTAACAAATACAACAAGAAAAATCATCAAAAGAAATGTGTTTATAACAACTTAAATGTCTCATTTTGGATAAGGAACTATATCTAAGTCTAGCATAAATTAAACTTACTAGATGATTACTATTATAAGAGCTATTATTACAAAAAGAAGTTGAATACACATTAGTTATTACAAAAGTCTTGAAACTTACAGGAAAAGGCTCAAGAAGTAACTTTTGGATAGATAGAAACTTATGAGTGAAGTCTAGGACATGAAACACTTTATGCAAAACAAGAGAGTGTGTAGCACATACTGAACCAATTTGATGCATAGTTTTAAGAGTTCCATTTGGGAGTTTTACATGAATGGCATAGGCAAATCATGAATGTTATGTAACAAGGACAAATGTAAAGTCATGTGATCCATAGCACCAAGGTCAACTATCTAAATATACATACTATTACTCAAAGAAGTAAAGTAAAAAGAATATGTTGGATTACTTACAAACTAAACTAAACTAGCTATGGAGGTTGCATCCTCTTGTTTGTCTTTTATCACCCTCATCATTTCTTAACAAAGATCCTAAAATTTCTACTGATAAAAAACATCAATACAATTCTTAGAAGTAATAGAATTATGGTTTATACTTTAATAGAATTACCAAGATGATCAAATAGAGAGGCTAACATACTCGTTGATTCTTCTTTGTTAGTAGGAACATAACTTGAAGACTTCATATTATTTTTGTTCACTCTTCTACCTTTATACCAATTAGGATATCCTATAAGCTGAAAGAAACTATCAATGGTTTACCCTTTCGACCTTGTAACATTTATAAACCAGTTTATCATTGAAATTCCTAGATTTCTTTTTATCAGCAACCATTTGATAACTATTAGTCTTACTTAAATATATAGTAGAAATCTCAGAATCTAAAGAAATTATAGTTGATTCTTGTTGCTATTTTTCATCTTGTTGAACAAAATAAAAAGCGTGATTCATAGATGGTAATGATTATAAGAAAAGGATATGATTCTTAACACTTTTAAAGACCTTACTTAAACCCATGAGAAACTGCATCAATCTATCTCGTGATTCAAAATCAACAATCTTTTCACTTAACCAACAAATGTAATTATCAAATTCTCCACAAATACATCTAAGATAACAATGTACTTCTTTAGTCTACTATAATAGATTCCAAACAAATTATTGTCTCGTTTCATATTACTTAATTCATGTTGCAATTGAAAAATTAGTGGCCCATTGGTCAAGCCATATTATTGCTTAATATTATTCCATAACTCATATGAAGATTTTGCCTATAGAAAACTTTGAACTACTTTACTAACCATCGAATTAAGTATTTAACATCTTACCATATAGTCACATGTTATGTAATGCACTAGATTAGGATAATTATCACTAGGTTTTGAAATAGTTTCATCAATAAAACCTAATTTCATTTTGGCTTCTAAACCCATATGAATAGTGTTATTCTAAATTAAGCAATTGTTTTCATTGAACAAGATATTATTGATCATCACACTAGGATTGTTTGAATTAGAAATGTACATAAAATCAACCTTTGTCTCAACAGGAATAATTGCATCAGTATGTGGATTTGCCATTTCAATTTTCGAACTCAATTCTCAAGAGGCATAATAGATTAATTGAAATGGATAACAGAAAAAAGACGACGATTAATTTACACTTAAAACTTTGATACCATGTAGAAATTAACAGTGAATCAAAGTTATTAATATTTGATAAGCCTTGCTTGGAAGTAAGATATGAAGAATAAGCTTGTTATCAATGTATTATTTTCAAGAAAATGAAAAGTATATAACTATCATGATACAAGCTAAGTACATTGACAAACTTAAACATGTGTTAATATCAGCACGTGTAAATAATTAACAATAGATATAATATTAGCACCTTTTATAATTCTAGTTATGAACTTCTTATAGATTCTTTTCTTTGTCTATAATTAGTGTGGTATTCACAAATAAGTTATTGTGTAATTATCTTTAAAAAACTCAAAATCTTAAGTTTCTATAATGGCATTCACCACTAAATCCAACATTTCATAGGCTTTCAAATTTCAATCATATCTAACAAATATGCTTTGTAAATCTCTATGGACTCATTTAATTTGTGAATGGTTACAAACACTATAAGTATAACATCTTACTTTAAATTATTTATGAACTTTTACAATTGAGTTTAGCCATTGCATTCATTTATCGATAGTTACCATGTAGATTTTGCAATTACCTTAGTATGAAACAACCCCAAATCCATACAAACTATTATGTTATGTTTGGTATGAGAGAATAAATTGAAACGAAATGCATTGGAATGGGATGGATGCAGTGAAATTATGATTAAAATCCTAAATTCATTCCTATGTTTTGAAATATCCTAGAAATGAAATCAAATGGAATGTGTATATAATAGTATTTGTAAGAAATAACTTTCATTATCAGATGTTATAAACATGTTGAAAGTTAACTAAGTAATTTTAATTAATAACAATTAATTAAAGAAGAGTGGAATCTTGATTCTGCCTTTT
Organism: Lumnitzera racemosa; assembly: GCA_024138005.1. Taxonomy (NCBI): domain Eukaryota; kingdom Viridiplantae; phylum Streptophyta; class Magnoliopsida; order Myrtales; family Combretaceae; genus Lumnitzera; species Lumnitzera racemosa. The sequence continues at coordinate 6,196,698 of JAMXBC010000012.1, forward strand.
TAAAAGTATAATCGAATTCCTTTTTGAAGTCGAAATTACCAATATTATAAAATTGGGATTTTACCTTCTAAATGTACTTTCAAATAGGATGAGAGAGAATGAAACCCAAAATCATGATTCTATTCTGGTTCATCCTCATGTACTAAATGTAAGATTAGTACTTTTTCTTTTGCGACATCTTTTGGTGCGTTTAATATTATCTTTCAACAAATTAATCTTTCTTGGAAGCCTTCATACCTTGCTATAGTGTTGTTTTCTATCACAATTGTAGCATATCCTATTCCTTTTTAAATCGTTTTTATTTTCTTAGATGCCTTTCTATTGCCTTTCTGGTTGTGTCATTACTCATTTGAGTGTATTTCACATTAGGATTATTTTGATGATTTATGATATTCATGTTTACGGGTCTCTTTTTCACCCACGTGTGATTTAATTACTTCCCCTGGTAAAATCTTCAATCATGTAAAGCAATATATTCTTTACTTGTTTCAACCTGTTGGCAAGCTTAGAGATAATAGTTCTCACTTAAAATATTTTCAAAATAACATATCTAAAGTTAAAAAATGATTTACTGACGTTTTTATTTCATAGACTTAATCCAATAACCAATCATCTTAAATAAAAAATACTTCATCTTAGGACATTTGATCATGTCTTATCTACAATATTATTATTATTTTTGAAGTTATTGAGACTTTAAATGTTGTTATAGAGAGTATTAAGAGGTGATTGCATGTGCTAATCTACTTCTTAAGTTATCCAAAAATTTAGGATCCATAGTACATTTAGGTCAGAAGAGAAAGGAGGAACATCATCTTGTTTCCATTTATGATTGGGTTCTACAAGAGGTCAAGTTTTACAAAATCTTAGTTTACGATGCAAAAAACAAATTTAGTTTCAGTAGCAATGGTGATAAATATTCTAAAAATTTATTACAAATAATAAAAGGGAATATAACTCTTGAACAAGATGAATAGAATGAAGTGGATGATCTTTTGAAATTATAATGTGCGAAATTGGTACTTTTTATAATATTTGATCCTAATGTATGTATGCTAAGGGTATGTTATAAATTTCTTATAAGATACAATATAGTTTAAATATTCTGATGTAGCAATCATTGAAAGACTTTCACAAAACCTTTAGAACGTGACATAAAGATTTTTCTTTTATATAATTTGTAATACTACTAGGAGCAAAAAGTTCAACTACATATTGGCACTTAGACTTTATAAATATTTAAAAGTCATGATTTAAGAGTAATAATTGTTTGATTTTTGTTATTCAAAAAAAAAAAAAGAAAAGAAAGCGACACACATGCATACGTGCACACACAAACACAAATTTATACCATTAGCATTATTTTATTATTGAAACAATTTGACCATTCATTAAATAGAATATGAATGTCATTAATTATAGATGCTTGACAATAACTTGTTCATGGGTTTTCGTAGAGCCGCTAGCAATTTATTTAAATAAAGTTTCACAAATTTTTTTTTACTCAAGTTTATTTATTTGGAAAAAGTAATGTAGTCACATGGGCATAATTTTCGGGATCAATGTTTCATCGAATCACTTATTACCTATATTATAACGGATCAAAATCAAAATGACAACATTATTTAAATTCCTATTAAATGAATTTGATACCATTAACTACGAAATATAACCTAAACATATATCAAACGTTAGGAACACTTCGTTAAATACTCAAAAGTCACCTATATCAATAATTAACTTAACAAATATTGTATTATGGATTTAAAAAGAGCGTAAAAAGTTTCCTTTTGTATAAAAGATAGGATTTTTTTATGGTTCAATTTATGTTTTCTATGAGACTAGTCTAACTCTCCATCTCATTGTTAATACAATATCCATTAGAGATAAACAATTGAATTGATTGTATTTTTAATAGTTTATACTTAATAGATATTATATCAATGATGAGATCAAATGTTATATCGATCTCTTCAAAATGGAAGATAAGATTGTAGAAGTTCCCCAAAAGATAAAATCATTAGGTTAAAGGTTTTTACTATTTTGACAATTTAAGTATAAGAGCAATAACTATATATGATTTTATAATGCTTTGAGTTAAAAGTAGTTAACAATCAAGATAATAAACATCAATTGGCCCATTTCAACTCATTGGTTTAAAAGTTTTTAGACGTTATTCATTACGGGGTCTTTATATAACACTATTCAACATATTTCACAATTCACATAGGACTCTACATATCCCATTAACATGGTGTATCACAATCTCTATCAAGATCTTCTCTTTTTCAATCGTCCTTACACTACAACCTACTATTACTACTACTATTACTACTAAAGGGTTGGATATATTGTAATACCTTAGATCAAAAGTTGTTAATAACCAAGCCAACAAACGCTAATAACCAAGCCAAATATTAAAATGTTATTAACTTCTTAGCCTTATATACCATTATTCAACATCTTTCACAATATATGTGAGACTCTGTTTATATTTCATTCATACGAGGTATTATAAATTTACAAGAATATTGATGAACCAAATAAGGAAAAAAATGGAAAAGTAACGAGAGATGTAGTACATAAATAAAATGAGTGAAACAGATGAAAAACCATCTTAGTTTAAGAAGGATCATTGATGAAAATTATTTAAGATATCTTTTCTCCTTTGGCTTAAACACCATTAAGTTCTAAAATCCCTAGATATTTTGATTCTAATAATTGTGTTTTTCTTTCAAACTTGGGGATACATTATTTGTTACTTTTCTTATGCTAAATTTCATGATATGTTTCATATCAATTTTCACTTATAGGGAGAAATAATAATTTTCATGCATACAACAACACATTTAAAGGTGCATGTCCTAATTAAGAGTAGCATAAAGTATAAGAATTGATATTAAAAAAAATAAATTCAATTTTATTACTTAGAACATTCAATTTAAATATTCTCACCTAAAAAAACATTCAATTTAAATATTAAATTACGACTATACAGTTTCCCAACATATAAGTCTCTTTTTCATAAATAGTAAATTTATTAGATTCCATAAATATCTAAAGTTTTATATTAACATAAAAGATCGACGTACATTATTCCTTATAGAAATTTGGTAGTAGAAAGCACTAAGCCTAATTTCTTTCCAAACATATAGAGAAGTTTTTAACCATATCACTACCATGAACTTGGACTAATTTCCATTACCTATGTACGTCATGCTCCATTACATCTCCATAATTCTTAAATAGATTTTTTTGTGATTGCATATGTAAACCTTTACAGCGGAGTCTAGCCCCCATTCATTTAATATTTTGATAGTCAACCTTGAGTTTATAACAATCCTAATGTAGAGTTTCTCGAATTCATATAAACCATTACAATTAAATTTTCTGCCACAACAATTTTTTAGTAGGTGTAGTGTTATATTTCCATAAATCCATCCTTTTTGGAAGCATGTGTGCCTTCATGTAATATCGTTTCTTAACACAACTGTAACATTTTTGTTTCTTCTTGAGATCTTTCATATTCTATATCTTGGATGCTTTTCTTTCACCTTCTTGGTTCTTGTCGTTAGCGTTTCCAATGTGGTTTACATTAAAATTAGTTTGATGATTTATGACATCATTAGGTGTCTTCTTAAAACCAAAAATTCATTTAGTTACTTCCTAGTGGTAAAAACCTCCAACCATGTGAAAGATTTTCTACTCATTAACTTGAAGATTATAGCTCCTCACTTGAAAGATTTCTAGAATAACTATTTTAACCTTTGGGAAGATGATTTACTAGCATTTACAATTGATGACAACATTAATATTCTACCAATCCCCCTAAATCCAAAATATTTTATCTTGGCACTTAGATCATAATTTACCTTCCATATCATATTTTTCTTCTAAGCCTTGATTATTATATAGAGACCTTAAAAGTTGTTATAGATTGTATTCAATATGTGGTGGCATGCTCACTTGCTTCCTTAATTATTTTGAGATTTGGATCCAAAATATATGCAATTTTTAGAAGAGATAGAGATAGGAGGAATATCATCTCCTCGTTCCATCTGTTGAATTTATTTCCATTAAAAAGGTTAAGTTTTAAAAATCTTGATTTATATTACAAATATTAATTTGGCTTCAACGGTCATTACAACAAATTTTCTTAAAAAAAGCTAGAAATTGTAAAGGGAATATAATTTCCTAAACAAAATAAATAGAATATGATATCTTATAGTTTTTTTTTTCTTTTTTTTCTTTTATGATGATATTTGCTTCTTGAAATAAGTATGCAAAAGATATGTTACATATTTCTCGAATCATATAATAAAGCTTAAATCATTTGATGTAGCAATCCTAAACGATTTCTGCTACGGCTTCGGAATGTGATGCAAGTACCTATCTTCTACAAAATCCGATGGTAATATTACAAGCAAAAGGTTTAGTGCAAACTAACATTTAAACTTCCATAAATATATAGAAGTTGTAATCTAGGAGTAATAATTATTCAGTACTTATTGTTTCATGAATAAACACACACAAATCCATACCATTAGCACTAGTTATTATTGAAACTATGCAATCATTCACTAAATTCGACACAAGTGGCACCTTAGATGCTTGAGCAGTCTCCCATTTTCAGGGGTTTTCACTGAGCAAATGGAAGTTGATCCAAACGAAGCATCGCAATCTTTACACCTTTTCCTAACCGAGTTTACTTCTTTCGAATGAAGTAATTAGTTTTATCTGACATTATTTTCTTCATGAATGTTTTGCAAGATAATAAATTTTCTATTTTATATTTGAGGATCAAAAACTAATTCACAATATTATTTTGGTTTTTTTTTTTTATATATGAATTTGATGCCACTTAATCATGTAAGTTTAACTTAAAACATACCTTTACATTATATTTGAATAAGTAGAAATGAAAGGAAGTCTACGGAAATAAAAGGAAAGAATATGTTTGGCAACTTAAATAAAAAGTAGAAGTGAGTAAAAAAGAAAGGAAATTAGTGGAAATATTTTTAGTTTTAGATCCACAACCTTTCTTTCTAATTTTGTTAAGAAATTACCGAAACATTTTTTCAAAATACAGCTCATGAAAATATAAATGGGTATTATTTTATTTTATACTAACTCTATCTCTATTTATTTCTACTTCCAAGACAATGCAAATAAAAGAAATAGAAAGTTTCCTTTTATTTCCTTTGTAGGTTATAAAAAATAAAATTAAATTCACATGTCATTCGATTTTTACTAATATCACTCGTTACTACTCATTTTCTACCATCAATATCCCTTACTTGGATTTCATATATATCACCTACATCGATAATCCATTCTATTATAGATTTAAGAGAGCCATGTTCAATTAGAAAGGAACATGTTTTGACAGCAGTTAAGGCATGAGAGGAATTAATTATAAGAACATTGATGAACCAAACAAGGAAATAAAGAGAAAAGTAAAGAGAGGGAGAACTTCTCTAGGAAGTGAACGGTTAAAAAATAACTGTTTTAGTTTAAGAGGAGTCCTAGTCATGCAAAAAAAAAAAAGCAACAAAACATTATAGAAAGAAAAGATCATGAAAAACCATTGAATCCACCTAGAAAAAATAGCAGTAGAGAGAGAACAAAACCAAAACACGAAACAAACCCCTTTTACCCTTCTCTCTCTCTCATCTATCCGAGTTTGAACCACGAAGAGCAAGTTCACATCTTTAAGCTCAAAAAGCAACATGGGATGTTGTGAATCCTTGTTCGCAAGAGAAACTCATCCAGAGAAAGACCAAATCCAACAACAACCCCACAAAGACCAGAACTTCAAGACTCCTTCACCGTCTTCACAATTGGTTTCCGGCGGAGGAGTAGGAGGAGGAGGCGGTGGTGGTGGTGGCGGAGTGCCTAACTTTTCGGAATTCTTGTTGTCAGAGCTAAAAGCAGCTACTGGGAATTTCAGCTCGGAGTTTATTGTTTCAGAAAGTGGGGAAAAGGCACCAAATGTTGTGTATAAAGGAAGACTTGGCAATGGGAATTGGATCGCTGTTAAGAAGTTTGCTAAAATGGCTTGGCCTGATCCCAAACAGTTTGCTGTAAGCAAAAAGGACTCTGCACTATTTTTGCTATGTTTTTATTGTGTCGGAAGTTTTTTGTGACTGCCTTATTGTGTTTTACCAGACTTAGTTATTGTTTGTAAGTTACTTTAATAAGAAAGGGCTGTGCTTATGCTATTAGGTGGGGTTGTGGGTAGGGCGGTTGCATATGTACGCTACTGTTCGGAATCTATTAACAATTTTTGAATTTGGAGATTAGTTTTGACGCTCACGAGGAAGAGAATCGATCCTGCTATATCGCAGTGGGAGACTAGTGATCATGCCATGATTGACTATTGGGGTGGGGGTGGGTTGGTGTGTGGGGGGTGGGGTGGGCTCGGTGTTGTTAAGATTGTGGGTTAATGCTATACTGTACGAAAGGGGGTGTTTCAATAATTTTAGGAGATTTTATGCTTCAAGTAGAATATTGGAACTTATATGTGATATTGAATTTGTGGATTGGTTCTTTTCTTGTTGTTTTTGTTATTGTCGTGAAGATTGTTAGTCTTATCTTATACACTATGAAAAATGGGCATGTTGATATCATTGGAAAGATTAGGGATTGATATGTGGGTTTGGTTTAGGTTTTCCATTCATTTAGTATATTTAGGTTGACACTGCAAAATTATGTGATGAGTGTCCAGGTTTTAATTGCAAGATACTTTTGGGGCTTGAGATTATAAGTACATTGGTTCTTCAGATTTTTTTTTGAGATTGAGTGACTTGAGTAGATGGTTTGATCACATTGATATTTTCATTCAGGTTGTTATTAATTATATTAGACAAGGTCATGTATCAATTTGAAAGAAATAGGAGATGGACTCCCTGTTCTTTTCTGTTTAAAATATTTCATCTTGTAATCAATGTTTAGGATTCTAGTTTTGAAACTCATTTTGTTGTTTATGTGACTATTAATTATTGTTTATAATGTGAAGATAATGTGTTATTCACACCGAGTCTTAAGGTATCGGTTGGTTTTGTTACTTTTTGTTTCTGGGTTTTCAGGATGAGGCATGGAATGTTGGGAAATTGAGACACAGTAGGCTGGCAAATTTGATTGGGTATTGCTGTGATGGTGAAGAGAGGCTTCTTGTTGCTGAATATATGCCTAATGATACTCTCACGAAGCATTTATTTCACTGTATGTTTACATTTATTATTCCATCACATTTGATTTTTTCATTAGTTGAGAGTGGTTGGCATTAGCTTGTATCTTTAATAGCATGTATGGTCTATTTGATATGAATTTTGTTGATATAGTTGTCGATGTGGACCACTCTTAGATTACATTTTGGCCTTTATCTTGAAAGTTATTATTTGACCTTGGTCAGTTGTTTGTGGTCCAAATCCTATTGAGAAAGCTATGATAAAACTCCATTTAGATTTAAGCACCTAATAACAAAATAAGTTAATACTTATTCCCTTGAATGTATTTTAATGTTGTTTACTCTTTCTTATTAAAATGTTCTGGCCATTTGAGGCTCATTTTTCTGATTGCTCTTTTTAGGGGAAATCCAAACCATTGAATGGGCAATGCGTCTGAGAGTTGCTGTTTACATTGCTGAAGCCTTAGATTACTGTTTTAATGAGGGCCATCCATTATACCACGATTTGAATGCCTACAGGGTTTTGTTTGATGAGGTGATCATCCTTTGATGTGATGATGTTGTTGCATTTAATCTCCTCCAGACATATCTTTTCTGATGTGTTTTACTATCCCTAAATGCATTCAATAGGAAGGTGACCCACGCCTTTCATGTTTTGGCTTGATGAAGAATAGTCGAGATGGAAAAAGTTATAGCACAAATCTGGCCTATACACCTCCAGAATATATGAAAACTGGTAAGCTTTGTGATTGGACAGTGCAAAACTCTTGCTTTTTGCCACTTATAATATTGACTTCACGTAATTAAACAGTCATCTCATATAATAAAATAGAAATAACTGCTCGATGACCCCTTGTCTAGCTCTCTTGGCTTTAGTTGCTTGAAGCACTCTCAGTTATTTGAAAATTGCTGTATCCTGATGTCTAATTTGGAAAGCATTTTATTAGCTAAGTTAGTCTTATGTTGCCATATGATTTTGGAATGTGCTGAAGCTGTGTCCTCAGTTGTATATTGTTTATCATGTTTTCTCCACCTATCGTATTTTCACTTGACTTGTACATTTTATTTATACTTATTGAAAGCATCATTAGGGTTATAGAGGGAATTACTTCAGTGAATGTTTCTGAAAATGGTTTTAGATATGTTTTAGCTGTTTACCATTATTATTTCATCTTTGCTATTAAACTTTAACTGATGCTTGCATGTTAGTACATACTTATTCAGCCGAATGAATTTTGTACCTTTTTCTATAATATTTCTTTTTAAGGGGCTTGAGTGGAAGGACAACACAAAAGGATATTGAGGATCTAATGATAATGAGACTGGATTTCATAAAAAAGAAAGTTGGAATAAATAGGTGAACTAGTTCTTTCTATTTGGATATATGCCTAAGCTTCTTGTGAAGCATATTATGGCAATCTAGATGTGGAAGGATCCTTAATCATGGTCAATTGGTCTATTTAGTATGTCATGCTAAAATAAAAAATTCAAAGCTCACAACTCTGACAGGGAAAAACTTGCTATTTCAATATCATATGCTATTTTTAGAGTATGGAATGCAATGTCGTAAAGAGAAAAGATTTCTTTTGAAGATCATTTTCATTTCAGTGGACCATCAATGAGACAACTGATGTCACACCATTGCCTTAACATGGCACACTGGCTGCTACCATAATCCACATGTACTCAACACCATAAGTGACTGTCACCGTTGCCTGACTGCTACTTGCCATAATACTGCTGGCTATTGCCGCCTCCAGTTCTACCATCATTCACACTGCATCCACCTTGTGATGCCATGAGAAATTTATGTACACATATTGTACAAAATTATGGATGTTGGTTTCCTGTTAGTTATTTAGTTGAAAGTTCACTTGAGAATACCTTTTATAAATTAAAAAAATTATATAAATAAAAATCTTTATGTGGAACTTATGAACCCCAAAATTTGTAAAAGCTCATGCTGTAGCATTCTCTCTAGTATCTTTAGGTGGTAGTTTATGAGGTATTAATTCTCATAGTTTTTTGTACTTTACATTCCTTGTAATGACACTGTTTGTTCATTGTAGGAAGGGTTACACCTGAAAGTGTTATTTACAGTTTTGGCACCATCCTTTTGGATTTGTTAAGTGGAAAGCACGTTCCGCCGAGTCATGTAAGTTATCTTGCTATCAATATATTTACCAAGAGAAATTATTGCTATTAATTCCACTATGCACTTTGCTAGTGCAAGTTTATTGACAACTACTGAATAGACTGTATTTGCTTCATACACCAAAAAAGGCACACAATCACATTATTATATTGAATGTGGAATAAGATTGCATCTCTAGAAAAAGGATTTCTCCTATAGATTCTTTACATAAACTTTCCTTTTGCATCATGAGAAGAAACCAAGATTCTAATTTTTTTGATTCCTCTTAAAAAATGGTAAATAAATTAGGACATAAGAAGTTGCATGATAAGCCAAAGCTACATAACATCAATAAATTGCCACAGCTAATTCCATGTCATTCTAATGCCAGAAAAGGTGAAGAGTACTTCCACCTTTGTTCCTTTGTTACTTAGGTATGGTATATTCACCTATTTGAAATGGCAGATCATAATCTGACTGAGTGGTTATCTTTATTTTCTTCTTGTCGTGCTCAGCATGACTTCATGGCATTGTTAACAACTAAGTTTGGGTTTCTATGTAAGAGCATTGTTGAGTGTTTTATACATCATAACTGTCTACCACAGCTAAACAATTAAATTTATGATTTCATTGTTGGTTTACAAATGCAGGCTCTTGATATGATTCGGGGCAAGAACAACATTCCTTTGATGGATTCACATTTAGAGGGGAGGTTTTCCATGGAAGAAGCAACTGTAGTGGTTAATCTCGCATCTCAATGTCTACAATATGAACCTAGAGAGCGTCCACATACAAAAGATCTTACTACAACACTTGCCTCTTTAGATACCAAACCTGATGTAAGAATCTCCTGGGTAATTCTTCTTTGTCTTTCAACACATGATCTAATTTTTGCAAGCATGAAGTGATCTAAGAAAAAGATACCCATAACAGATATAAAAGTTGATAACTTTATGCTCAATCCTATCTTATGGTTGAGGTCAGATATTTGGTCTGTCTTCATGGGAAGTGTGATTATTGAGCTATGCTAAATGCTGGGAATCTTCACTGAAAAGTGTTGTAAATTTTGATCTACGTTTTTTTTTATCCTAGATGATTTCATTCAGTTATTGTTAAGTTATACTTCACCTGAGCTGATTCATCATGCGGTTCTATTATTGTGTGCTAAGATCTCCTTGAAGCCCTAACTTACAAAGGATGTATGAAGAATTCTGTTATGAGAAAATCATTTGGCAAGTTACGTTATTGTGCAAAGAAATTGGATGGAGTGATATTAAGTTAAATTAGGGCTTCCCTTAAGATAGATATACAAGTATCTCACAATTATCCTGCTGATTTATATTTTGAAGTTTTGCTCTGCTGTTTCTAAGAAGTCGATTTATTTATTTATATTTTGGTTTGTGGTTAAATTTGATGAATCGAAAGTTGGACATGTAGGTTCCATCCTACGTCATGCTTGGTATCTCAAAGAATGAGGAAGCCCCGCAAACACCAAAACGGCCTCTTTCAGCAATGGGGGAGGCCTGTTCGCGTGTGGACCTTACAGAAATTTATCGTCTTCTGCTTACAGCTCACTATAGAGATGATGAAGGAACCAATGAGGTAATACATTTGTGAAGCAAGTAGGGGCGGTTCTTTTGGCCTCATGTTATATTTTGTTCAAAGGTTCTCATTGAACTGCTGGCAGCTATCTTTCCAAGAGTGGACACAACAAATGAGAGATATGCTAGAGGCAAGAAAGCGTGGAGACTTTGCATTCCGTGATAAAGATTTCAAGGCAGCTATTGCCTGCTATTCTCAGGTAAGTTTCTACCCTTTGAATGGACTAAAAGGACTTTGAGAGCGAAGTACATAATCATCTGTTTTGACTTGATTATTGAATGTGCTTTCTTCTTCACTCTCTTGAGAGGAGGATTTAATTTCGTGAATTAAGGGCCACTGTTTAGATTGTGTCCGTTCAGCTGGATCGGGTCTCTCATCTCTTTCATATATTTTGCAGTTCATAGATGTAGGGACTATGGTCTCGCCAACAGTTTTTGCTCGGCGCAGTCTATGCTACCTCTTTTGCGACCAACCAGATGCTGCCCTGAGGGATGCAATGCAGGCACAATGCATTTATCCTGATTGGCCTACGGCGTTTTACATGCAATCTGTTGCCCTGACCAAGCTAGACATGCACAAGGATTCGCTCGACATGTTGAACGAGGCTGCAGGTCTAGAAGAAAAAAGGCAGAAAAGCACTAAGGGATCATGAGCACATGATCTGCATTCGAGCACGGGTTAGACAACGAGCGTGTTTATTCGACTATACTTCGAGTTTGTATATGTAATGAGTCGGGAATTAGCTGTTGGGGAAGTGTATAACAAAATAACATTTGCTGTGTGAATCTGCATTTCTCATTTTAGTGCTGCGACAAGCAGTCTTGTACCTGAATTGTATATTAAAACATTGAAAATCCCAACCAAAGCATTTTTAAGAGGAGAGGGCTTGCAGGGAGATTCTTTTACTGACACTGTGTAATTTGATGGCACAGGTATGTGTGCAAGGATTGATGTTTTTGTACCTCTTTCCCTCTTCCTACAGATTATATGCTACATACTCCTACTTCCTAAACATAATTCAAATTAATTGTATCAATACATCCCAAGCTTGCCCAAACATTGATTAATGCTTGGTTAACTTGTTAAAATTGGAATTCTATGCAACATGCCTCCACTAAATTTCTAATTATCTTTATTTGCATAAACATCGAGGAGTATTATTTTGCCAAAAGGAATAGTATTATCAGATCTAAATGGTGAAAACACACCAAGTGTCAACATGCTGATAGGTGTTTAGCCATTTGAACCAACTTGCTTTGTGTTGCACATCGAATCGTCTACATATACAATCATTTTCATGTTACTTGCAAGTGTGGTGAAGTGTTATATTAATTCGTTTTCTTGATTTGAAAAAAAAAAAAAAAAAAAAGATAGAAAAGGATTTGATAGTTTGCCAAATAGATGGGATAGCCGTGATCATATGAGGTTGGGATGTGTGTGCACAAACCGATGCTCAAGGAAATATGGTAAGATTTCTTGTTTGATTTATCTAACACGCAAATCTCATAGTCCTAATTTTCTGTATGCATGTTCTCAAACGATTAGATTTTCATCCTTAATGCAAACATCATTTCGTCCAAAAATCGTTATTTTCCTAATCTTTTTTCCCATAAATGAAAGATTGCTCTTTCTTCTTTTCTTTAATTTTCCTTTGTTCTGATTTTTAAGAAAGCAGAAATAAATGTATGCTTCCTCTGTAAATATTCACTCGGTTCATCCATAGATACTCATTCCTCTTGGCCATCGTCAAAGTATTCGCAACCATTCCTAAAATTCTCAAAATTGTTCTCACTCATTGAGTTCGAATTATTTTACATCTCGAGCTCTCTTTCGGGGTAGGTTTATTTCATTCTTTTGTTTATTTGCATGCACGGGCATTCAGAAATCAGAATGTTCCATCAACTGAATACGACTTTTGATAGCATTATTTTTTTTCTTCTTTTTCTCTTTCTTTTTCTTTTTCTTTTCTTTTTTTTTTTAAAATTATGGCATTTGTTTCCTATTTATTTAAAAAGATAAAAAAGAAGTTCTGAGTCTTATGTCCTAATTGTTTTTTTGTCTTAAAATAATGATAAAAAGGGTCTACTTGATTCATTTTTCATTGCTTACTTATTAAAAACGAAAATCAATAACAAAAATAGTGAAAAGAGTTATTCTAGTTTTTTTCAATCCTTTTTTATGCTAAAATTATTATAACCTAATGATACGAATATCGATATACTAAGAAGATAAATCAAATTTAAATTTCACCTTCCTTTAATTGCAATACGTAATAGTTGGGAGAAAAAAGAAAAAGAAAAAAAAAAAAAACACTTCCATCATCGCTGGTTCATTTTTTTCGATCCCAATATGGCTCTCCATTTACCTACGTGCAATGGGGAAAAAGAAGATTTCTCTCATGTAAAAAATTATGTGATCTCCTTTCCATTTTTTTTTTTCCTTCTAACAAAAATTTTCAACAAAGAAATATCAAAGGATAAAATAAGAATACAACAAAATCGTTCCCATAGAATTATGCTTGGCTTGATATCACATTTTGGCATGTTAGGTATCTTGATAAAATTTAAAATAAGTTATATATAGGGATGCAAGTAAGTGGATTCTTATAGAGTATTCCATTTATTCGGACCTATATTTACCTGATAGAGAAATACCTCATTGGGTTTGAAATGAGTCTTGATAAATTGTTAAAAATCTACAAGATTTTGGGTTTATCTTTAAGACAAGCCTAATAGACTATCGAGAATTCAAACTAGCTTAGTTCTCAATATTTTTTTTTATTATTTTCTTATATATTTACAAACTTATAATTCAAACATTATTATACAACATATTATTTAACATTATAAGTTACTCGTAAAATGAATAATATTATAAGCCTAAACTTATAACATTATTTATTTTATATGTTTTAGTAGCTATTTTTCCTTTTTGCTTAATTTAAGAATTATTAAAGTATGAATTCTAAAATATTTTAGTAAAACTGTATTAATTAATCTTGGAGGTTTCAAGCGTGTTTTGGATCTCTTATTATCTTAGTGGATGGTTTTTGGATTTGCGGTAAAAAGCATGTTGGTTTTAAGATAATAGGGTATTGGGATGAATTCGAAATGTATAAAACACGCTTCAAATTGGTCCTGTGGTTACATTCCTAATAATATATACCCCTTCTTCTTTATTATTTCCTTTTTTTCTTGTCTCGATACAAATAACACACTTAAAAAAAAAAAAATGTCTGGTAGCGACTTATATCACTTTTGACAAAAAGATACCAAATTCTTAACTCTTGGTTTTCAAGTACACCAATGTCTATGGGAATTAATTTTCCTAATTGATTATATATATAGATGGAGAGATATGTGGGGTTCTAGATAAGATTGTTACGTTGAAGTTGTGTGAATGTTGTATTGTACATGGCTTTAGAGGAGTGACATATGAATAATATTTGTAGCGAGAGCTTAAAGAAAAATAGCAGGAAAAAGGAACACACAATCTCAAAAGGTCAAGTACACTTGTGACAAGTAAAAGACCTGTTGAGCATCAATCTTATTATTCTTAATTGAGTATTAGCTTGTTTTTTGCTTAAGCATTGTTTTGATCTTTAAGGGCAGAGGTTTCATAGAATAGCATCGTTTCTCTAATCTCTAGAGCTAGAAGAGTCTAAGGAGGAGGCATGGCTAAGTACTTATAGATTTTTAGGCTTGATGATGTTCATAAGATCATATGTATAATCAACGATTAAGATTCAGTTTACTCATTTCAAAGTTATCCTCATAAACTTGCTATGGATCTAAGGTTAGTAGCTTGCCTTATTGAGTGTGCAAGCCTACTCGAGAAATGTGAAGAGTGGATAAATCGATCCAATGCTCCTTATTCAAAGCACGTCTCTCCTCCAAATCATGTCAATTATAAGCCAAATACTCTATGCCTTATCACTTAGCTTAAGGATTCAAGCTTAACTAAAATAATGGATTAGTAATGAATTAATAGTGGGCTTGGCTCAATAAACGTATTAGCTGTTTACATTTTGCCACCTTTTCAAAATTCTTAGATAGAGTATAAATATTTTGGACATCATTTATTTGCTTTAAATAGTTAGATCACTACTCAGTACACACATATTATAAAAAGCTGCATTGATGCCCATCATGCTCACATAGTTAAAGACTTCATTTCCATAAAGGATTGGAACATATGAGCCCAACACTAGTAATACATATTTATTTATGGTGAAATTGTATAAGATATTGATAAATTTTGACTTTGGTATGTATTATTCCCTAAGCTTTAGAAGTGTGGTTTTTTATTTTTAAACTTTCATAAATTGGTAAATAACTCCCTAGATTGAGAATAACTTCATATACCAAAATTAAAGTTGAAAGGGATTATTTGCAAATTTAAGAAAATTTTAAGATAAAAAGCCACACTTTATAAGTTTAGGGAGATAATCTATATCAAAGTTAAAATTTAAGAGGTTATTTATATTTTTCTCTTTATTTATTATATATTTAAATGTGTAAATTCGTGGCATAGTCTATTGAGTGATATTGCTCCCAAGGTAATATACTAAAGAACATCTTCATCAATAACCAATAGAGTTGATGTACTTTTTCTGTTTGACATGTAATAGGACCGAGCTGATTCCAGTTATGACTGATTTCCCGGCTTTGGCCATCCAAATGGGCCTATAATGTGTACCAATGAATGACAACCTCATACATAATTACTCGACAGAATTTCTCCTTTAAGTCTTTCGGTCAAATATACTTGATATAATATTCTTCAATAATATTTGTAGGATACAATGATTTAAAAGAAGATTATGTTCTCGAGATCTCCACATACCATTGCGCCTCCCATTGTATATGTATGTGTATTTCACACAAGCCCGTAATCGTAACATAAGATCATGCTTCATAACTTCACTTCAATGATTCACACAACTAAAAAACCAAATCTTTTCTCACTTCTCATCCGAGAACGGGATTTAGTCTTCTATATATTTACTTACGTATCTAGTTTGCCTTTCTTTCCAATGAACACAACAGAGGCAACAAGCAGATGCTAATTTAACAAGCAAAATTTAAGACGTCAACTGTCTTCGATTTTTGGTAAGTTGTAACAATAACTTCAGTCTTCGGATATAAATTATTTACGGTAAGAAAAAGCACCACCCGATAAGGTGAAAGAATCTCTTCGCTCTTGTTGACAGAATCCTCTGCTTCATTAGGTCAAAGGCCCCGTGCCAACTCCAGGACATTTTATGAAACGATCTCCAAGCAACGACTATCATGGTAATGTGTTGTGCGGGAGGAGCATCACTAGAGGATGTACGGAGTAGCTTAAGCACGACCACCCCTCACTTGGCAGGGAGCTCCCTTAATAATCTCTAGCTTGAACTTATAATTTTCAGCCTCAGTAAAAAAACTAGTCGAGCTTGGGCATTTAACGACTCGGCTTGACTTGGGTTGACTCAGTTTTTATCCCTAACGGTGGATCTTTAGAAACAAATCCACCCCCATCAATAGGTGTAATCTTATATTAAGAGAAAAAATTTGGGCTTATCAAGGGAAAATACAGAGAGAATTTGTTCACCTTTTGTTTTCTCTTTTTCCTTTTATTTGTTTATTTATTCCTGGTTCTCCAGAAAATAATCTAGAAAAGTGCCAGCTTTAGTTTCCTTGATTATAAGCTAAAACCAGTAGATAAATAGTATTTGATAAATTGATAAGAGTAGAATGTTGTCTGCTATGTGCAAATATGGTCAGGGTTATAATCATTTATTATTATTATTATTATTATTATTATTATTTCAATTTCACTGCATATTCCAAAGATATTTGGGGAGTGGTATTGAAGCGCTCGATTGCCCTGTCGACTCCTTAACAAGGTGCAGTTCAATAGCATGACCGGGGTATAGCAACCGGAAATCACAACGGAACGGAACAGAGGTGGAAATTGGCGTTAGTAGCATTGATTTAATTTAGCAGAAACCATTTCCGAATCAGGTTACAACCTCTCCAACTCACAAATTTTAGAGCTAAGCGAACCTATCGACGTGTTTTAACTTCTAAGTCAGATCAAACGAGAGAAAAAAAAAAAAAAAAAAAACTTGAAAATGTTGCAACATGATTAATAAGAATGAATGATGACCTCTTACTTAGGTACTAGAATTTTCACACAAGTAGGCTATGTTATTGTTTGAATCATGATTAAAACTTAGCATATCAGGGGTCATCATAAACTGAGTCCGAATGCTGTTCTGATGAGGCCAATCCAGTGCAAAGTTACTCATTTGAACCTCACCAAAATCTTCTCTTCTTGATAGGTCTGTCAGAGCACCAGTGGATGTTCCTTTGAATAAATGATGAAATTCATCGATCTGATTTTCTACTTCCATTTCTTCTTCAAATTTCATTAGTAGCATGCCTCCCAGATATGGTGAAGAGATCGATTCTTCCTGGAAATGGCCAGTAAATGAGATTGCACCCGTCGGTGAAAATGAAGATGGGGGAGATGTAGAAAGTGTCCTCATTGACTCTGCCCTTTCTTCCATAGCTTTCAGTGAAGTCGCCTTCCTGTAGATTTTGCATAACACCATATCCTGCATTCATAGAACCCAACGATAACTGCTACTCATGACAAGCAATTCAGCGACAAGTAATTACTCTAAAAATTTATAATTATTATTGGAATATGGATTAAAAGTACATTTTACATGGGATGTTTAACCCAAGGAGGTTAAAATACGTTCGTAAAATACATTTTACTTTTCAGGTTCGTACCTTTGTGCCTAAAATAAAAGAGATGATGGATTTACTTTTCGAGAAGTCCTAAAAGTGTACCATGTAAATGGTAATACCTTGGGCAAATGTGTGGAATCAGGCAAGCGATACTCGTTCATGACCCAGTCGGTCCTTCTTCCTCCGGATGCTCTTCCTTGGTAGAAAACAAGAGTTTTCCTAAGCCCAATTACGTTGTGGTCTGATAACTTCCTTATCTTCTTGTCCGATCCAGTAGCTTTCCAAAACCCTCTTTCTGTTGTCCTGTTAGGCCTTCCTCCATTTCCCGGCTTCTTATCTCTGGGCACAAAGAAATACCACTCTCTTTCTCCTATCTTGGCCAACCCTACAAATTTTATTGACATGAATGAAATTCACGCATTTGACTAAAGTCAAGAAATATTGTTGCATTTATATATACCTTTTTCTTTTTCTTTTCTTTTTTGTTAAATACAAAGACATCCTTCAAAACTATTCATCGAATACAAATACTTTATGATCTCCCAAAATATGCCTTTACAAGTTTTGAAAATACGCATATATAAAGTTATATATAAACAATTCATACCGGGCAGATCCCAAGGATCATGGCGATAAATGTTCAAAGACCCGATTATTTCCAAATGCAAACTTTTGCCATAAATCATGTTCTTCAAATAGAAATCGAGAAGTTCTTCCTCGGTCGGGTGAAACCGGAAACCGGGGAGTTCGAGTTCTGTCATCACTTCCTCCATTAAGTTTGGGGCTGCATAAAGAAATTGGTCAGTGAAATGAAACTTTAGGAAGAGAAGTGTCTTGCTGGTTTCCTTTGCACTTCAAGTTTTCACATGGATATATATATATATACGGACACGTTGAGGGACATGTGTGGAAAATGTTACGTGTTCAGACAACAATAATTGAGAAAGATGGACCCGAAGTCTTCCAACGCCATTAGAATTGGAAAGCATCGAAGATCGTCGTATATGGAGGCCCCATTTCGTACAAAATTAACCAGTGGGCCCCACACGCTTAACCAGACAATATACAGTTAAGTGCTTAGAATTAGAATACAAATATATAGGATATAGGATTTAGATGTAGACATTAATATTCTCTACGTCCTATTCAGGGTCCTTTGCCAAGAAACTCCATGCACATGCAACTGCTCGTTCCAAGAAATTTGTGAAGTCTGTCTGATCTACTTTCTCTTTTATTTATATTGTCATTAGCTTATTCAGTTTTTTTTTTTTCTTTCGAAATATTTGTGAATTCATGTATGCAGGCTAAAATATAAATTAAATTTAAGGTTAAATTATGTTGGCATCCCTTGCTAACTATTAAAGTGATACTCACTCCCCAAATTCAAAATATTGCACCATAAATTGTTGTAACAGGAGCTCACTGATTCTGGGACTTTTGCTCTGGAACCAAAGTTTTACCAAAAGGAATGTATTGGATCTGCGTTTCCTATTTGGTAATCGTTTTTTTTTTTTGCCCTTTCGATGGTGATTTTGATGAGAAGTGCGAGTTTTTGCTCTGGAACCATAGGATTACTATCCTACTTCTCATCATTTACCCTTATATTCAGTCACCAAACATATGTTATGAAATTATTTCAAAAATGGTAAAAGTAATAAATTTGAATAGAAAAGTGTTTCATGGAGTATGATAATTAGCAACACTAAACTTTAGGTTCTTGATAAAAACAAAAAGAAAAAAGGGTAAAATCAAGTACCATGTTTAGTGAATTCAAACTTGAGGCATAAACTTGAAAAAGAATGAAAAATAAAAAAATAGCTAAAGTTAAGGTAGTGGTTTTGTCATCTCCATTTACATAGTATGGGCAGTTGATGTTTGATTTTTAAATAGTTCTCATAGACACCTAATTTTTTTCCACTATAGTTCTAATTTTTATTGAGGATCTTAATTCAAAATTTTTATTAAGGTCAATTAGTTTTAATTTTAGTTCGGTTCAAATAAATTTATTTTAAAGAGTTACATAATTTAAATACAATTTAATTATATTATAAATCAAGGTACTGGTTAACAAATGTAAGCCCTAAAGCCAAGCCAAGTAACCGTAGAATTGAACCTAGAACCCAAGGTTTAGGGCGATCGGTTAAAGGATCCGATCAAACCCAAATTAGAAACTATTGAGAGGAATATTAGTAAAAATGACCTTGTAAACTTAAATTTAAGAAAGTAAGTAGTAAAATAGGAGACTATAAAATTTTTACATTTTAAGCATAATAACTGCTAATTACCGAAAAGGCGAAAAGTGTCATGAAATAACTAAGAAATTACTAGAGATAAATTATATGTGTACTAAAAATTTTAAAATGACCAAAATAATATTTAGGAATGTTCACGTGTACCCTACATGTATTTACGTGTAGATAAAAATACGCGTAATTGCTAAAATAGGCCGAAAACTAAGTAAATAATTAAAGAAAAATACAAAATAATTATAAAAAAAATCAGAAAAAATTAGGATAAGATAACTGCAACAAGGTCAGGTCGTAGACTAAAAAGAAAAAATTAACCAATAAGAATTTGACAAACTAAAAGCTTAAAATCAAGGAAATGGGGCAAAAATCCCATCAAATTAATGCACATTAATTGTCACATTTGTCTATAAATAAGGAAAAAATTCTCAGAAGTCATTTGGCTAGTTTGTGATCTGAGAAAAATCGAAACACAACAAAAATCGAGAGAAATTCTAGAAAAAAAAAAAGAAAACTGTGCAGATTAGCAAGGTGAACTAGAACCGCCACCCACCACCACCTGGAACCGAACCACCACCACCACCCTACACTAGACCCACCGCCTGGACCGGCCGACAGCCTTGGACCGGGTTTGGACGGCCAGAAAGCTTCGAACCGGTTAGTCACTTATTCACCCCGATTTTTTTATAATTTTGTAAAATTAGTTATTTTATCCAGAAAATTATGAAACTTGTTATTCTGAGGTTTTATTGTATGTATATTTAGGGAAAAATATTAGTTTAGTTTAATTAGATCTGGAAATATAGGATCCCTAACAAATTGTTTAAAACCGAGCATTAGTAAACCGGAAAATAAATAGGCTTAGGGATGTAGTTTGGAGTTCAAAATTTTTCTGTAGGATGCTCATTTGATGTATAACAGTGCTATGAAGCCATTTTTTTAAAATTAATTTTCGAAATTTTTAAGTTAATTTTTAGCCCTAAAATGATGGTAAAATTGGGTGATTAAGGGTTAATTAAGTGATTAGGATGTTAATTACTGATTTGGATCTTAATTAGAGGTTTAGGGAAGTTAATCTCTGCAGTGGAACCTTAATCCTAGCCTTTAGGTACTAAGTATGGTTAATTAGGGCAATTAGGTAAATAATATAATAAATTAGTAATATGTGAAAATGTAAATTAATAAATCTAAAATAAAAAATAAGGTTATTAGATAATATTATAATTGAAATCAGAAAAATAATAAATCTGAAATAATATTTAATTTTAAGTAAATATCTTAAAATGTAAGATTTTTACACATCGGGAATAAATCCGATACCTCAATTAGGGTTAGCGTGTACCGAATAGTTAGAATACCAAAATTTCGACCTAATAGAATATTTGAATACCCAAACATAATGTGATTAATGTCACATTGGGATTCGAGCCTAATTACGACTTAGGAATTAAAACTAGAATCTAGTTTAGGAACCGAACCCCGAAATAAACTACAACGAATTATTAATACGTTGTAGGTATACATGAGGAAAATGAGTTACATTATAAATTAGAATAAGAATCCATAAAATATAAGTACTAAAAGAACCTATTTGTATTATAGGATACTCAGGAACAAATCAACTCGCAACTAAAGGATCGAGCGATTGAGCAAATTCAAGTAAGTTGGGTTATTGCTTAATGCAATAGAGTACTAGTTTCGTAGTACTCGGAGACTTAGGCTTGTATATGATTGTGATTGTAAATAGTTTGCGCATGTGCTTGATGTATCTGAATTCGTGCTGGAATTTGTACTGTGAATGACTTTGTGACTGATTGAATTGGTATGAACTTGTTGAACACCCTAACCGGCATTTAATCTCAGTCGACCCTAATAACCGAAAATGTCATGCATTGCAACCCGTTAGGGGATCATAGGACTCTCCAACCAAATACCGACCCCTTCGAAAGGGATAGCGCAGGATTGCAAAACGGTCCCTTCTTCATCCTCAGTCGAACTAAGTGACAGGAGAGGAGGTCGCGGCGGGGATGGAGTCAATGGTTCGAAGGTAGTCGCGGGAGGAGCGAGGTCTCCATTGCACAAGCCTGGGTTTGGTTGTGAGTTGCTGCATAACATGGAACTCCTCAACCCGGATTGGAGCGGGTGAAATTTCTCTAATTTTACGACGGACCGGACTACGTTGTGCGATGACACTTGATTGTTGCATTGCATGAAAATAATTGTTTGATAACTCTGTTTGTGCTTGTATGCATTCATGAGTCTCCAATTCAACTTACTGGGCTTTAGTTGCTCATACCCTAATAGATCCTTTTGCAGGTTCTGATTTGTGAACACTTCAAGTACTATGCCGCCCTATAATTATCCAGAGGTTAGTCTTTTTGAAGCCAGGGGTGTGAGAATCAAGTTATTTCGCAATGTGTAACTAGACTGACCTTGTATTTAAAGGTTGAAGACTGTTAGTTATTCTGTAAATTAGTAAACTGTAGTTGTTATGTAAAACTTCCTGGGAAACTCTGTGGACTTATTTATAATTATCTATGTTTTATAGGACTTTGTGATAATTATCATAATTGTAGTATAATTATTACTCGAACTGTTTACTTCAAAGTGAGGAGTCGTCGACGCCTTGTGTAGATTATCTCTATGGTAGGCACTGTGAGGCCAGTTACTATCATAGAATGGTTTACACGGCGGGACTGTTGCGACTTTGCGACTTCGGGGCGTAACAGTTCTCGGTTGGTATCAGAGAGTAGTTTTAGTAAACTCGCTTTGAAGCGTCATACCTTAAAAGAAATGGATATTTTAGGAATATTGAGAGTGGGTAAGACTAAGTGGGCGATAAAAGATTGTATAACATAAGTAACCTTAATCTTTAACATAGGAAATATTAATTGGTTTAAATATACTTACAGGGTCGAAGGGGAGAACTGATTCATAGTTGGATGCGATTTGGATGGAATAGAGAAGTATCTCCCATTGATTATAGAGTTAAATTACAATGGTTACTAATGGAACTAGCTGATTGGAATATATTTAGGACAGTTGATGAGATTATCAATAAGTTTCATGATCGAATGTGCTATAGCTGGAAGGATGAGTGGGCATGGATGGAGACGAGTTTAGGCCCTCAGTATAATAGATACACCGCTATAGTAGCTTTTAAGTAGAGATGGTTGGAGAAGGAGGGAATTATAACCCTAATGATGCCCTTACAGTATTTTCCTGCTAGGTTAGAGGATAGGAGACCATACCCTGCCAGTATTGCACACATCCCTGCTGACATCCCGTACATTCCTAGATAGTACCCACCAGGGATCATTGATTGGTTTTCACAGTTTCCCGAGCCTGCTGGGGATGGTATAGAGATACCATTGAACTTTAGTCCTGAACCTGAACCTGAAATACCAGGACCACCACCAGAAAACCCACCTCCAGTTGAACCCCAAGAGGATGGAGTTCATATAGAGGAAGACCCTGAGGAGGACCCAGAAGAAGAAGAAGATCCAGAAGAAGACCCTGAAGGGGAGCAGGAAAACGAGGATGAACCTGGTGTAGACCTACATGCTTTGCTCATGCAGGTGATTGCAGACACCGGGATAGCTGGAGTAGGAACTGGTAATCCAGTTGAGTCGGATGATGATGAAGTACAGGAGGTGATTGTGATCCCTGAGACTCCAGAGATAATATATATAGACTCTGCATCAGAGAGTGAGCATGAGGACCATTCAGTTGGAGGCCATATGGATTATGATCCCTTTGATGAGGTAGCTGCTACGGATTCAGAGGAGGACTAGTTAAGTTGGATGACTGACATGTTTAGTTAGGTAGATTTTTGGATATGATCCAGTAGCGATTTTGATGGAAACTGATGTATTTTGGGATCTTTTGATGTATTTTGACTTTTGATGTATTATTTTTTTTACTTTTGATGTATTTTGTAGCTTCTGGATCAAGTTAGATGTACGCTATAAGTAAGTTGTTGTAGCCAGTTGATGTACTTTTTATCCTGTACAGTTGCAAAGATCGAGTCTGTACTAAGTTATCTAAGGAATAAAGTTATAGAGTTGTAAATTTGATGTATGTATTTTAAAGTTATCGAGTTGTATCTTTTATGTTGAAGTTGTAATAGTAATGATGTAAGGTTGAATGAAATATACAGTGAAAGTTAGATTTCTAAGTACGTTGACTCTAATACTATTGTCATTACTATTTGATATGAGTACATATTGCAAGCATTTATTTATTTATAAATATTCTCTAAACAAAAGTAGGGATAACTTATAGATAGATATGAATGCAGGGTTATAAGTTAAACTAGTAAGTGATTATGGCTGAAGCTGGAAATGGAAGTAATCAAGGAGGAACTGAAGGGAATCAAAACCCTCCACCACGAGCACCATCACCACCAAGAGAACAACATAGACAAGATTTACCTCCACCGCCTCCATAAGAAAATATGCCTATTGGGCAAATACTTGCCAGTATGCATACGATGATGAGACAGCAAGGAATGTTGATTCAACATCTTATGACTGGTGGTAATGTGGGAAACTGAAGACCCCAAGAAATTGAACAACGAATAGAGCGACCTCAAGAGGTAAATAAACTTCCTGAGATTATAAAAGCCAACTGTTATTTTGAGGGGGAGATGGGTAGGCCAGATGTGGCTGATGACTGGTTAGCCCAAGTTGAACGGAGTTTTGAGGCTTTTAGAGTCTCTGAATCCCAAAAGTTATCTTATGGTACATTCATGCTAAAGTTAGCTGCAAGAGTATGGTGGGACTCGAGAGCAAGGCAACTTGGAAATAACATTGATTGGCAACAATTTAAGGAGGAATTCAGGAAGGAGTATTTCCCTCATAGTGTCCAAAATAGAATGGTGCGAGACCTGTTTGAACTAAAGAAAGGAGGTATGAGTGTAACCCAGTATGAGACTGAGTTCAACAGATTGTTACAATATGTACCTGGTTCATACCGAGACAATATAGAGTTGAAGAAAGATTTATTCCTTACTGGATTTGACCCCACAATATGTTGCAAGCTGCTGGATTATGGTTTTACCACTTACAATGAAGTGGTAGATAAGGCAAGGCAATTGGAAGATAATCGTGTGAGGATGCAAGCAATGTGGAGTCAAAAGATTAATAGAGGATATCGACCAGGACCATCATTTAAGAGATCATATCCTGGTGCCTCTAGTAGCAATGCTGGACTGGAGAGAAGGAGACCAGTAACTCTGGCTAGTAACTCAGCGCAGTCAATACCGAGTGTGAGTTTTTATGACAAGGATGGTAATGTCAAATGCTGGAAGTGTGGTGCAAATCATTTTCCAAGAAATTGTACTCAGCTAAAAGGGAAATGTTTTATATGTGGAGATCCAAACCATGTGCTGAAGGCATGCCCTAAGATGAAATTGGTAAAGTGTAATAAGTGCGGTAGAAAGGGCCATTTCTCCAGATACTGTCCACAATTTGTACAAGGAGCTAAGCGAACAGAAGGTTTTGATAACACCACTGCACCTGCTCGTATCTTTGCTTTGGAGGATATGGAAATTGAGGAAAATGAGGATTTTTCGGATTTTATGGAAGAGTACTACCATGATGATGTTGAGGAGCTTATGGGAGTGGAAGAAGAAAATGATGAAGGACTTGTAACTGGTATATACTCAGACTATTTATTTTAATAATAATTCTAAGTGTGAATTAAATTGAAATCTTTGCATTTTAAGATTTATGAATGTTAGTGTAGTTGGTAACCATAGTAATAGTACATTCCAGGACATGTGCTGATAAATGGACAACCTGCTTTTGTGCTGTTTGATACTGGTGCATCTCATTCCTTTGCAAGTTAGAAATTTGTAAATGAACAAGAGATTAGTGTGGTTACTGTTAATGTAACTTATAAAGTTAGAACTCCGACTGGAGAGAAGGTAACAACACGAGAAGTAGTAGCTGATGGTAGGATAAAAATTCAAGAGGAGGAGTATCCTATAAGTCTTGTGATATTACCTCTACAAGGGTACGATGTCATAGTAGGAATAGATTGGTTGTCAAAGAATAAAGCTATTATGGAGTGTAGGAATAAAATTGTCAATCTTAATGATGGAGAAACAATATTTCAAGGAAAAGCTGGAGGAAATAGGTTGAATTTATCAGTGATGGAGATATGTGATGAACAATTTGAGACAAGAGTAAAGGAGGGTGATTGGAAATTTTGTTGGGTGTTTGCTGTGGACGCAGAAAAGGAAATACCCAAGGTAGCAGACATACGAGTAGTGAATGAGTTTCCAGATGTATTTCCGGAGGATTTACCAGGGTTAGCTCCACCCCGAGAGTTGGATTTCAATATAGAATTAGTTCCTGGAACTGAACCTATTTCGAAAGCTCTATATCGGATGTCACCCATAGAACTTCAGGAACTAAAGAAGCAACTTCAGGAGCTATTGGATAAGAAGTTTATTCGACCGAGTGTTTCACCATGGGGAGCACCGGTATTGTTTGTGAAAAAGAAGGATGGTAGTATAGACTATCGGGAGTTAAATAAGGTTACCATTAAGAATAGGTATCCGTTACCTCGCATTGATGATTTGTTTGATCAACTCCAAGGTGCTACTGTGTTTTCTAGAATAGATTTAAAATCAGGATATCATCAATTGAGAGTTAAGCCGGAAGATGTACATAAGACTGCATTTAGAACTCGATATGGTCATTATGAATTTTTGGTGATGCCATTTGGCTTAATAAATGCTCCGGCTGTATTCATGGACTTGATGAATCGTATATATCAACCATACTTGGATAAGTTTGTTTTGGTGTTTATTGATGATATCTTGATTTACTCAAAAACCAAGAAGGAGCATGCAGAATATTTACGATTGGCATTGCAGAAGTTGAGAGAGAATCAATTGTATGCTAAGTTAAGTAAATGTGATTTTTGGTTGGATAGGATTGCTTTTCTAGGACATATTATATCTGGTGAAGGAATCTTTGTAGACCCTGATAAAGTGAAAGCAGTAATGGACTAGAAGCAACCAACCACAGTGACTGAGATAAGGAGTTTTCTGGGCATGGCTGGATATTATCGACGATTCATAAAGGATTTTTCCAAAATTGCTAAACCGTTGAATCGATTGACCCAGAAGGATATAAAGTTCGAATGGAGTGAAGATTGTGAAATGAGTTTTCAGGAGTTAAAGAAACGACTGGTTACAGCACCAGTATTAACATTACCTGATCCGGATAAGCCTTATAATGTGTACAGTGATGCTTCACGGAATGGATTAGGTTGTGTATTGATGCAGGATAGAAAAGTTGTTGCATATGCATCAAGACAATTGAGGCCACATGAAAGGAATTACCCAACTCATGATTTGGAGTTAGCTGCTGTAGTTTTTGCCTTGAAGATTTGGAGACATTATCTTTATGGACAACGGTGCGAGATGTACATTGACCATAAGAGTTTGAAGTATTTCTTTACTCAGAAGGAGTTGAATTTAAGGCAAAGAAGGTGGTTAGAACTGATTAAGGATTATGATCTGAATATAAATTACCACCCTGGAAAGGCCAATTTGGTGGCAGATGCATTAAGTCGAAAGAATTATGAACAGGTTGCATTATTGTTAACACCTCAACATGAATTAGTGCATGAATTTGAGAGAATGCAAATTGGGTTTGATTGGTGTGAACCTAATAGCCAGTTAATGAACTGGGAATTGCAACTTACTTTATTAGAGAGAATCAAGCAAAAGCAAGAGGAGGACAGGGGTCTGATGGAGATAAAAGAGAAATTGAGCAACGGACAGGACCCTGACTTTAAGGTGGATGATAGAGGTCTAATAAGGTTTAGAGGAAGAATATGTGTACCACAAGATGCAGACATAAAGAAGCAAATTTTGGACGAAGCACACATTACAGGTTATACTGTGCACCCGGGAGGAAATAAACTGTATCAAGATTTAAAACTTATGTACTGGTGGAATGAGATGAAGAGAGAAGTGGCACAATATGTATCTGAGTGCATGACGTGTCAACAAGTCAAAGCAGAACACCAAAGACCAGGTGGACTATTGCAACCTTTAGAAATACCGCGATGGAAATGGGATCATATTACCATGGATTTTGTAGTAGCATTACCAAGGACTCAAGTTGGATACGATTCCATTTGGGTAGTTGTAGATAGATTAACGAAGAGTGTACATTTCTTACCTTATCGGACTGGTGATTCAATGGAAAAGATGGCTAGACTATATGTCCGAGAAATAATAAGGCTACATGGTGTTCCTGAGAGTATTGTTTCTGACCGAGATAGTCGGTTTGTATCCAAATTCTGGGAGAGCTTACATAGAGCTTTGGGCATAAAGTTGCAGTTCGGTACCGCCTATCACCCACAAACAGACGGGCAGTCTGAGCGAACGATTCAAACTTTAGAAGATATGCTACGAGCTTGTGTGTTGGATTTTGGAGGTGATTGGGATAAATATTTACTGTTGATAGAATTTGCCTACAATAATAGTTATCATGCAACGATATAGATGGCGCCGTATGAAGCACTATATGGGAGGAAATGCAAATCGCCACTGTATTGGGATCATGAAGAGTATGCCATGATTGGACCAGACATGATCAATCAAACGAGTGAGAAGATTAAGATTGTACGACAACGGATGAAGGAAGCTCAGGACCGTTATAAAAGTTGGGCTGATTTGAAGAGAAGACCTTTGGAATTTGAAATGGGTGATCATGTTTACATTAAAATAAGCCCATTCAAAGGACTTAGACGGTTTGGTTCAATGGGAAAACTGAGCCCACGATACATTGGTCCATTTGAAGTGTTAGAGAAGGTTGAAAATGTATCGTACCAAGTAGCTTTACCTCCAAGTCTATCAGGCTATCATAATGTATTCCATGTATCCATGTTGAGAAGATTCATTAAGAACCCGAATGCAATAGTGGAAATAGAGCCAGTGGAGTTAACAAGGAATTTTCAACTGGTGAGACAACCCAGAAAGATCTTGGATAGCCGGGTTCAGAAGTTAAGGAACAGAGATATGGAGTACGTAAAGATTCAATGGAATGAAGGTCCAGACATGGAGATGACTTGGGAACCAAAAGCTTCGATGATGGAGCAGTATCCATGGCTTTTCTGATTTCCAGGTTAGTAAAAGTATACAAGTTACTGTATTTAGTCAATTAAGTGTAAATTAGATGTACAGAAGTTTTGAGGACAAAACTTTTTTGAAGGGGGGTGGAATTGTAAGCCCTAAAGCCAAGCCAAGTAACCGTATGATTAAACCTAGAACCCAAGGTTTAGGGCGATCGGTTAAAGGATCCGATCAAACCCAAATTAGAAACTATTGAGAGGAATATTAGTAAAAATGACCTTGTAAACTTAAATTTAAGAAAGTAAGTAGTAAAATAGGAGACTATAAAATTTTTACATTTTAAGCATAATAACTGCTAATTACCGAAAAGGCGAAAAGTGTCATGAAATAACTAAGAAATTACTAGAGATAAATTATATGTGTACTAAAAATTTTAAAATGACCAAAATAATATTTAGGAATGTTCACGTGTACCCTACATGTATTTACGTGTAGATAAAAATACGCGTAATTGCTAAAATAGGCCGAAAACTAAGTAAATAATTAAAGAAAAATACAAAATAATTATAAAAAAATCAGAAAAAATTAGGATAAGATAACTGCAACAAGGTCAGGTCGTAGACTAAAAAGAAAAAATTAACCAATAAGAATTTGACAAACTAAAAACCTAAAATCAAGGAAATAGGGCAAAAATCCCATCAAATTAATGCACATTAATTGTCACATTTGTCTATAAATAAGGAAAAAATTCTCAGAAGTCATTTGGCTAGTTTGTGATCTGAGAAAAATCGAAACACAACAAAAATCGAGAGAAATTCTAGAAAAAAAAAAAAAGAAAACTGTGCAGATTAGCAAGGTGAACTAGAACCGCCACCCACCACCACCTGGAACCGAACCACCACCACCACCACCACCCTACACTAGACCCACCGCCTGGACCGGCCGACAGCCTTGGACCGGGTTTGGACGGCCAAAAAGCTTCGAACCGGTTAGTCACTTATTCACCCCGATTTTTTTATAATTTTGTAAAATTAGTTATTTTGTCCAGAAAATTATGAAACTTGTTATTCTGAGGTTTTATTGTATGTATATTTAGGGAAAATATTAGTTTAGTTTAATTAGATCTGGAAATATAGGGTCCCTAACAAATTGTTCAAAACCGAGCATTAGTAAACCGGAAAATAAATAGGCTTAGGGATGTAGTTTGGAGTTCAAAATTTTTCTGTAGGATGCTCATTTGATGTATAACAGTGCTATGAAGCCATTTTTTTAAAATTAATTTTCGAAATTTTTAAGTTAATTTTTAGCCCTAAAATGATGGTAAAATTGGGTGATTAAGGGTTAATTAAGTGATTAGGATGTTAATTACTGATTTGGATCTTAATTAGAGGTTTAGGGAAGTTAATCTCTGCAGTGGAACCTTAATCCTAGCCTTTAGGTACTAAGTATGGTTAATTAGGGCAATTAGGTAAATAATATAATAAATTAGTAATATGTGAAAATGTAAATTAATAAATCTAAAATAAAAAATAAGGTTATTAGATAATATTATAATTGAAATCAGAAAAATAATAAATCTGAAATAATATTTAATTTTAAGTAAATATCTTAAAATGTAAGATTTTTACACATCGGGAATAAATCCGATACCTCAATTAGGGTTAGCGTGTACCGAATAGTTAGAATACCAAAATTTCGACCTAATAGAATATTTGAATACCCAAACATAATGTGATTAATGTCACATTGGGATTCGAGCCTAATTACGACTTAGGAATTAAAACTAGAATCTAGTTTAGGAACCGAACCCCGAAATAAACTACAACGAATTATTAATACGTTGTAGGTATACATGAGGAAAATGAGTTACATTATAAATTAGAATAAGAATCCATAAAATATAAGTACTAAAAGAACCTATTTGTATTATAGGATACTCAGGAACAAATCAACTCGCAACTAAAGGATCGAGCGATTGAGCAAATTCAAGTAAGTTGGGTTATTGCTTAATGCAATAGAGTACTAGTTTCGTAGTACTCGGAGACTTAGGCTTGTATATGATTGTGATTGTAAATAGTTTGCGCATGTGCTTGATGTATCTGAATTCATGCTGGAATTTGTACTGTGAATGACTTTGTGACTGATTGAATTGGTATGAACTTGTTGAACACCCTAACCGGCATTTAATCTCAGTCGACCCTAATAACCGAAAATGTCATGCATTGCAACCCGTTAGGGGATCATAGGACTCTTCAACCAAATACCGACCCCTTCGAAAGGGATAGCGCAGGATTGCAAAACGGTCCCTTCTTCATCCTCAGTCGAACTAAGTGACAGGAGAGGAGGTCGCGGCGGGGATGGAGTCAATGGTTCGAAGGTAGTCGCGGGAGGAGCGAGGTCTCCATTGCACAAGCCTGGGTTTGGTTGTGAGTTGCTGCATAACATGGAACTCCTCAACCCGGATTGGAGCGGGTGAAATTTCTCTAATTTCACGACGGACCGGACTACGTTGTGCGATGACACTTGATTGTTGCATTGCATGAAAATAATTGTTTGATAACTCTGTTTGTGCTTGTATGCATTCATGAGTCTCCAATTCAACTTACTGGGCTTTAGTTGCTCATACCCTTATAGATCCTTTTGCAGGTTCTGATTTGTGAACACTTCAAGTACTATGCCGCCCTATAATTATCCAGAGGTTAGTCTTTTTGAAGCCAGGGGTGTGAGAATCAAGTTATTTCGCAATGTGTAACTAGACTGACCTTGTAGTTAAAGGTTGAAGACTGTTAGTTATTCTGTAAATTAGTAAACTGTAGTTGTTATGTAAAACTTCCTGGGAAGCTCTGTGGACTTATTTATAATTATCTATGTTTTATAGGACTTTGTGATAATTATCATAATTGTAGTATAATTATTACTCGAACTGTTTACTTCAAAGCGAGGAGTCGTCGACGCCTTGTGTAGATTATCTCTATGGTAGGCACTGTGAGGCCAGTTACTATCATAGAATGGTTTACACGGCGGGACTGTTGCGACTTTGCGACTTCGGGACTTCGGGGCGTAACAACAAACTAATGGATCAAAATTAGAGTATTGATTCGGAGTTAACTTAAAGTCAGCTTGAAGTCATGAGTTCAAATATCATTAGACATTAATGTTCCTTTTACTGATCTATTTTTTTTATTTTTATTTTTACAAAAAGCAAGTTGAGTGCACATGATTCACATCTAATCAATTTTTTTTAATATAATTCGATCAGATTTGAATTATTATAAAAAATTTAAATCTAGTTTGCTTTTTATTAAATTTAATTTGAATTGATATAAATAATTCAGATTTAATTTAATTTTTATCAAATCAGATTTGAATCAATATAAAAAATTCGATTCAATATGATTTGTTTTAGAGTTTATAAATATAGATCGCATGGCATAAAATAAAAAAAAATTACACACACTCCCAAAAAAGACTGAAAATCCTTCATTGATCAATACATGATCAATCGTTACCTGTACCATGCCCCACGCATGAGCTGTCCAACAAACATACACCAAACCTAAGGTCCCATACTCTCCCTCTTAGCAATTCTCCAAGCAAATAGCAACGATCGAACCAAATGTAAGCAATAAAGATAAGCCAAGTGATCGTAGGATCGAATTTAGTACATAAAGTTTAAAGTAATCGGTTAAAGGATCCGATTAAACCTAAATTATAAACTATAGGTAGAAATATTAGTAAAATAATCTCGTAAACTTAAATTTAAGAAAATGAGTAATCAAATAAGAGCCTATAAAATTTTCAAATTTTAAGTATATTACTTATTAATTATCAAAAAGGCGAAGAATGCAATCTAATAACTAATAAATTACTAGGGATAAATTATATATATACACTAAAAATTATAGAATGATCTAAATAATAATTAGGAATGTTTACTTGTAGCTTACATGTATTTACATGTAGATAAAAATACGTGAAATTACCTAAATTGCCTGAAATTAGCTAGAAACTTATAAAATAATTAAAGAAAATTATAAAATAATTAAGGAAAAATCAGAAAAAAATAAAAGGAATAGGAAATGACCTAGATTTGGTTGTAGCAGGTCAAGAATTAAAGAAAAAAAATTAACTGATAAAAAACAAGCAACACAAAAGGCAAATTGAAAGATATTTGAGCATTATCTTGCCTAATTAATGCATAATAATTCTTAAAAGACTCTATAAATAGCAAGAAAAATTATAGAACTCATTTGGACAATTATAAGCTTAGAAAAATTGGGAAGAGTCGAAAACAAGAGAAAAAATTTGAGTTTAGAAAATTTTTTTGCAAATCTGTACAGTAAGGGCTTGTGAATCGAATCCACGTATCACCACTATCTGGAACTGAACCACCACCACCACTACCACCACCACCCCACTCCAAACCCACCACCTGGACCAATCGATACACTTAAATTGGTGTTGGAGGCCAAAAAGCCCTTGAACTAGGTGAGTCTTACATTTTCTCCGATTTTATAAAATTTCTTAAAATTATTTATTTTGCCTAGAAAATTATGAAATTTATTGTTTTGAGGTTTTATTGTATGTAGATTTAGGAAAAAATAGTGGTTAAGTTTAATCACGTCTGTAAATATAGGGTTTTTAAAAAATTAGATAAAACCGAACATGATTAGAATTAGAAATAAATAGGCTTAAAAGTATAGTTTGGAACTCAATTTTTTTTTTTGTAGAATGCTCAAGTGATATAAAGTAGTGCTATGAAGACATTTTTTTAAAATTAATTTTTGAAATTTTTAAGTAATATTTTAGCCCTAAAATAATGAAAAAAATAGGTAATTTTGGGTTAGTTAGGTGATTAATTACTAATTTAGAAGGTAATTAAATGTTTAAGAATATTAATCTCTGACGTGGAAATCTAATCCTAGTTTTTGGAGTGTTAAGTGTAATTAATATAGGAATTTTGTGGTAATTATAGAAAATTAGGAATATGTGGAATTGGACTTTTAATAAATATGAAAAAATTAGGTTTATTTGGATAATATAATAATAAAACCAGTATATAATAAATCTAAAACAAAATTTAATTTTAGGTAATTATATAAAAAATATAAAATTTCTTCACATCAAGAGTAAATCCAGTATCCCAATTAGAATTAGAGTGTATCGAATAGGTTAGTATACTAAATTATGACCCATTGTGATATTAGAATACTTGAGCTTAATGTGATTAATTTCACATTAGAATTCGAGTGTATTTAGGATTCCTCGTAGTCAAAGACAATGTAGAATCAAAACTGGAATCTAATTTGGAAACCGAACCCCAAACTAAGGTAGAGTGAATCTTTAGTAAATAATAAGTATACATGAAGAAGTGAGTTAAATTATAACTTAGAATATGTATTATTAAAGTATAACTACTAAAAAGACGTATTTGTATTATAGGATACCTAGAGACGGACCAATCTACAATTAAGTGATTAGGAGACCGAAAATTCCAAGTAAGTTGGGTTTATTACTTCACCGTATTGGAGTACTATTTTAAGGTACTCGAAGACTAGGGATTGTATATAATTGTGATTGTAAGTAGTTTATGCATGTTTTTGTATATCTAAATTCGTGTTAAAATTTGTGTTGTGATTGATTATTTATTATGACTGGATCGGTGTGAAATTGTCTAAACACCCTAAATGGAACTTAATCCTAATTTACCTTGATGTCCTAAATTGTTATGCATTGCAACCCTTTAGGGGATCATTAGGATTCTCCAATCAAATACTGATACCTTTAAATAAGATAACGCTGGATAGCAATTTTCCTCATCTTTATCCGAACTAAGTGATAAGAAAGGAGGTTGTGGTGAGGATGAGGGTATTGGTTTGAAGGATAGTCTTAGAAGGACTAGTGTTTCCATTGCATAAACCTGGGTTTGATTGTGAGCAGTTGCATAACATGAAAACTCCTCAACCTGGATTAAAACGAGTGAAATTTCTTTGATTTCGCACCGGATCGAATTATGCTGTGTGATGACACTTGCTTATTGCATTGCATGAAAATAATTACTTGATAATCTTGTTTGTGTTTGTATACATTTATGAGTATTCAATTCAACTTATTGAGCAGTAGTTACTTATATCCGTATAGATCCTTTTGTAGGTTTTGATTTCTGAATACTCCGAGTAATATGCCTCTTTACAACTATCTAGAGATTAGTTCTTTTGAAGCCTGGGGTGTGAGGATTGATTCACCTAGTGGTTAATGTATATTTAGAGTCTCCTTAATAGCTTAAGACTGAAAGACTGACAGTTGATATGTAAATTAGCTGACTATTACGTTGATGTAGAATTTCCTGGCAAGTTTTATGAAATGTACGTGTAATTTTATATGTTGACCTAAAGTTGTTGATAATTACTGTAACTTTAGCTAAACTCTTAATTAAACTGTTTACTTCAAAGTAAGAAGTCGTCGACGCCTTGTGTAGATCATATCTATGGAAGGTATAGTAAGGTCAGTTATTATTATAGAATGGTTTACATGATGAAACTATTGCGACTATGTGATTTCGGGGTGTAACACCAAACACAAACACCATTGTACTACCACTTGTAAACCCTAAAGTTAAGCCAATTGACCGTAAGATTGAACTTAGGATATGAGGTTTTAGGCGATCGGTTAAAGAATCCGATCAAACCTAAATTATAAACTATTAAGAGAAATATTAGTAAAAATGACCCCGTAAACATAAATTTAAGAAAATAAGTAGTAAAATAGGAGACTATAAAATTTTTAAATTTTAAGCATAATAATTGCTAATTACCGAAAAGGCGAAAAATGTAATCAAATAACTAATAAATTATTAGAAATAGATTATATGTATACTAAAAATTTTAGAATGACCAAAATAATAATTAGAAATGTTCACATGTACCCCACATGTATTTACGTATAGATAAAAATACGCGAAATTACCAAAATTGGCTAAAAACTAACTAAATAATTAAAGAAAATTATAAATTAATTATGGAAAAATAAAAAAAAATCAAAAGAGGATAAGATGATCCAAATTAGGTTGTGGCATGTCAGGATGTGCAAAAGAAAAATCAACCAATAAAAATTAGACAACATAAAAGCCAAAAATCAAGGATAATAGGTAAAGTCTTGTCAAATTAATGCATAATAATTAAAAAAAAGATCGTCTATAAATAGCAAGAAAAATTCAGAAGCTCATTTGGACAGATACAAATCAGAGAAAATTAGAGAGAGGTGAAAATTGAGAGAAAAATTCGGTTTAGAAAAAATTTTGAAAAAAACTATGCAATTAGGGCTTTCAAAGAGAACCCAGATCCGACGGGCAGCTGGGAGTGGATGGCTACCACCACCACACGGTGGTGGTAACGCCCAGGTGGGCCGACACACTCGGTGGCCGAAGCTACCCAGATCGGTGAGTTCGATTTCTAGCCCGATTTTGTGTAATTTTGTTATTCTGGAATATTTTTGTATTTAGTTTTTAGAAAAAATATTATTTTGATGAAAATATGTCTCGTGATATAGAGTCCTTAAGAAATCGTGCAAAACCGAGCATGTTTCAGTTTAGAAATAAATGACCTTAGGAGTGTAGTTTCGAGCCCAAAATTTTTGTGTAGATTACTTAGATGATATAGAATAGTGCTATAAAGCCCGTTTTTAAAAATTAATTTTTGAAATTTTTAGATAATTTTTAGGCCCTAAAATGAGGCATAAAATGGGTAATTTAGGGTTAATTAAGTAATTAAATGATTAATTACTGATTTAGTGAATAATTATATGTTTTAGGATGTTGAAATCTGATGGAGTATGATACTTGAAGCATTTAGGGTATTAGATGTAATTATTAGGTTAATTATGTAGTAAATGATTAATAAGGAAAAATAGTTAACTTCAAGTTAATTTTGTAAATTAGGGAAATTTGGAGTAAAATCTGATTTAGGATGAATTTAGACATTTTGAAATGATAATTGATGCTTAAGAATGGTAATTAAGTGATCAACATATTAGAAGTGCATTATAAACATAATTGGCAATAATGCATAATATGTAATTTTTGAAAATATAATAAATAGAAAATATTAGGATAAAAATTGATATTATATAAATAATAAGGATATATAATAACTTTGATAAGAAACTTGAATTTATGTAATTATATGAAAAATGTAAAAATTTCTCACATTAGGAGTAAATTAGGTACACTAATATGGATTTAAGTGTACCGGGTAAAATAAATACTGATTAGGGGTAATGATGGTATTTAGGATATCGGAAAGTAATGTGATTAATTTCACATTATGGGTTGAAACGGATTTCTAGGGTTGAAATCTAAAACATTACTTAGAAATCGAACTAAAAACCTAATTTAGAAATCGATGTGAAAACCGAACTTGAACCTAACCCCAAACCTAGAATAATTGTAAAAGATTTAATACCTAGATAATTAGGTATATTAAACCCTAAACAAAACCTAACAATAAGCGTTATAGAATAAAATGAACCTATAATAATTATATGAAAACTGAAACCACGTTTGTGTTATAGGGATGATAAGCGA
This sequence comes from Lumnitzera racemosa, assembly GCA_024138005.1. Classification (NCBI taxonomy): domain Eukaryota; kingdom Viridiplantae; phylum Streptophyta; class Magnoliopsida; order Myrtales; family Combretaceae; genus Lumnitzera; species Lumnitzera racemosa. The sequence continues at coordinate 6,234,293 of JAMXBC010000012.1, forward strand.
TGGCCTGAGCAAATCGGACCTCGAATGAGTGAGTGAGGAGTCGAGGTAAGTTGGGATTAATACAACGCTGTATTTGAGGAGGCTTAAGATTATGCTTAGTTGTGCTTGTTAAATAGTTGGATGTGTGTATGTGCTTGATTATGGGTGATGCTATAATTCTGTTTGTTGCTCTAGCATGTATTGTATGATTTGCATGAAATGATTGATCACCCTAAACTGGACTTAATCAAACATATGACCGGTAATCATAATCAGACATGCATGGCAACCCGTTAGGGGAACTTAGGACTTCCGGCCAAATACCGACCCTTTCGAAAGGGATAGCACAAGATTGCAAAATGGTCCCTTCTTTATCCTCAGTCGAACTAAGTGATAGGAGAGGAGGTCGCGGCGAGGGTGAAGACAGTGGTTCGAAGGTAGTCGCGAGAGGAGCAAGGTCTCCATTATACAAGCCTGAGTTTGGTCGTGAGCTGTTGCATTAACGGCAACTCCTCAACCTGGATTAGAGCGGGCACAATTTCTCTAATCTCACAACGGGCCGGAAAACGTCGTGCGATAGCATTTGCTTCCACATGCATTGCACTTAATAAGTGATTGAAAACCTTGTTGTATGTATGGTATAGTTTTAAGCCCTCCGTCCTAACTTACTGAGTTGTGGTTGCTCACATCCCTATAGACGTCGTGCAGGTACTGGCTAAGAAGCTGCAACAACTATTCTGAAGCTAGTAACTGCTGGATCCTGGGGAGTGGGGAAAAATATTTGAAGAACAAACATATATTCTTAAGGTCTAAGTTTTTATTTTAGAATTATTTTTCATTTTTAAATAATTTAATAACTGAATTAAAGTATGTATATATATATATATAAATTTTCTCACTTTCTTAGGTGAATAATCTATTTAAATTACAAACTGTTTACTTCAAAACGGGTTAGTCGTGGACGCCTTGTGTAGATTAGGTCTAAGATAGCGGTTGTAAGGCCAACTTCTATCTTAAGATGGTTTACACGGTGGGGTTGCTCCGACTCTACTGCTTCGGGGCGTGACACCATTCACTAATCGTGCATACAATTTCATCAAGTACGTCTAAGCTTCACTACACACACTGTGGAAATTCCCTGCCATGTAAGTCCCCCACATAGTTTACAAAAGCCGATAGTTTGATCCATGCGAATCATTGAAGCCGTGAACAGCTGCTACATGTCTCCAACGCATGCGTAGTTCACAAATCTACACAGACCAAGGACAATGCAACAACATCCACGGAACTCTACCATCTACTCCATAATTATTGGCATCATAGCACATCATAATTATACTCCACGAAGACTACACACTCACGAAACACGAACCAAACAGCTTGATCCCCTGCACCTTGCACTCTCCTCAGACACACCAATTTATACACATAGATCACGGTACCCTCTTCGACACACAGGCATCAGTCATCTCCTTTGCACAAACAACCTAGATTTTCCTCCACGACAGCAGTGGCAACATCCACGCTCACCGCACTATGCTCATCACAGCAACACCGAGCATGTTGTTCACTTTGCTGACTCCATCCATGCCTGCAGTAGCATCTTATGACAGCATCGAGTGCATAGCAGTGGTTTGTAACTCACGATCACATATAGATCATGTTACAACATGCTTGGCTTCACCTCGATTAGTACTGACCACCACTCTATTACAGACCACGCAAGGATTGATCCAACTTTACAAGCAAGTACGACATAGCAGCCTTGATCCCCTGCACCAACCCCAACTCACTTCACCACGTTGTTACGCAACACGATTGAGATGCATAAGCTGAACCATATGCGTCACCAATGTCCAACAGAGTAGCAATTACTCATCCATTACACATCCATGAGCACATCTTACACTCGACAAATAATACGTTGCACAACAAGACGCGACCAGTTTCAGCCTTTACTCAATCACAACAAACCCATTACCATGTTTCAGCAGACCCAACCGTACACGAGCATTCCCATTGTTGCTTTACAACTGCACGTGATCAGGTGAGTTATGTTGTTTGTTAGTTTTTTGTTTTTTACTTGATTATTATTATATTATTATTATGTTATTAGTTCCTTAGTTATTTAATATAGTATATGTATATATGACTACATTAGTTTAGGAAACTTTAGTATTAGTTTTTATATTAAGGATATTTCTTGGTATTGATAATTTGCTTAGGTAGATAATGGTTTAAGTAATAATAGTATATATATATATATATATATATATGTATTAGTTTAGTTTAGGTATTATAGAATTGGTTGTTATTTAGTTTTTTTAAAAGATTTATCACATAGAATTTTTTTTTACCAAGAATAATATAAGACCCTTAAAAAAATAATAATAATAAAGAAAATCTAATACAATAGTAACAAAGGAAAAATAAAAATAAACGCTTAAGGATTAAGGCCCTTTAGATTTTTATTTTAAAATGAACCAAATCAATTAAAATGTAAATCCGATCGGGTTTTTTCAAAATTAAAATTAATCAATACATTAAGATTTTTGAAAAAATTATGGTCGTCTGATCTCGACTAATAAGTATGTAGACATATTCGAGATGACGATAAAATCTATAGAAATTTAGTTTTTTTTTTTATTTATTTTCTTAAAAATATAAAAAAAATGATAATTTAGAAGAATAACTTTAATTTCGAAAAATAGATTATGGTACTCGTTAAGATTTAATAAGTTAGCCCATGAATTCAGAACTCTTTAGTTTTTTATTCAAATTAAAATAAAAGATCAGTAGCTAAATTATAATTAATCTACCCAATTGATTACGATTTTTTTTCTTTTTCCTGATCTCGATCGGATGGCAACTTTAACAGTTTTTTTAAAAAAAAAAACCGAAATTTCTCGATTTTTTTAGTCAAAGATTAATATTAAATGGGTTTAGATTTAATATTAATTAAAAAATAAAAAAATCAAATTTAGAAAGAAAACTGAAAATTTCAAAGCTCAACCGTTCACTTTTTTCCTTTTTTTCCCAATAAATTAGCAAAATGGTTGTACCGGCTGGCATCAAAACAATAGACATTAATGATAGCTAGCAAAAGATATAGTATTGCGTTTTATGAATTCGGTGTTTCTCTATTGTTCTAATAATATCGGGGTTTCTCTTATTGCAAAGCCAAGTGGTAGTTCCGGTTTTAATTTGGTCAAAACCATGTACAAACACCCAATCTTCATTTGGGTTTCATGTTTAGGTCCTTTTTCGGTCTAAGTTAAAATTAGTTTTTCCTCCAATCACATGTTAATATATATCGAGAAAATTTAATAAGTATATTACCGCTTTTTACTTTCCCTCTAATTCATCACTGTTTTGAAAATCAGACGCACCAAATTGCATTTCGATAAAATAATGTATAAAATTACTTTAGAAAGGCAGTTCAACCATCGTCATACACAAACCTCAGTTCCACAATAAACGTAGAACAAGTGGTGGAGGGAAAAGAACCAGATATTTCCACTCGCTCATATTCATAGTCATGAGACAGCGGGCCTTCAAAATGGTCGGCCTCCACCAATGATTTGAATCTCGAGTGATTTGATTTGAATCTTTTGGCTTGAATTGAATTAGATATATAAGAAATTCCTCGATTCAAAGAAGTAGACACGACTTTGACTATGATCGAATTCCTTGCAAAAAATAGGATTCACCGTTTTTCTCAGGAATTTCTCTAGATTTTCTATATTATTCCAGGAAAAAAGGGATGTTTCAGTGTAACTCTATCACATAAAAAGTACTAAATTAATCCACTTTCGTCTTAATAAAAATAAGTCAATTGTGTGTAGTAAGAAATAAATCATAATTTGAACTTTGAGTGTTTATATCTATTAGTAGCAAATAGAGTATTTGTGATGTGTGTACAAAATTTATGTATAGTGTTATAATAAAAGTTAATACATAAAAGTATTATTAAATTAATATATACACGTGATTAACAAGAACAAAAAAATTTATATATAAGCTGTTCGTAAAATGCATATAAATAAAAAATAACGTACAAGTAATATATTACACATATATTTGTAAAATAGTCTAACAATATTTTAATCATGTTAATTTGTTTCATCAAAAAGGAATGAGCATGTTATTACTCAACATTCGAGACATATTAAAGCGTAGAGAAATAAGCTAAGATTGGGCTACTTAAGAGATTATTTAGAGACTTAAGTATACAAATAGATAAATAACATAAGTGAATAATAGATTGTACAACCAAAATAACAAATCTGTAGAAAAATAACCAATTTCTAATAGATACAGTAGTAGAGAACACTGTACATACGGAATTAAAGGAGTGTATAAAAGGGAAACAAAATACCGAGGAGGGTAGCAAATACCCATTGAATTTCTTTCCATAATTCCTTCTTTCATTCTTGGAGTTGCTTTAAAACTATCTTCACCAACATTTACCTCACAAATCACAAAATACTTTCATTAAATCATAATATACATTTAGCACGAGATTACCTATCAGAAAAATCAGAGACTAAATCGAAAAACAAGAAGAGTTGATAAAAACCCTAAGAGAGTCAGAGAGCAAGAAGAAGAGAGAGTAAAGTTACCTTCGAAATTATTTGGTGAAGAGAGAGAGAATTGAGATGTTTCTTATGTATGCAAGTAGATAGTTTATGGGTTGGGCCTTGAAAGTGTAATTTGATACCTATAAAATTAATAAAGGAGATATTAGTTAGGAAATTTGATATGTAATTTTGTTAATACGTAAACATAGCTAAAATCAAGTTATAAGGCTACTTTACGAAAGAAATTATGAGGTAAAAGATATATCTTTTTTTAATGATTGAATTAACAAACTAAATGCAAAAATAAAACTAAGTTAACATCGTCATAAAAAAATTGAAGAGATTATAAAAGAAGAAACGAATAAAAGTAGTAGAAGAAATGTTATAGATCCACAAAATACATAAGACTGAAATTTCAGAAATAGGAAACAAGAGAAAATAAAAGTTTAGCTAAGAAAGAGAATAATTGATGAAATGAATATATAAAGAAAAACAATCTACTTTGTTGCTATTAATATATAGTAATGAAAACTAATTATGTCAAGGAAAAAAAAAAGAATCTTAATTAGTGAAAAATTAAAATAGCAATCAACATTTTATAGATTTGGTTTTAGCCTAAAAAGAAGATATATTTGAAGAATTAAAGGAGAGAGAGAAAAAAAAAGAGAGAATTACTTGATTTTCCCTTCATATTATTAAGTTAAGTTGAATGGTATATGTTTTAATGGTTATTTCTAATATGTTTTAAATGTATTTTAGGGAATTGCAAAAAGATACCAAAAGACCATCTCGTTTGGTTTTAATAATATAGATAATTCAAAATTAAAATAAAAATTCACAAAAAATGAAATTAAATAGTTAACCTCTTATTATATAATCAAAATCTTAAAATATTTTATCATTGCATTATCACCTAGTTCAGTAGTTTAATAAGATCGTTTTGTTTTAAATATTTGTCATTTAATAAGAATTCTGTTATTAACTGTTCTTGTAAATTTTTTCTATTTTATCACATTATTTTTCCATCTTAAGGGGTTGGTCATGTCCTTAAGGTAGCTTGTATTTATAACAATCTACCATGTTTTTAAGGGGAAGGGATGTTTGTAGAAGTGTCCCAAATCCTATCCAATACCACAAAAGTGTCTAACATTAAATTTAGATTCTAAAGTAGCATCTTTCATAGATTATTTGAAGTGGCTACAATATTCATCAAAACTAAGTATATGGTATTTCTATAAGCATCTATATAATAAAATTTTGCCAACTACAAAATGTAATAGAGATTCGATAGAGACAAGGATCTAGTGGTTCTCTTCCATCATAATCATACTTAAGGCTACAAAGAATAGGCAACAATAACTCATCTATGTCCTCTACGTAGTTAGTTGCAAACTGTGGAGGTTGTAGAAGTGCAACAATTGGTAGAAGGATAAGCGCTACTTGAATGGCTTGGAGAGATAAGTATATTATCTATACCACCTATATACATAATAACATGCACGCTGTAAATCATATGTTATACATGACCATCCATATGAATGTATACATCACATTGGTCTGTCGGTAGCTAACTTAAAGTTAAGGATATAAACCCCTCATGTTGATAGGCTACTTTCTACAAGATTTCCAATTGGTTTTAGACCTAGGCCTAACTATATTGAGATCCTCCTAAGCTCTTATACCGACTCTAGTTCCTCCTTAGCTTAGTTATCTAGCACCCAAAGTCAAAGCCAAGTACAACAGAGTTAGACTTACCACCAAGAGACCACTAGCTTAAGTGCCGACCTAATTTGACTTATTGACTTGAGACATAAGTCTATTAGATAAAGGAGTGACTTCCAGAATGGAAAACCAATTGTCTCCATGTTAGCTTTGAGACACTTGAGAAATAACCCTAATAGAAAGATATGCTTACCATAACTATTGGGATACACTTTCCCTTGATGAAGATTCACATTCTGTGTTTTTTTTTTTTTACTTCCTTCATATAAATAAGGGATGTAGCTAAGGAGTAAGATTATTTAAACACATATACACTCTTCCATACCATCTGATTGCCCTTTGCTTCCATAAATATCTAACTTAAGTATTGAAGTGGCTATGTCTTACAATCATGCAACTGTTCTACTTACTATTTCCTTGTTTTATAGGCTTAATAGCAATTTCCTGTAGGTTTTATTACCCAATCTCTCTATTGGTGGAAACTAAGTGCAACACCTCCTTAATTAGGGCTAGGGATTTTATGCCTACCATTAGTTCTCGTGTTGTCTAAATTGTGAGCCTTATAATTTTATGTAGTTGTTCGAGTGAATAATTTAAAGTGTTAGTAAAACTAATCTGCATAACTTAAAAATTTATGAGTAGAATCGAAACATTAGTTGAGGACAACCCATAGAATCAAATATTAGAAATATAATAAAATAAAAATAATATAGCTAAAATAGTGTAATTTAACTATATAAATATTATTTATTGTAAATGCATAAAATATATTCCAATAGCTTATAATTTTTTAGAGATAAATTATGTAAGCAATAAAATTATTATGCGACCTAAAATAACATGTAAAGTAATTATGTATACCTCGTATATAATTTTTATATAATAATACATACTCGTAATAATTTGAAACACCATATTAGGTGCAAATTAAGGTAAAATAAACAAAGAAAAATAATAAAAATTCACACAAATTAATAAGATAATTGGGTATCTCTTAGATTGGGCATATGGAAGATTGAAGACAGGAAGCTTAGGCATAGGTTAAACATGTAATCTCCATAACTTTATAAGAGGGGTTTGTGTAAGGAAAAGAGAGAAAATTCATTTCATCATCCAATTAACTAAGTAAAATCTAGAAACACTATCTCACATTTCATTCACACAATGGAAGAATTGGGAAAAATTAGAGTAAGTGAAAGGAAGCAAAGGAGAAAATTAAAGAAAATTTTCAAAATTAGTGCGCGATCCAAGCATGTTGAAGTTTGGATGCTTGAATAGAAATTGGGAACAAACCAAGAGCACCAGCTAAAGGTAGGGCTAGTGCGAATCTTTGCTATCGATAGTAGTGGTGCTAGTGGTGGCTGGAGCTTTCAATTTCTATGAAATCCAATTTTAGGTCAAATTTATTGAAATTACTAAAAATAAAAAATTTACTTAGAATTATGAAAAAATTTATTGTCACATATTTTCATGTATAGAATCTAGAAAAACTATTGTTTTGTAAAAATTTAGTAGCTATTATATATGTCCTTAAGAAATTGAATGCTTTTCGATATTAAAATAAATACGGCTAATGACATGGTTTCCACTTCAAAATTTTTCTATAAACTATCCTAAACTAATATAGAAATGCTATGAAAAGATTTTTCACAAAATTATTTTTTATAATTTTTATGGATTTTTAAGCCCTAAATTATGATTAAAATGGTATTTTTGGTAAAAACTATTGTATTTTTCTTAAAAACCTTCCTTTGATTTTGAGTTTGGGTGATTAATGGAGTATTTATAGCATATTGGAGCTATTAGATTATGTTTTGTAGTAAGTAGTTATAAGGAATCAATAATGAGCCCTAAAAAATGTAGTTTAGTGGTGTATAAGCTTAAAGGAATGATAAATGACGATGGGTTTTAGGAAGAATTGGGATGTCATGAGATTAAAAAATATTATTTGAAGTGTTACTTTGGTTTTTTTACTGGAGTTTGAGGTAGAAGTGGATGAATCAACAAAGTTATAAGTAAAATTGAACTTAGGTGGAAGATAACTTAAAGGAAGTGAGGGCAAATCCTCTATTGGATACTAATTCAGAGGTTCAATCATAGGCAAAATTTGAAAAGAGGTATAGACATGGGAGGTTCAAAGGTTGAGTTAGAAGGTGAACTCTTAAAAAATTGGAAATTTATTAGGCTTAGAGGATATTTTGCCAAAAGATTTAAAAGTTGAGTAGATTATACAGTTGGTTCAAAAGGTACCTTAGAAGATACTTGAAGTGAAAATATATGTGTAAACACTTAGAAGTTGCCTCAAAGAGTAATCCATAGGAAACCTTGGGTATCTATCAAACTCAAAGGATGATTTAGAGGTTATACTTGTTAATACCTTAACCCTGATATGGCTTAGGGGATAACTTAGAAGTTTTTATTTTAAGAACTTTAAGGGTGACTTAACTTAAACGATAGCTTAGAAGGTTTTCTATTAAGAAGTTCAAATTTTAGTAAACATAACAACATAGTTAGAAGGTAACTTAAGAGCAAACTTTAGGGTAATTATAGATATATGAACACTCAGGAGTCATATTAGAGGTTGTTCCTTGAAAATCTTGAGGATTTACCAACCTTAGAGATTGAAGCAAAGGCTAAATCCGTGGTAAACTTCAATGCATATGTGATGCAGAGGATATTTCAAAGCTTTTCTAATAAATATTTCAAGGGTATCTTGACTCAAAGGATAGCTGAAAAGGTAACATAAACTTTTAGCACTATTCTAAACTTCCAATACTTAGGGCATAAGCTAATAAACCAATGACTAACCAACCTAATTCTTATATAGACGAGTAAATTAGCTATATTTCATAATTTATATGCAAAATAAAGTACAACATTGAGATAAACTATAAGGGATCACCTACAAGGATAAGTGAACAACCAAGTTAGCCAGTAACTGAGTTCTAGGTAAGTGGAATCAGTATTTCATTGTACTTTGAAGTATTATTTAAGAATACTTGGAGACCTTATATATGTTTTGTTTGTTCTTATAAGTTAGTTGTTTGCGAGTATGCAACATATATGGTTGAATATGGATGTGCTATTTTGAGTACTGGACTTATGTTTTGATTATTGCATGATATTATTTGCTTTGAACTGTTTAAAATTACTTAATTACTCTAAAAGCAATATAACAAAAACTCGACTTAATTATTAACCATACCTGCATTATAACCTACTAGGGGAAACGGTTAAAATTCTTGGGCTAAACATGGACCCTTCATGAGGATGGCAGAAATTGTCATTTCTCTACCCTTAGTCGAACTAAGTGATAGAAGAGGGGGTTACAAAAAGGTTGGGGATCGTAGTTCGAATGAAGTTTCGAATAAAGCGTGTTTCTCCATTGTATAACCCTGGTTTGATTCTAATCCGTGAAGTGCATAGCGTCAATCTCCTCAAAACTTGTATTAGAATGAACATAATTTTTTTAATCTCATGATGAACAGTCAACGTTATGCGATGGCATTTACTTAAGCACATATATCATCTAATTAATCATGCTTAAAAACCCTAGTTACTTGATCATAAATATGTGCTATTGTCTCCATCCCACTTACTAAGTAAGTTATTACTCATTCCTTTATAGCTATTTTGCAGTTTTCCAGTAGACTCACCAATATTATACCAAATTCTAGAGCACTAGAGAATGGGGTCGGGGAGTGAGATTCAAAACTAATGGACTATGTTCTTAATTATTTGTTAGATTTACTAATTTATAGGGAAACTGATAGGGTCTGTATTAGTAACTCTTTAGTTTTCAACTATGGATACTGTTACAATGCTCTATAAACCTGTAACCATTTGTAAACCTTTTATTAATCGCTCTATTTTCTCATATTAACTTACTTTTAGATTTTAGTTGAAATTGAGATTTTGTACTCTAAACGATTTGTAAAGCTTAAATTTTCCCGATCATTTCAACTATAAGTTTATTTTTCGAAGCTATTTTGAAAAGTTACATCATAAGTTGATAACTATTAGACTTAGAATTAGATGGCTTAAAGTGAGAAAGTGGTAAATGCCTTGTGTAAGCTATATCTACATTAGTGGTTAGTTTCGAGTTTAAGTTGGTTTACACAGAAGGGCTATCACGACGCTATAGTTTAGGGTGTAACATATTTAGCTCCTAACTAGTATTTTGATTCATATGGTAAACTATATTTCTAATTTAAAAGCTGAACTTGTTCCCGATATGAGAATAACTTACATTTTTTATATAATTTCTTAAACTCCAATTCCAAATCAAATTTATATCATATTCCTATTATTATAATACCATAAATTTTTATCTAATACTTTCCACTCATTTAATTCCTATACACACATATCATGTATTACTATATATTACACACTTATATAACCTATTTAATACTTCTAACACTACATATATTATCTTTCACTACTAATAATATGTTAAGATGTCTAATTATATTCCAAATTATAATTTATACCTAACTAATCCTATATCACATATTTAACTTAAATATACTCTTTTACCTACATATTTAGTATATATTATGCATAATACGTATAACTAACACCTCAAACTTTACAAATACTATCCTACATCAGCAACTACCATCTAAATATATCTAAGTATATACTAAATCAGAATTGTTACCAAATTAACATTAAATTATAAAATTAAGCCCAAATATTGCCTTTTATGCATGATTTTAGGGGCTAAAAATTAAGTAAAAATTTATAAAATTAAATTTATGAAAAAATCTCCATAGCATTGTAATATATATCATAAATAGTCTACACAAAAATTTTGAAATCAAAACTATATCTTTAAAGTCATTTAAATCTAAATCGAAATCTAGCTCAAGTTTACTCATTTTTCAAAAGTAGTATATCTCAAGGCCTAATTTTATTAAATTGATTTTTTTTTCCCTAAATCTACATACAAAAATATTCTAGAATACCAAAATTCATAAATTTTCACGCATATTTGATATTTTTACTAAATTAAACAAATTTAGAAGGGAAATCGAAACTCAATGTTCGATTGGCTTCTAGCCACCAGTGGTGGCTCCATCCTTGTTGGCAACTCTATGCATGGGGTCCATTATCCAGTGATAGTGGCCATTCGTTTCTAGGTGGTTATCGGTTGTAACTTCCTTTTAAAAGCTCTAATTGTAGACTATTTCGTTATTTTTTTGTAAAAATACTCTCTCCTCTCTTCTTAATCTCTCTTAATTTTTTTCTGGTTTCCAATTAAACAAAATGAAGTTTGATGTGTGGTTGCTAAATTTAGAGTAGGGTTTGGGATTTTTTATGCAATTTTTTTCTTACCAAGTGTCCCTTATCTTTTACTTTTTCACTTTTTATTTGGCTTATTTTTATTGGTTAATTTTTCTTCTTTTATTTTTAGCATGCAATGCCATTTTCTATACATTTACAAAATTTTCCATATTTTTCTTGATTTTTATTTAATTATTTATGAATTTTCTTCAATTATTTAGTATTATTTTAATATATTTTTGGGTATTTTAAGTAATTTCGTATATTCTTACTTATATATAAATACCTATATTGTACAAATAAATAATCCTAAATATTATTTATATTATTTTATGATTTTTAGTATATTTATAATTTATCTCTATCAATTCATTAATTATCAGAACTTATTTTACACATTTTCGATAAATAATAAGTAATATATATAATTCAATATCATAATAATTAATTATTTTATTATTCATTTTTCTAAATCTAAACTTATGGGATTACTTTTATTAATATTTTTAGTTTTGTTGTAAAATTTAGGCTTAATTGGACAATATATCCAATCATCTTAAATTTGACATACCAACCTTGATATGAATGAATTCGAGTTCCATTTAAAGTAGAAGAAATGCAAAATTAAGGTTGCATCTTGACTTGGGGTACAAGAAGAAAGGAAAGGGATAATTGTTGTATTGGGTCAATAAACTTCGACAGCTTTGAAAAATCTAATGCTTCAATTTGCTTAGAAGGCTAGTCCATCAACGGTCCTTAAGATGATTGGCCTTGGGCTACGAAAGGGGCTGAAAGCTGCTGACTAGGGTCAGCAAGAGGATTACCTTGACCTTGATCACCTTGAGAAGCAACCTTAAGGGTGATCTCCTGCTGAGTTATTGGGGATATAAGTGGATGCAGAAGTGTCTTGTTTGGACCCAACAGTAGAATGGGCATCTTAAACCTCGATAATTGCTTGAATAGCTTCTCTCTCTCATGCTTGGGCGACCCTCTTATCCTGAAAAGTTGGGGCATCCAGAAAACCAAAGAAGCTTAGGTTGAGCTGGAGAAAATGAGAGAGCACCTCCTTCCTTGTGTAGTGAGCTCACTTGAAGGAGATGTCCTTTGGCTCTTGCAACCACTGTTCCATCAGTTGAAAATCGGTGACGGCTTTCTTGGTAGCTATGTCAATAAGAGCCTCCTTGTTTTCCATTTTAGAGATGATCTCCTCCATCTCCAAAGCTTTTCCCTAAAGTACCTTGATTTTTTGTTCCAGCTCAACCTTTTGACCGGCCAACTCCAACAATGTAGCTTTGGCATTGCTACATTCTAATGCCTTCATTGCGAACTCAGTCTGTAGCTTAGAGATCGATGCCTTCAGCTTAGCATTCTCTTTCTCGAGGCTGGCCTTGGCTTCCCTCTCCTCCTTCAACTTTTGGGAGAGTTGGGCCGTGTTCCTTTACTCATCCTTAAGCCAAGCCTTCAAATCATTGGCTTCCTTAGTGTTCTCTTCAACAACGGTCTTTTCTTACTCTACATCCTTCAGCCTCCCTTTGAGCCTAGTAACCTACACATAAGAGTAGCATAGGCACTAATTGGCCTTAATGAACTTATTCATATATTTATTGGTAGAGGACTTTGCCTCCTTTAAGCTCCTCCTAGCCCTAGACAATGCTACCTTAAAGCTCTTTACCTCTTTTCACAAGGTATCATAGTTGCTCAATTGGAGTAATACCTAGCTGTAGTACTGTTACAGAAACACAAACTAAGGTTAGACCAGTGACAACAAAAAAGGATATCAATTATGAAGCATGAAGGCATACCTGCTAGATAAGTGAACTTGAGTGACTCACCATCTCTATAGGATCTCTTTCTCCTACCTTTGACAGTTCCTCAAGGATGGCCCAGTCACTAGGGGTGTAAGACCCTAATAATGCCTGATAGTTGAGAGTCCGATATCGTAATGCAATGTTGTTGCCTTGGATCTCCCACTTTAACCTTAAGAGCTCCCCCCTGACCCTTTTGTTCTTAGCTTTAGAAGTGTGAACAAGTCTAACTCAATCACCAAGAACTTGAACTTGTTAAAGACATAAAAAAATTCATCCTCAAGCTCATCAATACACTTGTTTAGTTATGCCATCACCCGTTCGTACCAAGTTGCTTAGCTCAAGGGAATCTTCCTTGTAAGCTTCTTCTTCTTAACCTTAGGCACCGCTTCTCCAATAGTCTCAAGGGCCTTTCTCTTCTACCCGGTTACCTTGGATGGGGTGCTAACTTTGGCCCCCTCCTCCTCACCCTTATCAGGAAGGCAAGCATCTCTACGTTCTATTCAACAATGTTAGCAAGCTTGTCTTCCACAGTAATGGGGATAGAAGTGGAGACGAAGGCAATGGAAGAAAGTGCCACACTCATAGGCTCATTAGCTAATGGTTCTACTCAGGGACTAAGAGGAATCCCTTGAGGTAAAGTTATTGGCTCAACCTTACTAGTCTCCCTAGCCTTAGACTTTGGCCCCATGGCCTTACCTTTAAAGTTGAAGGCCTTTATGGTCGGCTTTGACCTAACCTTACTTGGCTACGCCTCATCTACTCATCCATCGAAAGATAGGGAATCTCATCGACTGGTCTCTTGCCTGCAAAGAATTAAGCAAGCAGTCATGAAAAGGAAAACAAAGTAAAGACAAAATATAAAGCACTATCACTCACCAACTTCACCATGACCAGCATGGACAAGGAAGAATTCTCCCCTTCTATTCCTCTTAAAAAGAACGTCAGACGAAACATAACTATACATAATGGCATGAAAGATGATGGTGTTCATAAAAAATGAACTTATACCTTCTACCCATTTCTTTACTACAGTCTTCTTTATGTTGAAGAAGAGCTCGGAGATCAGATACTTGAAGTATCTCTCTACCATCTCGGCAACATTTATTTTATTGTCATATTTGAGGGTTATGAAGCCTTGAATCTCACTTGTGGCCTCAACATCATTAGGCCTAAGCTCCTTCTAGGCCTTAGTTCGTACTAGTTCGGTTCAAAAGTCTGCATCTTCTAGCAGCTTAACCACTAGGTAATCGTCCTGTCACCCCTTAACAGAGTCTACAAGGCCACAGAATAACTTCTTTCTGAAACGACGCTAGAGGTACTGCCACCTACCTATGCTTTTTTACATGTAAAAGTAGTTGAAAAGCTCGATGGTAGCCTTATCGCCAAGTATTCGTACAGCCCCTAAAAAGCCTTTAACACCCTCTACCCATTAGGAAGGATCTGTATCGGATTGCAGTAGTGAAAGTTGAATAGCTCATTCTTAAAGTTGCTTAGAGGGAGGTGCTGCCCATATTCCAAGCACTTCTCAAATATGATAAAGTGCCTCCCTATTAACAAAGGTACCCTTTCTTCCTTCCTTGACACCTATACTTTCCAACTCGAAATCAACTTAACTACAAAATTAATCAAAACCCAACTGAGAGCAAAAGCCTTACTCCTGCTAACTCGGCTGCTTAGGCCTTTATTTGTCCCGGTTGCCTCAAACAAATCTTTGGCTATTGGTAAGAGAGTATATACGTAAGGGTCCTTTGGGATGGTATTGATCAGCTTGGCCTATCTAACGCCTCTACTGCTGTTCTTGTAGCATTGTTAAGTTATGCTAACGATGTGACTTTGTCCTCTCCTTTGGGGGGAGTATCACTCCTCATGGTCTTAGAGTCGGCAATATTATATTTTGACACATCTAATGGCATCTCACCTATCTTAGTCGACATGAATGATAAGGAAGCAAAAGGGAATGAACTTTGAAGAAAAGTTCATAAGAAGAAGAGTTTCAAAGAAGATTGATGAAAAGATAGAGTGAAATATGTAGTGAAGAATTGCAAAAAGGTGCTTTCTCTAAGCAATTGTGGTATTCACAGGTTGAATGCTTTGGGAAGTATATTGGAAGTTATAGGAAATGTTGTGATGTAAACACGTAGAGGTAGTTTTGATTAGACGGCCACATTTGAAAGAAAAAACGCATGTAACTATACGCAAATCTATCGTGACAAGACACTTGTCACATTGCATTAAATGCATTGAAAACAAGCATGATAAGGTAATAATTTGAAAAGTTACTTTCGTAAGAACTTTCCCCAAGGCCCTTTTAACTTCTACGAGAAGACTTGTTCAATACTACAATAATACTATGCCTTGGATTGAACATATTACTTCCGCTTATGTACTGATCAGCTTAGTTTGGTTTGATCTACTCAATGCCTTTGCTTTGCAACTTTACCTTGAGATACATGACCCACCATATTCTCGGCTTGACTGGGAGCGCCTACCTCAGGCCCTACAATCCTTACCTTGATTTACCTATTTGGCTTTGTATACATGTACTCTACTCTAACCTAACAAAGGGCCAACTACTTTTACTCCCCTAAGATTAAGTAGGTTGAACCTCCCACATTCTACATTGGAACTGTCATCCTTACCTTTATCCTAAAGGAGATCTATTTGGGTATGTTGCACCTACTCGGCCCTAGTGTCTCTCAGCTCAGACGCCTTTACCTTGGCCTTTCGCTAGCTTGGACTTCCATATTGCTACATTAGCATGGCAACATTAACGTAGATGCCTCTGGATCAGATTGACCATATGTCTGAGAAGCCCATCTTTCTCTTCTCCTTTATCTTCACTATGGTAATGAGATTGCGACGGTTGGAGGGGATAGATCAAGTTCGATTTCTCCCTCCCCCGTTCTTATAATAATAAAAAAGAAAAACACAAATTAGGTCACATAATTATGCTATAGGTAAAGTTAAGTAAGTGGAATTGTTTTAAGTGCCATTCAATTTTCTCATATGCGGCTTTGAGTGGTCATAGTTTCTGAATTTTTGGCTACGACCGAAAAATATTATTTCTTTTTTAATTGCACATTTTTCTTCTTCTTTTATTTTGATTTTTTTTAATTTTTCATTTATTATTAATTTATTTAATTGATATCTATATAATATGTAAAATTTTGGTGCTTTAAAAAAATCATCATGTTCTTTTTTCTTTAATTTTATGAAATTATTTTTATTATTTTAATTAATCTATATAATTATTATATTAGAATAAAATTTTAAAAATATTGATGTAATGATAACATGGTAAAGACATGTCGGTATTTAGACTATGTCAACATCCACATAAGTAAAAGTAGGGGTGTATCTATTATATTTTTAAAGAAGTAGGATGTGGGCATAATTTATGAAGTTAATAGGATCATCCATGTAATTTACTTTAAAATTTTTGTGACTTTAAATTGTAGGCAAATCACAATTTTGATATGTTACTAATGTTTAAGTCGTTTACATACTATTAAAGTGAAATTAAGAATTTTTTTGCGTTTTTTGAAACTTTTACCTTTTTATGAACATTAAATTAGCACCACAGTTTTTTTTTCCCTTTTTTGACCTTAGCTTTTTTATTTTTGACTATATGATTTTCTGAATTTTAAAAATTGTGTAAGAAGTAAATATAAAGCTCGTAAACTTTCTATGTAGAAGTTGTGCAATTTTTCATTATGACTATTAAATTTACTATGTGCATAAATGAAAAGCAATCACAAGGAAGGTGTATGGGCATGGGTACGGCCATGCATTTTCAATATGAAAAATCCATATCCTATAAGTATGGGTGCATTTTCTAGGTGATGTATATTGTTTTCGTACATACCTGTTTTAGAAAATCAAAGTTTTAGAAGGTATTTTCGATATTAAATCTTATAATTACTTAGGTCGTAGAGCTATATTGTCCAATTATTCGCAAAGGGATGCAAAATATTGAAGTCCAAAGTTATAATAGCAACTCAATATGCACATACATAAAGCAAAAAGACAGGTCCTTCAATAATGTGGGTTTTTCATTTGTCACGCTAATTAAGAGACAAACTCTATTATTAAGATGTGGATTCTCTCAATTTATTTTCCTTTAATTTATCCCCTTAAAATATTCCTACATATATTATTGTTGGAAAACCTTGTTGTTAATTACTTTGCGCATAAGGCTAAAATTTATCGAGCATTACTTTTATAATTCTTTTGAGAATTTATAGAATGAAGCTAAGCTTTCCGTTAATGAGGGACTTTATTTATTTCCTTTTCACAAAATTAGTATAGTGAGTTTTATTGTCCTTCTCTCTCATCTAATTTCCTTTTGAAACAAAACATGGTGCTGGCATCTCTCATTATCCAACGCATGTAAAAATTGCTTTGTATAGATGATTTTCTTTATGCTTTGTTAATCTTAATAAAAGCGTATACTATGGCACCATTAGA
The DNA here is from genome assembly GCA_024138005.1 of Lumnitzera racemosa. NCBI lineage: Eukaryota > Viridiplantae > Streptophyta > Magnoliopsida > Myrtales > Combretaceae > Lumnitzera > Lumnitzera racemosa. The sequence continues at coordinate 6,252,138 of JAMXBC010000012.1, forward strand.
ATGGAACAAATATATGGATAGCTTATTCTATCTCTTGAAAGTTAATAGAGGATGATGGAAGAAGGTGATCAGTGGATCACTTGATTTTGAGGTGATCATATAAAAAATTAGTTAGTTTAAGAATCATCCATTTATAGATAGTTGCTTCACTAACTTGACGTATAGAATCACATCAAAAGCTAAAATGAAACCCTCATGTCATTGCCCGTCCTATTTGTCAAAATGATAATAAAGAGCCATCGAATTGTTTCTAAACCACCTAACATTTAAGCCACAAACACCTGATGCACCAAGGGGTCATGCATTTTGCTCGGCTTACCAAGTTCCACTCACAGCCTCATCCCAGATACACAGGCTGTGAAATGCAATTTGCCTTGCTTACCAAGATCCGCTCACCACCTCATCCCAAACACATACGCTCTGCAATGCATTGCATGCCGTCAGCCTCTCAATTGGCTAGGCAACTAATGGAATGGTTGATATTATCAACAGAAGTGAACCTCCTAAATCCTATATATACGTACTAGAGGAGAGGCGTACATTCCATTCCTCACTAGTTTACATAACCCAATTTTGTTGAAACAAAATCAGATTGGTGTTTTCCTTTTCTTTAGCCAACTTTGCATAATGTGCTTAGGGTGCATGCACATGCATGAGCTGAAAGTACCTACGTGGTCCATTAAATCTAGATTTTAGGAATCGGTCCTTTGAGTGAACTTTTCCCTTTTTTTTGTTTTTGTTTTAAGTGGGTTTGACTACAATTAGTCCTAGGGCTCCGAGGATTATCATTAAAAGTAAAGTATGCGGAAATACAATGTTGTTTCAGCCTCACTAAGTCCCATGATTCTCGTGGTGTGGTTTTCTTTGCTCTTGACTCATGAAGCTGTTGAGAGAAGTAGAGGAAGGGGATTTCTTAAAGTTGAAGGTACTAAGATGAAAAAAGATTTCCATGGTTTTCAAGAAGTGGGAGGTTACCTTGGCTTTCATCCCTCAGTCAATTATGGAGGAAGTATTAATGAAGGAAATGGTTTTGGTGGTGGTGTAGTAGGTGGTGGGAGTAGTAGTTATGGCTCAAGAAGTGGTTCGGGAGATGGATATGGTTGTGGTGGAAGTGGAGGTGGAGGTGGAGGTGGAGGTAAAGGTAAATTTGGCAAGGGAGGTGGTTTTGGTTCAGGAGGGGGCAGTGGAGGTGGATTTGGTTTCGAATGTGGTGGGGGTAGTGGCAGCGCTAGTGGTGGCATAGGTTGGGGTAGTGGAAATGGTAGTGGGTATGGTTCAAATGGTGGAGTCGGTGGCAGTGGCAGTGGCAGTGGCTCAAGCTCAAGTTGGGGTGGTGGAAACAGCGGTGGATATGGTTCAAGTAGTGGAGGTGGTAGCGATAATGATGGAGGTGGGTATGGCTCTGGATATGGTAGTGGTAGCAGTATTGGTGGAGGAAACAGCTATGGTAGAGGTAACGGAGGAGGATTTGGCTTTGGAGAGGGTCAAGAAGGAGGTGGTAGGAATAATCCTAACAAAAACAACTAAAGTTCCATATCAATGTGGACAATAAGGGTGACCAACTTAGACTCCCATCCATCCTATCAATGTGTCCTCTAAATGTGTAGTTTGTTAGAGCAATGCTGAAATAATAAAAAGTAATTTTATAATAATGTCACCTTCTTTGTCTCCATTTAAATTTTAGAGAATATTTCATAAGACAACCATCATATTCATATAATGAATTAGATCTTATCTTAATTTTTTCATTTTGCCTCATATTAAACCATCAAAAGATTTTTAATTGTAAGGTAATTTATTTGCAAATGGAACTTTAATGAGCCCTTTGTTTAGAGGGACTCAAAACTTCTATCAATTAAGGTTGTCGATTTCGCAAATCTACTTAAAATTACTAGAAGATTTATTGAATTAGAATATAAAATCAAAATATGAACTAAGTTCGTTCTTCATAAAAAATTCTAAATGTATAATCTAACACTTCCAAAAGAAGGATAAAGAAAGCTGAAACTAGAACTCCTTTTCCAATTTTTTTTTATTTATAAAAAGAGTTGAATTGAAGAGAATTAAATTATTCAACTTATTTTTGAGTTATTGATACCAAATAAAGTTTCTTATAAAATTTGCTAGTGGAGTTGGAACCTAAATGAAGGTTACCAATATCAAACAAGGGATTAGAAGATAAAGAAAGAGGAAAAAATTAGAATAGGATAAGAAAGATGTATCCGATAGACAGAATTAATAAACTTGCTTAAAAACATAAGCTTTCATCTAGTTAAGCTTGTAGATTTGGGATTCTACTAAAGCTTATATGAAAGTGATTTTATACTTAAGTTTACTTCAAAAAATCTCCTAAAATCATCTAGGTAGAATCGTGATTTTGACAATTATGCTACTAATAAACAAAGTTTTAGTATAGATATATCATGCAAATAATTCCCCCCCCCCCCAAAAAAAAAACTAGACTTACAATTACAACATCCATAGTTCGGCTAAAACTAACTTGGATTATCTAACAAAACAAGGGTTAAGCTTAAGGATTAGTAGTGGGCACTCAAAATACTATCTTGAAATTCAAAAAAGGAATATGTAAAGTGTGAATGACGTCTTCTTTTCTCTAATAGTTTCTATTTGTTTAACTTTACTATTCAGCTTTTCTCATAATGTAAGAGGTAGGTGGACAAGCGGGTCTATCTATCTTGGTTATACCCTCCATCGAGGTTGTGCTACGTAAGTAAGTGAATCAGCATGTGTGATCACATGTTGGTTTACCTTCTTATGTTATGTGACATACCTTAAGTAGAGTGTGCTGCAAAAAAAAAAAAAAAAAATAGACCTTTTGTCCATATACTTTTTTGTCTCTCCTTATTGAACTCTATCCTTTAAGATTTTCCAAGTATTTTGGACATGGTGTTATACCTTAGGATTCCTCGAACTCATCTTTTATGTAATGCTAAGAGTTCCTTTGAAGGTTAACAATTCATATTAAGTTAGGGATTCCAACAATTGCATTTTTCTCTCATGAGTTGTTTCATTATTTTTTCTCTCTCTCTCTTTGGAATTTTCCACAATCTTAGGCTTTCGTTGATTGATTACTAATATATGTTTTTTCACTTCATAACATAGGTATTAAAGTGCTTATTGAAAGGATAGTGTTGGCATTAAATGTGCATATCTTACTTAACTACAACTCCATATAGAAGTGTTGCCCGCTTTAGTATTGTACAACATACAACTTTATCTTTAATACAACTACTTTTCAAAAAGTCACTCATTCTAGAGATATAAAGTGGCAATTTGCAAGTAGCACACCAAATGGTCTTTTCCAATAATAGACAATAGCTCTCCTTCCAAACACATCTTACATGTTTCAACTTACTATGTTCTCTGAAAAACAACTATTCTTAAAATCTCAAGAGGTGTTGAGCTAGAATCCCAAATATTTGTTTTATAGGATATCACCCATGTTAGTAGTACTCCTTACCAAGCATACTAAGCTTTGAAGTTTTGCATAAATTTCAAGTTGTTATAAAAAAAAAAATGTTTTAATGATTAAAGTTTCAATATCTTTTATTTGGAAGATTCATGAATTTTCCAAAATAATTATTTAACTCTAAACAATATCCCTTCTCTTAACGAGCAATTATCATTACTTCCGTAAATACCGCCCCTAGTGAAGAATGTTGTATCCCCCATGCATAATTGCAAGCTCATATGCCACATTTAAGGATATGTTTAGATTATCTTTTTTTCGTTTATAGTTGATTTGTTTTTAATCTTTTATCTATTTGAAATTTAATGTTTAGAAAACTATCTTGTATGTATATTATTTATTTTTGTTTTATAATTATGATAAATATAGTAATTGGAGTGTAAGAATTAGACAATAAAAATTCGTATGCTTTTAAGAGAAAAGTTTTGAAAAAATATATATTTTATATATTAAAAATGATTATTTTAATTTATATTTTTTTAAAAATATATTTCCATCTTTTTTATATTTTATTCTTATTAAACACAAAGATTCAAATTGATAAGATTAAAATATTAAGTACAAAGATTCAAGTAGATAAGACTAAAACATCAATAAAATAGAAAATAGATGCACTAAAGGGAGCCTAAATTTACTCATCCCTCAACTTTACCTTTATTTTTTTTTTCCCCCCAATTTTTTAGCAATCTTTTAAACACAAATCTACGACCCGCACAATTTTTGCACCATTCTCGTCCACTCTCTCCAATTGTCTTCAAGATCAATTACAGCACCAAAGGATATCGAGTTTACTGAACCTTCTAAGAAATTTACCAGTGAAAAATGTGTGATGACTCATGACCAGAATTTGTATGCGAGTCGTCCAAATTTCACTGGAAACATCCATCGAGATAGTAAGGGTAGATATATTATATCATTACTAAAAGGTACAAATTTGATTCGATCACCGTTCATACATCTCATATAAAATAATGAATGATTTAAAAATATTAATAAAATTTTAATATATGATAATAAATAATATGTTTTTTAAAAAATATTAATTATAATTTTATTTATTAAAATTTTATTAATATTTATACATTATTTATTAATTTACGTATTATATTAATATCAATTAAATCTTTGTTTCTCGATAAATATTAAATACATATATAAAAATCATGATTTTCCTTTTAGAATCTTTTTCGAAGTTTTGAAAAATTTCCAATGGCCTTTATGGTACAAGCTTTTGGTTCTATATTTGTTACCAGATTGTTTTGAAATAGCTATTTCCTTTAACAGCGAATCTCAAAAATGTCGATGAATGGTGACGCTCTAGATCGTATGATTTTAAGATATTATCTTAAATTACAAATTACGAGTCCTAGCAAATGTCCCATCAACGATGTTGAGTGAAGTCGAAAACCTTGATAAAAATACAACCCTGGGGCAATGAACGGCATTATATATGTACTGTCAAATTCGCATCCTTTTCATTGGTCGCTGCTCTTAATCACAAATAACATCCGTCGCATTCTGATGTGCGAAATTAATATTTCCTATATGGGACCCACATTTCAAGCTCACTCCTGACGTCAGAAATTCTAGAATGTCACCGAAATTAATAGAAATTAGTAGATAGATAGATAAATATCAAGTTTGGAATTTAAACAGTATGAGGCAATGATTGCTATATCTCTCTAAACATCAAAATCATCGGCACTAGCAGATGCTCCTTTCTTATTTTTCTTTTATTTTAATCAGAATTCATATCTCCATTAGATTCTACCAACTAAAACAATCCATTCCAAACTCAATCATTTGAAAGTAAATTTATTATCCTGCCAACGTAAGTTTGGATTTCGATCCGAATAGATTTTGAGTCATCGATTCGAATCAATGATACGGTAAATCTTAATTAATTCGTAAATTGGCAGTTTAAAATTGATTTATTAGGTCTGACGATTTAAAAGTTGATTCGAAATTTTTGAATTGTTTTTTATAATATTTATTTTTTTTATTTTATTAAATTTTTTATATATATTAATAATTTTTAATAATGCGATTTCCTTTTACTCTTAAAAAGTGTACTAATTCAATAATAATTTTTATTTATTTTTATTAATTTCTAATTTAATGCGATTCCAATTTTTTTATTTTTTTCCTTCAAATTTTATTTTTTCCTTATATTTAAATCTTTACTATTTGATAAGTTTTATAAAAAAGATCACATTAACTGAAATTGAATTTTCTATCTATGCTTAATACATAATTAACTTATGATTAGTTATCTATTATTAATTTGATGATATTATTTTTAAAAAAATTATCATTTACTATCACAAATAAAGTAATTTTAATACGCAATAACTTACTGAATATTATTCAATTATTTTTTTTAACTTAATAGCGTCTTTTTTCTCTTTCTTTTTCTTTTTTTTTAAAGGGTGAACCGACCGGACCAATCTGTCGGTTCAATAGCAGGTCAGTTCAGTGGTTCGTAAACCGTTGGTTTGAGTGATTTCATCCAAGTGAATTGTTTGGATCCTTAAAATCCAACGGGTCGTTAAGATGGTTCGATCGGGTGAGACCGGTTTACAGTTCGGAATTGATTTTTACCTAGGTCTACGCCAGTATGTGTTGTTTGCACTTCACTTTAACATTTATACTTATACCTATTCTAGACTTTTAGATTCAATACAATTCTCAAAGTTCATGAGGTTGTTACGATTTTCTTTTGAAGATACTTAGAGTATAAAAAAAATATCATCACAATATATAGATCAACCTTTACATATATTGTTATATTTTTTTTTGAACTATTATATTTTATCGCAAATTTTTTCTTGCCAAACCAATCGTCCTGTGACCCGTTAGTTTGTTTACTGATCAAACAAGGGAAGATTATCATTCAAAGGAAATTTCGCAAAACATAGTAAGATCATAAGTTGACTATTAATTATTGATAATAAGGTAATATTAAGTTCAACTTTAGCTCAACTCAAAATTTTAAACTTCGAGCTCAATTAAGTTTAGAATTTGAGTTTAAGCTTGATTCGAAATATTACTCAATAAATTTAAGCTTAACTCGATTATCCTAATTTGAGGTCGATTCATTTCAAATATATATATTTTTTATTTTGATAATATTAATATTGAAACTTGACTAGTATTAATATTCGGTTCAAACTTTATTAAGTTTGCAAGCTAACCGAATCAAATACTGTATGATTTGAGCTCGACTTGATTAAATACTTGTGTAGCTCTAATTCAAGCTTGATTATATTGTTCTTAAGTTTAACTTATGTAAATATTACGTGAAATTTGAATAATTTGTAAGTACATTCCAAATTTTAGATACCGTTGTATTGAAATCTATGGTTGATCTTCCAAATCGGTTTCCTAATTATATGAGGTGACTAGCAGTAACTGAGACAATTCCACATAGGACGCATGGACAAGGATGCCACAGGAAAAGAGAAATACCGATACACGCACCTCGGAATAACGACAAAATTTCAAGCGGGCTGCCGTTAAACCGGATTGGTTCTCGGCACGCACTATGCACAAAAAGCAAGTTTGTCCCGGAATGGAAGAGTCAAGCTAATGTCTCCCTAGGGCCACAACTACAAAGGACAACTATGATATAACCATTTCTTGAAAATTATCAATGTTTAACCATAATCTCTTGAACTTTTCGAATTCCCAATCTAATATTTTTCTTTCATGAAATCTCGAAACTTAGCATCTCTAAAACGATAATATTTAAGTTATGAGAACCGTAAAATCTTCACGTTCAATTGTAAAAGCGCAAAAATGCATGTAACTATAAAACGTAATAACTAACGTTCAAATTCAGAAAGAGGTCACAAGTTTGGTGTGCATTTTGACTTGGAAGTCTTCGCTGAAGACTCAAGTCTTTCCTCCATGCGAATGGGATTTTACAAAGTTTCCTGGCTTCTACTTTTCTTTCTTTCTTTTTCTATTTTTTATTTTTTGGAGTCAAATTCCTGGCTTCCACTTTCAAGCGACAATTATAACACGGTTTCTTTTTCGTGGAACTTTTCCTTGTTTATCGTTTCCTCCTTCCTAGATTACAATAGATTCAGATCCATGCAGTCTCTTAGGTACTTTCAAATAACTTGCTAAGCAATTTCACTTTACTAGATATCATAATGCTAGAGAATCAAACTTTTTTTTTGTCCACTTTGTTTATTTGTATATTATATAATGTCATTATTCATTTTTATAATTGACCATCCAAACTTTATCTATTTTTGCATTTATCTACCTAATTCAGTAATTATAAACAACCTTAAAATGTTTATAGATAATAAAACGATACTTTGAATTGTGTTTAGTTATTTTACATTACAATTATATTTAAATTGTACCATATTCATGTCTTTCGAGTTGTTTGTCTTGTCAATATCGTGTTTTGTTCCTATAATCTGCGTTCTTAATACTGTGTTACGTTGATGTTTATGTTATATTCGTATCAGAAATTTTCAGCCTCACTACGAGAAGGCAAGGTTTTATCTCAGATGTATTTTCAAGACATACATATTAATTCTAACCAAATAAGATCCGAGCCAATAGGAGGGAATAGATACTCTTGAAAGTTGAAAAAGTACCTAGCGCCACCTAAGTTCAATGAAAGTGTTGATGCCAGTTTCATACTTCATCGACACTATTAAGCCAGCAAATAAGTTAGATGATTATGTTCACTTCTATTCAAGAGATGCATATTCATAACATATTTTAATCCCTTAAAAGACTGCAACGAGTTCACTTTCACCAGATAAAAGGTTCCGCTACAACAACTCCATAAGCAAAAAATAATTTACCATATAATTCTCTCTAACATGCAATGGATGCTGTGTCACTTGAGAGACATCGGATTCAGTTTCAAATCTACCGGTCTTTGCAAGTGTTGGGAGTCCGAACCAACAAAAATAAATCCCCACTCTAAAATATAAATTGTGTTATGTATAGCAGTAAGTAGGATCGTATCAATAGGAATTGGTAAAAATTTCATTTCTTTTTTAAGTGTAACAGATTAAAAACAAAAAGAAAAGATGGAGGGTTTTCTGAAAAGTGAATGTAATAATCTAACCAATATAAAAGCAGTGCAATTTAAAAGACAAATCAATAATAATGAACATCTAACCAAAGGTATAATTACATTTTTAGTTCACGTAAGTGATAGTTGATGCAAAAAGATGATTTTCTTTATGTCAAAAAAATTGGTTATGACTATTAACAATTTCTAGTAATATATCTCTTCTTACTTCTTATATAATCAAGACAAGTATTTTAATTGTTTCTATTATGGACAAATTGACCCTAAATAAGCTCTTATTTCATGTTTGGTATGTAAAAATAGTTTAGAATATATTAGAGTCAAACGAGGACTAAAATGACAAATTTTTTCCTATATTTGGAAATATCCATCAAATAGAATGGAATTAAATAGGTATATAATAGTAATCATCAAATATACTCTTAATTGAATTAAATAAGTAATTTTAATTAATAGTAGTTATCGAGGGAAAGGAGGGTTGGACCAGAATCACAATTTTGCTTTTTCAAAAACCGAACTAAGTTCTTCCTTAAAGCTTGTTGATAGCATATTTCAGACATGGGTCCTCAAGTTCAGACCGACCTCCTTGGCTTATAGGCCAAGCTCCTTGCGATCCCAAGCTAAGCTCCTCAACTCATAGAACAAGGCCCTTGTAGTCTTGAGTAGACCCCCTTAGCTCAAGAACATAGCCCCTTAAGACTAAGCCAAACTTCTTCGACTCAAAGGTAGAGGCCTTCATAGTCTTCAACTAACCCCCTTTCTACTTGAGAGCTGAGCCTATAAGATCAAGCTAACCCCTCTCATACATGGATTAAGCTATCCAAAGCTCATGTTAGTTGTACGTAAGTTAGCATTAACAAACAATCATAAGAGAGGGAATGCAATCTTTATGGTTTGTTGCTTGAAATCTCCTAATGTGGCTTAATAGCAACCCCCAGAAGAAGCTCATGCACATACTCCTACAGCACACAAGATGTCTTAAATGCAACATGATGGATGGAACCCCCTTTTATTAAAGCACTCACAACCTAATCATGTGGTGCCCCCTAGCTATAAGGATAGGCATAAGGCCCTAGGCAATCATCACCCTAGCTATACAGGTGAGCCATATCAGCTCTATACCTCTAAGTTAGGACAAGACATCTTAGGTTACAAAGTGTAAGTTGAAAGCTGCCTAAGCCTTCGTCTATAAATATGTTATCTCCCATTACATAGTCAAGGTAAAATACCTAGACAAATATTTGCCAAAACTTATCCCCTTTGTTGTTCAAATTCCCCTTTTCACCTCTTTCTAATGACTTAAGCATTGAAGTAGTTTTACTAAACAACTTCCCAGCAGTCCTACTCATCCCTGTCTATCTTGCAAACCTACAATCTCTATACAGAGTGTTCACTACCATCGTAGGGCTCTAAAGCTATATCTGTGATCTTTCAACGTTCATCTCCACCTAAGGCCCAAATTCTCCAATGCAATTGGAAACCTACTTCATCCACTCTCTTAGCTAATATTATAAAATTGTACCCTATTTTTAAACCAACAAAGCTAGAATTGCCTAATTCCATGGAAACACGATTCCTTCTTTTAAATACACTTCCAAATATAAAAAAAGAGACTAGAATATGGAATTATGATTTCATTTTGGTTCATTTTTATGTACCAAATATTATATTAAGCGGTTTTTTTTTTTTATCATAGCATTAGGAATTAGAGAGATCACCAATTCTATTCAACAAATCATAAGTTTAATCTATTTAGACTAGATTATATATCTTCATAATATAAGTTGATTATCTTTCTTATAATCAAATATGTTATTTTACCACAAACATTAGAACGATTAAATAATTATGAATTTAATATTCTAATTGGCAATATATTATTTTGGGGATTGAACAAGAGGGTCCTATTTTGCATTTGTCAAACAATATAATAATAACATCTAGCAATCTAGGAGACATATAAATACTCAAGCTAAAGAAAAAAAAATGAAAATTAATTTGATCTCACAATTTTTGAACAACTTAAGCTTATAATTATCTTTTGGCTAGAAATATTTAACTCCTCGTATTCATGGAAGAATACAAGAAAATACGAAGAAAAATCCCTAGCCGCTATCGTCGAATTCTTTCCCAAGCAAGGATTGGCCCGTTGCTTCAACAATGGACGGTGGAGCTTTGTGTTTTTCCATAACGTGGAAAAGGGCTGATTTTTCAATATGCTGAAAATGTTTCTCTCTTTTAAAAAGTAACATTGATATTTAAATACCTATTAATGATAATAAGTAAGCATTCCGAGTCCAACCCGGAAAATACACATACTGTTTCCACCTCGCGTCATTTACATCATGAACAACAAAAGGCAAAATAGACAGAGGACATTGGTCCCTAAAAAACAAGCCTTCCTGAAGTCCTTCCTTAGCCAGCACATTTGTAACCATGTTTTCTTCACGAGGTACCCTCCAGAAGTAAATGTTGTTAAAGCCATTAACCAATTCCTTGCATATTCTTAAAGCCATGTTTTCCCTTAGGTTTTTCTCTATAAATAGAGGAGCTGACTTTGCTTTCTCACTTTCACTCATAGAAATAGAAACCTGCCTGGTACTTCTCGCTTCTACTGTGTCCTAGACATGCCGTTGTCTCGAGCTTTTGGAAATATATCTTTTTTATTTATTTTCTTTAATTTCTTAATTTATTTTTTTGAAATGTTGTCATGTATGATAATATTATATAATATTTCAAAAATCTAAACAATTTCAATCATTAATTTATAAATAAAAAAATAAATAAATGAAGAGACTCCAAATCCTAAGAATTTAGTAACAAATAACAACGGAAATCCACTTTTCCTTTTCAGTTTTCTTCCGTTGTGGTTTCTAATCAATTCTATGCAATTTAGGATGGACGCATGACTGTTATGTTGGGGTTCGAGGAGCCAAGCTTTCCCTTTCTTATGTCCATGTTGGATTTATTCCTAAATTAAATTTATTTTTTTCTTGTAATTGTAATAAATTTATAGATATATACTTACTAAAAATGCAATAAAGTGAAACAAATAATACCATTAAAAATAAATATCAAATTTCTAATAACATAGAAGATAACTTTTTAATGGGTATTTGAGCACTAAAATACCATATACATAAATTATCATAAAATGCCAAAGAAACTACTCATTATATTTACAATACATTCTATGATGATTTTCTATTTCTACAAGATATTTCTTTATTGAAAATGTGAAAGTAAGCTAAGCTATACCATGTAATGTTTGTAAAAAGTGAAAATGATCATCAAACTTATAAATAAATATACATACCTGTATGTATCTTCATAAGATGTTTCAAGAAACCACTTTAAATATATATATATATATATATATATATGAGACATTTCATAATTAATAGTTTAGAAAATTATATTATTATTAATAAGTAAGATTGCTAAAGTTTCTTAGAATACGAACAAATGAAACATTATATAAATTTTTTGAATAATTTGGCACCTTCAACCCCTACATCATCCATGGTATTTAATGATATCTACTAAACTAAATTATCAGTGGTGTATCATGTAATTTCCTTCCCTATATGCTAATAATTTAACCCTTAATATGTGACGCAAAAGTAGAACTCCTCTACGACCATATCGCCTTTCCTATCATACATTTTTATTTTCCTTTGAAATATTATATACTTTTTCCATATATATAAATAAAGTTTTTGAGGGTTCGGGGCTCCCTTTAACCCCTCCTAGGTCCATCCCTGTAGCACATTTGTGTAGAAAAAGAAAAATTGTGATAGGAGAGGTCAAATGTGTGAAAGAGATAAACTCTTATTTGACAATACTCAATGGGCTCAAGTCCTTCTTTTGTTCGTTAGGGTCCATAGGGAATCACAGAAATTGATCATTATTCATGAAACTACTAAATTAAATAATTTCAAAGCAACGAATTTGATATTTTGGTTTGAGATTTTCGGGGAAACATAAAGCAATGTTTTTGTGGAATCATTAATTGCACAAGGAGAGAAATCACATTTGCAAAAAAAAAATAAAAAAGAAAAGAAGAAACTTTAAGTAATTATTTTATTTATTTAAGTTTCTAATATATTTTAATTGTAAACAAGTTTAATCAAGTTGAATTTGAGCTTCTCGAGCATCATTTCATGCTGAGCTTAAGCTTTATAAATTAAAACTCAATCGAGTTAGAGTTTTAAGTTTTCTTAATCGAGTTTTTTCATTTGAGTAGAGTTCAAGTTTAGCATTGTATTGCCTCGATTCAACTCGTTTGCAACCCTAGGATGAAGCTAACCACTTGAGTCTTAAGGGAGAAGAAAACGAGGATGGAAAGGGGAGTAGTTGATTAAGCTATGGTTTGATTACACATGTAATTCCAATGCTCAATTTGAGTACGTTGATTGAATCTAAAGGTGCTCAATTGACCGCTAATATATTGCAATGTAAATTCAATTCTACCTTTGTTTGATTGGCTTATCTATCTAAAGTGGTTGTTGAACCGAACTAATTAATTATAGACTTAAATTGTAACCCTCTTGTATTTGACACTAAATGCTCATAACCAACTGGAATAGGTAAATCATAGACTAGTAACTCAAATTCATCTACTACTCGAATGATTGGAATAGCATGATTTCAAGTTCACATATGCAGTATATGTTTCATAACTTATCTGACGTATGTACATATGGTGTATGAGAGTGTATACTTCACGTTAGTCATACTTTACTTACACCCTTATAGGGTCATCTATATTTTGGTTTGTTGTATTATGGCATGGTGAGGAAGCTACCTTTATTATATATGCTTGAAAATTCCTTTTAGGATCTAGGTTTAGATTATGGAAGTAAGGATAAGTTACTTTTGTTATATGTTATTGTGGTTTGTTTGTATCAAGAACTTGAATGACTACAATAGTACAAGAGTATGTATTTTGGAATCCTTGCAGAAGACTTGGTACTATGTGAAGGAAATGTGATGTGCTAGCATATTTTTTTTAATTTAATTATTCTTATTGTTAGTGCTCTCATCTACAATTCATGAATAATCAACTGGTGTATGGTAATTGTAAGTAGGTCAATCAGATTCAAATGCAAATCTAAAGAAATTTGCATGCAAGTAAAAATGGGGAAGTAGAGTATATTTTTGTATTTTGCTGATTTTTCTATATATTTTTTTACAATGCTACTTATCTCTATATATAAATCTTCCCCTAGGTGTTACTGATATTTTGTAAAATATTGTATCATACTAACATGTACATTCTTATACATGTAATGGAACATGCTAAGAAAGTACTAGAATAGTAGTAAGATATAACCTATTTATTAAACATAGGCTTAGGCTTGTGGCCCATTGACCGTACCCCTAATACTATCAGTGCTAATAAACAATACTTAGATTCTTAAAGAAACAAAATGACATAAGGTCTAGTGGCTTCCTATCTTGTCTCCATAAAATATCTCAAGACCTTAATTTTCTCCATCTTCATTCATCTTGCTTGAAACCCTTGTATCATCCCCTTCTCCTTTCAAGAACCTTGTTCACAAGGTTGAGTAAAGAAATCTTAGCCTTAAATCAATCACATACTCCCATGTAATGTCTCTTGATGACCGATTTTTCTAGTGAAACAAAACCAAAACATCATATCTCCTTCCTTATTTTAACAAATTTCCTTTCCAATATCGTAGTTAGCTTTAATTCCTCTTCTTTGTCCTTTGCAAGAAATGGTGAAAGTAGATCTTGTTTAGAACCATGATAACACAACAACCATGTGGAAGGTTATGTGAATACATACCTCAATTAATAATTCCAAATGATAAGTGATCGAACCCACCTTATCTAATATCTTCTAGGGTCCAAAATATTTAGGAGTGAATTTATGCTTCCTATGTGTCTTGAGACTATGTTGTCAATAAGGCTATAGCTAAAGCATAACCTAGTCTCTTATTCCAAATTCTCTATTGCTTTTGTATATGTTTGTTCATTGCTTCATGAGATGTTGTGCTTTCCTTAAGTGGAAATGCAACATCTTATAAGCATGTTCCTTATCTATTAGTAAGGAATCCATTATTACGTTACTTAAATCTCTTGGTATATGCAACATGTAAATTTGAGATAAGTAGCTGCATAAGATCTCAAAGGGAGTTGCCTTGGTACTTATGTGGAAATTTGCGTTGTATCATCACTTAGTTAAGGCTAAATACTAAGTCCACTTGTTAGGTTCCTCTCTTGTCATACGCTGTAGATAAGTCTTAATGCATATGTTAACCACCTTAGATTGGCCATTTGTTTGAGGGTAATAGGTAGTGGAAAGATTAAGATCAACCCCTTCAATTTTCAAAAATTCTCTCCGTAAGCTACTTAGGAAGACAAGGTCTAATAACTTGTGATGCTTTCTAGAATTCCATGTAATTTGTACACATTTCCAATAAAAGCATGGGCCACTTGTGATGCTGTATAAGGATGTGAAAGGGCAACAAAGTCGTTGTATTTGCTAAATTGATCTACAATGACCATAATCACTTCATTACGCCCTAGATTTAGGTAATCCCTCAATGAAGTCTATAATGAATTCCTTCCAACAGCCACTAAGAATAGGCAAAGGTTACAACAACCCAAGTGAAGCCACATTCTCAGATTTATACTGCTGACATACATTACATTCCTTTACAAACTAGTACACTTCCTTCCTAAGCTTAGGCTAATAGAATATAGCCCTTATCCTCTTATAAGTGACTTATACCATAGAGTGCAACCCTTCCCCCACCCTAACCCCTTAACCCCATGCTATAATTGGAGTACACGTACACGTAAGAGTATAGATGGCTCAACCACGACTTAGCCTTTCCTTCGAAGTAAACCATCATCTAAAACAAAGCGGCCACAAGTTTGGCTTACCCTAAGCTTATCCATAACCTTGTAATAAGCATTGTTAATGAGCCAACTCTCTTTAATTTCATCTAACAAATCTGGTGCAACAATTATGGTTGATGCTTGCAATAGGATCGGCTCCTTTAATCATGAAAAAACATCAGCCTCCATGTTACAAGACCCGCTCTTAAATTAGATCTCATAGTCCATGCCTAATAGATTAGTGAGCTACTTATGTTGGCTTGGAGTCATTAACTTTTGTTCTAATAGGTATTTTATGCTGTAATGATCAATTATGACAATAAAGTGTCGCCCAATAAGGTAATTGTGCCACTTATCAATTGCATATACCAAGGTCATTAGTTTTTTCTCATAAATTGATAAACCCTATAACTTAAGAGAAATAGCCTTGCTTAAATAAGCAATAGAGTATTCTTACATAAGAACAACTCCAAGGCCATCTCCCCTTGCATTTGTTTCAACCACAAAGCGTTTAGAAAAATCTTGTAGCCTAAGCATAGAAGATGTAACCAATGCTGCTTTTAGCTTTTCAAAGGTCAAAGTAGCAACTTCATTCCATCCAAATTGACCCTTCTTCACTAGATTGTTTAAGGGTGTTGAAATGATGCTATAATTTTTGGTGAAGCACCTATAGTAGCAACTAGTCCCAAAAACCCGCATAATTGCTTTAGCATCTATGGTTATAGCCATTATACAATTTTTGTGACTCTAAAGACACGTTTACTTTACTTCAAGATAAACTTTTCTCTTCAAAAAATATCTAAGACAGCTTACAAATGTTGTATATGATCATGCATAGTGTTATTATAAACTAATATATCATCAAAAAAGACCAATATGAACTTCCTTAAAAGTGGTTTGAAGATGTGGTTCATAAACCCTTGAAAATTGGAAGGGGTATTAGTCAACCTAAAGGGTATGACTAAAAATTCATAGTGCATGTCATGGATGCAAAAAGCTGTTTTGAGCACATATTCGAGGTACATTAAGATCTGATGTTAGCATGATCGAAGATCAAGTTTGCTAAAATAAGTAGCTCCATGTAGTTCATCAAATAAATCTTCAACAATTGGTATAGGAAATCGTTCGTTGATGGTGTTTTTGTTCAGTTTCTATAATCGATGCACATTCTCTATGTATGATCTTTCTATTTTACTAGGATCATTAGAGAAGCGAATGGGTTATGGCTATGGCGTATAATGCTACTATTTAGGAGCTCTTTAATCATCTCTTCTAAGACTGTCTTCTAAGCAATAGAGTGTCTCTAAGGCTTGAGGTTCTCGAGGTTTAGTATTGTCTTGCAAGTGTATATTGTGTTCAAACCCATGACTTAGGGGTGAAGTACTTAGTGTCTCAAATATGTTATGGTATTCCTTAATAAAATCAATTATCTCAAGTCTAAGTTGTAATTCCTCATCATTATCAACTCCAATCATAGCATAATTTACAACCCAACATTGAACGTATAAAGCAGCATAGATTATAGAAGTTTTAGAAGTTGATTACCTTCTATTTAGTGATTAACTTCTTATTCACCACTTAGTATACAAATCTAGCCATCTCATTTGAACTACATCTCTAATTTCTTGAAATTTAAAGTGATTAAGCTTAGTAAAGAAAGTCATTTCCCATTATAAGCAATAAGTATACTTAAACCTTGAATTGTATCCCTTATATGACCCAACTGAAGTTAGGAATTTTGAAATTGCAAGGAAAAATTGTACCATCAGCTAAGCCAACCTTAAGTGGAGCAATCGATTGTAAGTCGTACATCATCCCTTTGATCATTTGGCTGTCAACAAAATTAAGTGAGTTATCAATACTTTGTTTTTTTTTTAACCTAACCCTTAAGCCGCATAAGACCTTCCTTCTTCACTTTAAGTTGCTGCAATGAGCACAATGTTAATTTAGACATCTCTCCTTCCAATTCTTCTATGTTGCCTTCTTCAATAACCTCAATAAAAGGTTCCTCTTCCTTAAACTCAACCATCATCATGTTAAGTCTCTTATTTTTGCTTCTATATCCTAGCCTACAGGGCTCATTATACTGGAAGCATTGTTTCTTCCTTCTTTTCTTTTCAAGTTCCTCAAGAGTTATTTTACGTATAGGTTTAGGGTTAAGAGATGGAGGTTGTGGTATGTAAGCTGTAGGGTTGTGGGTAGTAAAGGAGGCTATGGTATGTAGGGTAATTGCTAATTGGAATGGGGTTTTGGGGTTAGATTGGGTTTGCGTGTGTAGTATCATGTATAAGTTTGGGCTTATGAGGGAAAGGTATTGCAAGTGGGTTTGGTTAGTATTTGTATGGTTTCTAATGTTGTTGCATGTAGTCTAGCAAGGGTGTAAGCTTGTTATAAGGTGTGGGGTTGGAACATGTGTATTGGGTACTAAATCTTGGGTTAGAGTCCTGCCAAAAACAAGCTGATTTGATAAGGCTCAATAAGGTTGAGTTAAGAAATTAGGAACTCAAAGTCTTCTATATATTTAGCTAGGGAACCTTGCTGATAGAGTTTTTTTCAAGTCACCCATTGGGTCATTTAAAATACTGTTACTAAACCTCAAGCTCAAAGCTCCAATTAACTCTTACTAGGTAATAACACTCTCTTCTTATCGTGTACTGGTATAGGAGTGGTATCATTGTGAAGCCTTGTTTTCAAAATGCATCATAGCTATTTTCACTTTAAAAGCTTCTAGTATAGAGTCAATTTCAAAAAATTGCTCCTCTCTAAACAACCAAGTCTTAAAATCTTCACTCGTAAAAGTTGGAAAATCAACCTTAATGGATCGAGTAGGTACTTAATAATCAAAGGTATTGGCTACTGTCATGGCTGGATCAGGTAATGTTTTAGCTGCGGTCGTAGTTTCAGTTGTCATGGATTTCTTTTTTCCAGTACTTAATTGTTCAAGCAGTGTTTCCTTAGGCTCACTTAACTACTGTTGTATTGCCTGTATAGTAGCATTTTGGTTGTCTAATTGAGTTTATTGCTTATTGAATGTTTCAGTCAAGAGTTTGATCTAACTTTCTTGCTTTTGTTGTTGCTTTTCTTCTTGCTCTTTAAACAAATTTTGTATAAGGTCTTCCATTCTTACTTGTTCTATAGTATGAGACATGTAATTCACCAAGAAGCTCTGATACCACCTGGTGTGTGGTAATTGTAGGTAGATCAACTAAATTCGAATATAAATCCAAAGAAACTTATATGCATTTAGAAATGAGGTAAGTAGGGTATATTTTTGTGATTTCTCTCTCTCTCTCTCTCTCTCTCTCTCTTACAATGCTACGTATTGTCACGCTCGGAAGCGGTAGAGTCGTAACAGCCCCACTGTATAAACCATCCTAAGATAGAAGTTGGCCTTACAACCGCTATCTTAGACTTGATCTACACAAGGCGTCCACGATTAACCCGTTTTGAAGTATACAGTTTGTAATTTAAATAGATCATTTACCTAAGAAAGTGAGAAAATTTATATATATATACACTTTAATTCAGTTATTACACTATTTAAAAATGAAAAATAATTCTAAAATAAAAACTTAAACCTTAAAATATGTGTATTTATTCTTTAATGTTTTTCCTCACTCCCCAAGATCCAGCAGTTGCTAGCTTCAGGGTAGTTGTTTGCCGCTTCTTAGCCAGCACCTGCACGACGTCTATAGGGATGTGAGCAACCACAGTTCAGTAAGTTAGGATGGAGGATTTAAAACTATACCATATACATAACAAGGTTTTCAATCACTTATTAGGTGCAAGGCATGTGCAAGCAAATTTCATCGCACGACATTATTCGGCTAATCGTGAGATTAGAGAAATTGCGTCCACTCTAATCCTAGTTGAGGAGTTGCCATTAATGCAACAGCTCATAACCAAACCCTAGCTTGTGTAATGGATACCTTGCTCCTCCCGCGACTACCTTCGAACGACTGTCTTCACCCTCGCCGCGACCTCCTCTCGTGTCACTTAGTTCGACTAAGGATGAAGAAGGGACCATTCTACAATTCTGCGCTATCCCTTTCGAAGGGGTTGGTATTTGGCCGAAGAGTCCTAAGTTCCCCTAACGGGTTTCCATGCATATCCGATTATGATTACTGGTCATATATTTGATTAAGTCCAGTTTAGGGTGATCAATCATTTTATGCAAATCATACAATACATGCTAGAGCAACAAACAGAATCAGAGCATCACCCATAATCAAGCACATGCATGCATCCAACTATCTAACAAGCACAACCAAGCATAATCCCAAGCCTCCCAAAATACAACATTGTATTAATCTCAACTTACCTCGACTCCTTGCTCACTCACTCGAGGTCCGACTTGCTTAGGCCATCGCCGATCATCCCTATAACACAAACGTGGTTTCAGCTTTTCATATAACTATTATAGGTTCGTTTTATCCTATAACGCTTATTGTTAGGTTTTGTTTAAGGTTTAATATGCCTAATTATCTAGGTATTAAGTCTTTTACAATTATTCTAGGTTTGGGGTTAGGTTCAGGTTCGGTTTTTGTATCGATTTCTAAATTAGGTTTTTAGTTCGATTTTTAAGTAATGTTTTAGATTCCAATCCTAGAAATCTGTTTCAACCCATAATGTGAAATTAATTACATTACTT
The DNA here is from genome assembly GCA_024138005.1 of Lumnitzera racemosa. Classification (NCBI taxonomy): domain Eukaryota; kingdom Viridiplantae; phylum Streptophyta; class Magnoliopsida; order Myrtales; family Combretaceae; genus Lumnitzera; species Lumnitzera racemosa. Next base: position 6,272,214 of record JAMXBC010000012.1, read on the forward strand.
CCCGATTTTCTAAATACCATCATTACTCCTAGTCAGTATTTATTTTACCCGGTACACTTAAATCCATATTAGTGTACCGAATTCACTCCTAATGTGAGAAACTTTTACATTTTTCATATAATTAAATAAATTCAAGTTTCCTATCAGATTTATTGTATATTTTATTATTCTCAAAATATCAATTTTTCTTATAATATTTTCTATTTATTATATTTTTTAAAATTACATATTATGCATTATTGCCTATTATGTACATAATGCATTTCTAATATTTCTATCACTTTAATTACCATCCCTAAACATCAATTATCATTTCAAAATTTCTAAATTCATCCTAAATCAGATTTTACTCTTAATTTCCCTAATTTACAAAATTAACTTAAAGTTAACTATTTTTCCTTATTAATCATTTACTACATAATTAACCTAATAATTACATCTAACACCCTAAATGCTACAAGTATCATACTCCATCAGATTTCAACATCTTAAAACATATAATTATTCACTAAATCAGTAATTAATCATTTAATTACTTAATTAACCCTAAATTACCCATTTTATGCCTTATTTTAGGCTAAAAATTTCAAAAATTAATTTTTGAAAACGGGCTTCATAGCACTGTTCTATATCATTTAAGTAATCTACACAAAAATTTTGGGCTTGAAACTACACTCTTAAGGTCATTTATTTCTAAACCGAAACATGCTCGGTTTTGCATGATTTCTTAAGGACCCTATATCATGAGACATATTTTCATCAAAATAATATTTTTCCTACAAACTAAATACAAAAATATTTCAGAATAACAAAATTCATAATTTTCTAAGAATATTTACTATTTTTACAAAATTATACAAGAATCGGGCTGGAAATTGGACTCACCGACTTGGGTGGCTTCGACTACCCCCGATCGCCGTGGCCTTGTCTGCCGGCCTGAGCGCTGCCACCACCGTGTGGTGGTGCTGGCCGTCTACTCCCAGCTGCTCGTCTGGTGTGGGTTCCCTTTGAAAGCCCTAATTGCACAGTTTTTTCTAAATCGGATTTTTCTCTAAATCGGATTTTTCTCTCAATTTTTGCCTCTCTCTAATTTTCTCTGATTTGTATCTGAATTTTTCTTGCTATTTATAGACAATTTTTGTAATTATTATGCATTAATTTGACAAGACTTTACCCATTATCCTTGATTTTTGGTTTTTATGTTGTCTAATTTTTATTTGTTGATTTTTCTTTTGCACATCCTGACATGCCACGACCTGATTTGGATCATTCTTGATTTTTGTTGATTTTTTTTTCCTTAATTAATTATGAATTTTCTTTAATTATTTAGTATAATTTTAGCGCATTACGCGTATTTTAAGTAATTATGCGTATTTCTACATACATGTAAATTCATATATAGTATAAATAAGTATTCATAAATATTATTTAGGTCATTTTATGATTTTTAGTATACATATAATTTATCTCTAGCAATTCGTCAATTATCGAAATGCATTTTACGTATTTTCGATAAATGACGAGTTATATACTTAAAATTTGAAAATTTTGTAGTCCTCTATTTTATTATTTATTTTCTTAAATTCAAACTTACGGGATTAGTTTACTAATATTTCTAACTTTACTTTATAATTTAGGCTCTATCGGGTCTTTCAACCAATCGAAACCTCGGATTGCTTAGTTGTGGGGCTTTCACGTATCTCTATATAGAGATCTTCCCCTAAGTAGTTACTGATATTTTGTAAAATGTTATGTCATACTAACACGTATATTCTTATACATATGATGGAATATGCTAAGATAGTACTAAAATAGTAATAAGCTATCAGTTATTTATTGAGCCTGGGCTTAAACTTGTGGCCTTTAATATTATTAGTGCTAATAAAAAATACTTAGATTCTTAAAGAAACAAAATAGCATAAGATATGGTAGCTTCCTATATTATCTCCACAAGATATCTCCAGAACCTAATTTTCTCCATCTTCATTCATCTTACAAGAAACCTTCATATCATCAACAAGATTCTAAATACAAAATAGAGATCTATGTTCTTAAGAGTATACATAAAGAGTTATCATGATTAGATATTTTTAGAAATTAATTTGATCCAAAATTACTTACCAAATTGATCTTTGAAAAAGAAGAAGAAGAAGATGTTTCTTTTTTTCAAAACATTTTATTTTCTTTTTTAAATATTAGATGGATCATATCACATATTTAATGAAAACGTCTAACTTTATTTGGAAAGTGTCTTTTGAAAAGATTAGATTTTTTTTCCTAGAAATAATTTATATGTTTTCATCAAGTATCAATTTAAAATATTATGTTCCAATCTTGAAACTTGATTACAAGAGTGTTTATAGTTCGATTCAATTTGGGTCACGAGTTGAAATGAATTGAGTTGCACTTGAAACGATTTGGTTTTGACAATTTAGATTATGTACCAAACTGCTTCAAATATAATTTAGTTTGGTTTGGTTCGATTAAGTTGGAATTGCTTTTGAAAAACACCTTATTTTAGTTGATGAATTAATGACCATCAAAGTTTTCAACCAAACATTGATGCGGAAATTGAGAAATATTATGCAAAAATTAAAGCTATAAGACATTATATCACAACGTTATTTCATTTTAGGTGATTAAAAAAACATGTTAGTCTATTTAAGAGATGAGAGACAATAGTAAAGGAATAGGAGTGGATTGTGAAGGTTAAGGGTGAGATGAGAGACAACAACGAAAGGAAAGGTAAGTAAGATTATAGTAAATGTCAATAAAATTTAAAACTAAAAGGTATGGCTTATCTATTATTTTTTATAAGCAATGGTTTGGTTCGGATTCAAATGACTTGATTTGATTCAACTCCCCAAATCAAACCATGAATAATTTAAACTCTCTTTGAATTGAACTACAAACCAAAATAAAAAGAAAAAAATAAACCATATTTGTAGTTTGGTTTGGTTTGGCCTCGGTTCGATTTGATGAATAGCCCCACCTGATTAGATGCTTGGATTAAAATTTTTCTTTAAGAATTCAAATTATACTTTTTCAAGACTTTCCTTATTACAGTCCATAGAAATTTATTGAAATTCAATAGTAGACTTTCGATTTAATTTGTTTAACTGTTTTGTGAACAATAGGTCCTTTATAGCATTGGATCATAAAACAATCCTTACAATTGTTTCTTAATTATTTTGTGATTCATCAAACTTCAAAAAATTTGCTTGAGAATTTTCTTTCAAAACTTAAAGTGTCTCATTAATAATTTAGAAGTGTGTTTTTTTTTTTCTCAAAGTTAAAATCGACAACAAGATAAAACCTCTTTGATGAAGCTCTTGTGTTTAGTTTGGACTACGTATTCAAAAACCAGAAAGAGGACCATGATCAAAACACGCACTTCTAAGGTAATATACAAATTTAATTCTTGTCAAACACTTGATGCCAATCAGCATTAGACGACACTCAACCAAGATGCTACAAAAGATTACCTCTATTTAATTCCAAGTGAATCTTGAGACCATAAAACCTAAGTTGGTTAATCCTACATTCACCATAATGTCTCGAACTCTTAGTGGATCTTACATTAGGCAAAAGATTCTCTTAACATTATGTTTGGAAAGGGGGAAAGAATGAAAGTGGAAGGAAAAAATTAGAGAGGAAAGAAAGTGGAGGGAAAAGAATATTAATTTCCTTATTTAGATAAGGAAGGAATGAAAGTGGAGGGAAAGTTAAAAGCTCTTCTAATATTAAGATATGTTTTTATTATTAAGTGTAACGATGTAATTTCAAAATAATTCTCTCCCATTCTCTCCAATTTGAAAGAGATAGATTTTGGTGAGGGTAAGGGAAACAATTCCCTTTCAAATCCATTCATTTTCCTTTTCCTTGCTTTACCAAACAATGAAAGGTATTTTGATTTTCTAACTTTTCATCCCTTCCACAATCATTCCCTCAATCCAAACATAACGTAAATGTCACCCAAGTTACCTATAATTTTGAGATCTCTGATACCATCTAAGTTCTTCAATGGGTGTTTGCATATAGCTTAAGACCCCACAAGAAATCTTCTCTATCCCTTCTACTACGTTTTGCATATATGACACAAATAATCACACTATGGCCTCCTTATCCACTTGTACAATTAGACACTATTCTCTATCTCGGATAATTGATGGTTAGAAAAATTATCAATCCCAAAGCAAGAGATAAACAAACATGTTCCTCTCCTGACTTAGAAGTATCCTTAAGAAAATGAAAACAACAAGAAACATGTTTTAAAGAGCCCCAACGACATTGGACTTCTAGAAAATAAGCAACAAAGCCTAATGTAAGCTTTGGGTTATTCCAAAATAAAGCCTAATATAAAATCATGCAGTAGAATTAAATTAAATCAACTCATCTCCTTAGCCATTTTAATTGCCTGAATGAAGGCTTGATATTTGGTGGTCTCTAGATTTGGGGACGATACTAAATTAGCCTTGTTCTTATCAAAGATCTAGCCTTCCTTCTATCTCCAACAATAAACCTAAATCCAGTAACCCAAAAGTTTTTAACTTTTCTTTTCCAAGTCGAAGACCCAACCACCCAAATCATATATAGGCCATCGAAGCACATGTTATTAGCATTGCATGCCTAAATACTTTCCACTTCACCACACTAAGGATAGTTTGGCAAAGGTAATATCTTCCTAGCAAAAAAGATTAGCCATCCTCAGATGGAGTTAGGCACCACTCTATACCTAAAATGCTTCATCTTAGGTAACATTTCTAGTAGACTCCATAAATATTCTTATTTTTCATTTGAATTGTATAAGTATGACAATGGCTTTGTTTGTTGTCTTTCCTCTTATAGTGATGAAATGAAGTGATAGGTGCTGGACAATGAATGCATCTGAATAGTAGTTGATAATGCTTTAATGAAAATTTCACGCTTTGCTAAGCTAATCAAGCAATGTTCCCACCTTAAAAGTGTTTCTTTCAATCTTTTCTGATTATAAAATGTAAGGCCCAACATTCGATCTTCTCTATAAAGTAGGCAGACTAAGATAAATGCCTATCTATCACTACTACTATCACCAAAATAGACCTAACAACTTGCTTGAGTTTTAAAGAGGTATTATAGTTGAAAAAAAAAAATAATGGTAAAACAAGTTCAAAGTACAAACTTCCCTTATTTTAGCTTTCATGAAAAATCATGAATTATATGCAAAAAGAAAAAACTAAATGTAAAAGTATAACATAAGTATCCTTTACAATGACCTCAAATAATTGACCCAAATAGAATTCCTTTAGAAAGAATATCCATAACTAGTATAAACAAATAAGGAGAAAAGAAATCCTTTTAATTTAAGACTTTCATTATCTATTATATTCCCCACTAAATATAAAACCAACATAATGAGACATTTCATTATCCATTTTGTCCGAGTCACAATAAATTCGCATTTTCTTATAATTTCCTCTAAGAAGCACCATTCAATTCCAACATATCCTTATCCATATCAATCTTTAAAACACAAAACTTTTTTTTTTTTAATTATTTCTCTATAAAATAAAAAGAAAGAAAAAGAAAACCTCATATGCAATAATAACATTATTATGAATCATTTATCTTGAGACAAAAGCACTTCAGTTTTCTATAAACTCAATAAGGAAGAGTTTAAGAAGCCTATTGACTAGAACTTTTAATGTAATTTTGAACAAAAAAATTCACAAACTAAGAGGCTTATACTGATATACTTTTTCAAGGTTAAGTACTACCGCACTGGTATTCTTAAGGGCTAATTACAAATACACGATTGGTATTGTAGCAGTTTTGCAAAGACATAGCCTAAGTTTTGGTTTTTTACAAAAGACATAATTCGTGTTAGTAGTTTTTCATTAATGGTATGTAAGGAGTATGTGGCATATTTTTATTGGCTAATTTAATAATTAAAGAAATAAATACGACCAAAAGTTATAAAAATGCATTAATTAAATATAAAAACTAAAAAATAAAAGTAAAAGGAAAGGAGTAGCAGCTGCTGCAAGGTCACTTGCCGGCTAGGGAGTTGACCGGCGGCCAAGTACACCACAACTGCAAGAATCTTTTGGCCGTAAAGCCTCGGTTGTCAGATTCATCATCATGTATCGAAAATCTGAGTGGATTTAACATTAGGTAGAAGAATCTACGAAATTTCACCTAAGTTAGCTACAATTTTGAGATCTCCTAACCACCATCCAAGGTCTTCAATGGGTGTTTGCAAATAGCTCAACACCCTACGACAAATCATTGTCCGTCTCTTCTATTACCTTCAGCAAAGAAAACAGGAACACATCACACTATGGCACCATCATCCACTCCACTTGTACTGTTAGACACTATTCTTGAGCAATCAACTAATGCTTCTAATAGAACACGTTCTCTAATTTGTGTAACCTTTTCAATTTTGTACCAGGCAACAAAGTCATCAAAGTGCTCTAATCAAATAGATTTTCCATTTCTTCTGCCTATTTTATTCAACTTTTCGTAACTAGATTCTTTTTATTTTTTTTTTCAATTTAACCAGCTACTATAATGGTCTATACTAGTCATGGTACCAATAATTAATAGAAAAAACATAAACTTTTGAAATAACAGCAATATACGATATTGAGAGACAAAACTTGAAAATAAATAAATAAATAAATAAAATCTGCATAAGCTTGGAACTAACTGTATATAAACTCAAGACAAATCCCATAAGGATTCGATGCAAACATGGCATGATCATTATTTATTCATATTATATTGGTTAATATAAATTTGGTTTGAGGTAGACCTGCCACAAATATGGACTTTGGCCTCAAAGCAGGAGATAAGATAGCTAGTCATTACTACAAACATGAAACCCTTTTTTTTTTCCCCCTTTTTGGGCCAACAGAGAAACATTTACTTTATTATTTCTTAACCATTAATAAATTGTGTACAAGTAGATTTGCTGACTCTATGATATGAAAAGCAAGAGAAATCTACCATTTTTGCTGTTCTCCCTTAAAAAAAAAAAGAAAATCTTTTAAAGAGCCCAAAAGACGTTGGACCTCTAGAGAATAAGGAACAGAAGCCCAATGTAAGCTTTGGGCTATTCCAAATAAAGCCTGATATAAAATCATGCAGTAAACTTAAATTATACCAACTCATTTCCTTAGCAATTTTAATAGCAAATTAGCCCCATTCTCATCAATGATTCAGCCTTCCTTCCATCTCCTACAATAACCCCATACCCACCAATTTGACCTTGTTCTTTTCCAAGTCGATGACCCAGCACCCCAGATGCCATATAGGCCGTCGAAGCACGTGTTATCCTTGCATGCTTGAATACTTTCCATTTCACCACATCAAGCATAGTTGGCGAAGATAATATCTTCCTAACAAAAAGACAGATTAGCCATCCTCAGATGGAGTTAGGCACCACTCTACACGTAAAATGCTTCATCTTAGCTAAACATAGTTAGACTTCATAAATATGTCCGTCTTTCATTTGAATTGTGTACTAATAAAGATGGTTTTGTCTGATGTGTTTCCTGTTAAAAGTGATGGAATGAGGCGATAGGAATAGTGTAGTTGCGTTTATTTCAATGCACAATATAGCTTTGGAAACCCAAGCAGGACATTGAATGTATCTAAATAGCAGTTGGTAATGCTTTGATTGAAATTTCACGCTTTGCCGAGCTAATCGAGCAATGCTTCCACCCTAAAAATGTTTTTCTTTCTTAGATATTATGCTTCATAAAACTTAAGGCCTCAACCTTCAATCTCTCCCATAGATCTCATCCATAGAGTTGGCGGACTAAAATATCTAAAAAGGTACAACACCTCACAGTACCTCATAATCTAAGTTCAAAGTACAAACTTCTTTGTTTTAGTTTTCATGAAAAATAATGGATTATATGCAAAAAAAAAAAAAAAGGAAAACTAAATATGAAAATATATCACAAGTATTCTTTAAAGTGATCTCAAATAATTGACTCACATGCATACTCTTTTGGATTCCTTTAGAAAAAGCACCCCTAACTAGTATAAAAAAAATAAGGAGAAAGAGGATCCATTTAGTTTAAGACCTCTATTATGTACTATATTCTCACCAAATATAAATCCGGCATAATTGAGACATTTCATTATCCATTCGCATCTCCTTATAATTTCCTCTAAGAAGCACTATGTCATTCCATCATATGCCTTATCCATATCAATCCCTAAAACACAAAACTTTTTCTCTAATTAATATTTTAAAAATAAAAAGAAAAGAAAAGCTCATACACAATAATCACATTATCACGAATCATTTATCCTAAGACAAAAGCACTTTAGTTTTCTATAGTAAACTTGTTAAGGAAAATTTTACACTATTGACTAAAACTTCTAGTATTTTGTACAAAAGGCTGCATAAACTAATAAGCTTATATTGATATGCTTTTTCAAGGTGAGGTATTGCTGTGTTGGTATTATTATATTGACAAGTCATTTATTTAGAGGTGATAGAATAAGAATAAAATTAGGTACTCTCGTTGGTATAACTAATGTTGTTGGTTACAGACCAACTTAGCTAGTTGGACTTGATACAACCAAAACTTGCCTTGAGACCGATCAATCCTCTTCAAGAACTTGTCTTTTAAATGACCCAGCCAATTCAACCATGATGTGGTCAACTTAACCAGGTTAAATGGATCAAAATGCATACCTTTAAAAAAAGAAGGGAAGATATCAACTAACAAAACCTCACAAAACTAATCTACTTTTACCTTTTTAGTTTTTTTCACCTTTTAGTTTTAGCTTGGGTTAATTACAAATACATGATCTATGTTGTAATAGTCTTGCAAAGATGTGATCTAAGTTATTTTTTCTTTTATAAGGACATTGCCCATAGTTTTTTCTTAATGACACTTAAGGGATATGTGACACACATTTGTTGATTGATTTAATAATTAAGTAAACTAAAGAAATATATATATAATTAAAAATGTGAATTTGTTAAATATAAAAATTACAAAAAAAAAAAAGAAAAAAGAAAAGGAGTAGTAGCAACTATAAGGCTACTTATTAGCTACCCTTGGCCATCATTGGTTGCAACCAACATTTTTGTGAGTTATGTGATCTACAAACTGGTGGTAGACGACCTCCCACTACACCAAAAAAAAAAAAAAAAAAAGCTCAAAAACCTAATGGGTTGAAGTCGGGTTGCATAACCCTTCAGGTTTTTGCTTCAAATTTCTTTTCTTTTTTTGTTTTTTGGTGTGTCTCTTTTTATCTTTAATTAATGCATTTTAATTATATTTATTTCTTTAATTTACTTAATTATTATTTCAAATAATAAAAGTATAACACATGTCTCTCAAGTATCATTAACGAAAAACTACAAAATACGAGTCATGTCTTTTAAAGGGAAAAAAAACTCAAGTACTCTTTTTGCAAAACTATTATAATACAAGTTATGTATTTGTGATTATGCCTATCATCTATGGGTTTTAGCTAGTAAAGATTGATTGCAGTTGGGTTTCACGCTACTGTATTAACCTACAAAACAAGGAATAGTGAAGACAGCTAGGGTGTTATCTAGTGTGACCGCTCTAATATTTAAGTCAATTAAGTGTGTAAAGTGAGTGAAAGTACTCAAATGTAAGGAGAAGACTCTATTAAGCAAAATATCAAGTATTTTATTGTTTAGTGATAGTTTTGTATTTATATAAGAGTAGAGCCGATAGTTGAAGAGTCGTTAGTGAGTAGAAGTTACGTCCACAAGTGGTGGGTAATAGAGTTGTAAGGTCCAATGTGGTTCATAAATGTAAGAGATAGTTGTTCACTCAGTTACTTAACCTTGTCTACAATCTCATTATTATTAGTGATCATTGTATTTGGGCAAGCCGTTTAATGGGCTTCGGTTGAGGCTAACCATGAAGATAGAGAGGTCGAATCTGGAGTAAGCGCAGCCTAGGTCATGAGCCCAATTAGATCAATACAAGCTTGAGGGGTCTAAGTCCAAAATGCCTTATCAATAATTCCTTTTAACTTTTATTTTTATTTCATATCCTTTCTAATCATTATTCATAATTTACATTACTAAAAATATCTGCATCTTTCTCATTCCATGATCTATTGGTTGCTTACAAGGGTCATAAATTTGAATTTGAATCCCCAGTATTGTTACCAAAGAAACCATGTAGAAGAAATTTTCATCTTCTACCCTACTTCAAAAAAAGAAATTAGAACAATACCAATACTAAATGTGAACGATTAGACCCTTTCTGTTAATAATGAATGATATTATTTGGAATAATAATAGAGAATCTAGCAAAATACTGAATTATGAGTCTTAAATGTAATAACACAATATAATTAAGAAAAAAGGAAAATAATATTGTTATTTTTAAAAATAATCTAGAAAATAGCACATTTTCAAAATTAATCCCAAAAATACCATACTTGAATTTGGTTTTTGAAAAATGTGATTTTATTTCAAACTAAATTCGATTTTTTAACAGCCGATTTTAATAACCAAACTTAAAATCAGCTCTTAAAAAGCCCATTTTAAAAATTTTAATATAATAATATAAAAAATGATAATTAATATACTCTTAGTGTATTGGTTAGTCCTTTGTACTTTATACTCTACATCGAAGGTTTGAATCCCAACTATTATACAATACCTTCTTTATTTTAATAGCAATATATGCAACCAAAATGTTTCTTTTAATGCAAAAAGTTGTAGCTACTGGTTTCGAACCCAACTCCCCTAGCAAAACATACATGCCTCAATCACTAAATAATATAGAATCTTAATAAAAATTTGGTATGATTATGATAAAATCGGCTTTTAAAAAGCCAATTTTTTTATAGATGTTGAGTTTACGTTTTCAAAAGCCAATTTTATATCAAAATTCATGAACTCACTTTTTTAAAAGCCAATTTTAGTACATTTTAAAATAATAAGTTAAAAAATCGATTTTAGGTATAGTATTTTTAGAATTATTTTTATAAAATGTTCCATTTTTAGGATTATTTTTTAAAAATACATTATTAATTTCCTCTTCCCATATATTTAAATCTAGGTACAAAGGATCACATAAATTACCTAGTGCAATTAACGTAAACATTTTCTTCCCATACAAAATAAGCAAGATGAGCAACAATATTAAGGCATTCCCTTCTTGAAAGCAATGAGGAATCTTACAAATCAAATCGCTAGTATTTCCTTGTAGTTTTTATATTGCATATATTTTTAATCCAACTATGGATTTGATTTTGTAGTTTTATATTTATTTTTGTTTTATAATTAAAATATGACTTATGTTTTTACTCTTTTATCAACCTTGATTCATTCTGTGATCAAACCCAGTTTAATCCCCTAGCTCTTGATCCTCTCACATGTCTAAGTTAACCTCTCTAACTAGTTCTAATTATATTGGGTATTACTAATGGTTCATTTACTTAGAGTAATATAGAGAAAATAAAATAACTAATCCTAGAATATATTTTATTACCTTATTTTTACAATAAAGGTCTAGTGAGGCGCAATGATGTATGCGGCTAAGACATCCTAACAGGCTAAGAGACTTAAGCCTTGTTCCTTCATACCTAGAATTTGGTTCAGGAACTTTTGTTCCTGGTAACTTTTTTATTCCTTTTATTAGTTCCTTGTGAAAGATGAAATATTTTATTCATTGTCAATAAGGACAAAAAATTAAGTTTTAGACAATTATATCCTTGATGAATGAGAAAGTTAATTAACTATTAATTATTTTTCAAAAAAGATCAAATAGGAGTACATTGTACTTTTGATTATATTCGTAATGGAATATTATAATTAATGATGTAAAATAAATGCTATAATAATTATTCCTTATAATAAAAAATTACACAAAGTAAACTATTGAAATTTATATTTCTAATTTATTCCTCATAATAGTCTTCCTAAAGCATAACTTTTCCCTTCCCCGATTGATTCCATTCGAAAAAGGGAAAATTATACTAGAGGGTATCAACAAAAAAGGAGTAAGTTAAAATAAGGTAATAATAATTCAAAAAGTTTAAATAAGATATTAACATTCCATTAAGTGATCTAAACAGAGGACCCCTTTGACCTGTAGTTATAACATTGTCAATGGCATCTAACATGGCTATTATGTACCATGTGGCTTTAATGGATGTTGACTTGGCATCTCATTAGGCTATATAATCGCGAAAAGAAAATTAAAAAATAAAAAAATAAAAACTTTTAAAAAGTTAAAAAAATTGAAATATAAAAAATATTGTGAAAAATAGCAAACAAAAACTATATTCTTTAATTAACATACATATATATATATTAGTTTAATTAATTGAAAAAATTAAAAGTTGGAAAGCATGGAAACATTTTAAAAATAAAAAGAGAAAAAATAAAAAAGGCCACCGTAGATTTAGGTAGCTAGATTGGCTACCAAAATGATCGTAGGGTTGTAACCCACCCTAAAACAAAAAAGAAGAAGAAGAAGGAAGTAAAGAAAAGAAAAGAAAACTTATCGTAAACATCCATCCATGGCTAAATTAAAGAAAGAAAGAAATAAGTTTGGAAGACTAAACTAATCCAATGACTCAATTGTGACCCCATCACATTTCCTATTTTTTTTTTTATTCAGCGATAGACAACCATCCATGACGATTTGGCAAGTTGTATGACCTACTTTTTAAATGAGTAACAACGCATTGCCATTTTGGTGGCCCCTTTTCCTTTCTTAATTTTTGCTCTTTTTTATTTTTCCATTTTTTTTATTTTTAATTAATTAAACTAATATATATATATATGTATATGTATGTAATTATAGAATACAATTTTTATTTTCTAATTTTTTCCATTTTTTTAATTATTCTTTAAACTTTTAATGAATTTTTTATGCTTTTTAAAAATCTTTTGTAATTACATGGCCTAATCAGTTGCCACGACAACACTACATAAGTGTCAAATGGCAAATGACAATTATGTTAGATGCTATTAATAATATTGTAGCAATAAGTTTATGAGATCCATTATTTGAACTATTTGATGAAACCTCGATACCTTATTTGAATTCTTTAAAATGTTATCCTCGTAAGTGAACTTACTCCCAAATGTTGATATTCTCTAATGTAATTTTTCCATTTAAGGAAATTAGCAACCGTAAACATAATAGAGAATTTACTTACTAAAAGACTAGTTGGTTGTTTTTACGACCCATAAACCCACAAACATGCCAACAAGACTGTGAAAACACTCATGAAAAGCTATTAGTTGCTAGCCCTTTCAATCGCACGCCTAAATAATGTTTTCTTAATCTCTTCGATAACCATCGATTCACATAGTACTCATTACATCTTCTAACAGTGCATCCACCCAATCTATACAATTATCCTAAGGGGTCATGTTATAGTTTACACTTTAACTTTATCAATTTTTTGCAATGATATACTTGAAATTTTGACTTGCCTAATCATCTATTTAATTAAATGTTTAGTTATCATTATATATATCTCAATGAGCTCCAATTTACACTATTCCAATGTGGTAACCGTCTACTGCCTTAAGGGAGTCACACGACCTCTCTAGAGTTGTAGGCACCCACTCATGGTAGCTAATTAGTCTCATAACCCACATTTTTAAAATAAGTCTCATCCCATTATTTTGCAAAGGGTATTCAACAATTACCTATAGGGGTAGTGTGACCTCTCTAAGGTCATGGGCAATTACCCTATTGGTTGATTGTACTAACTAAATTAACAATACAAATTAGAGTTAATTGACGTATATATAATGACAACTAAATCTTTAATTGAATATATAATTAGACAAATCAAACTTTAATGTATGATTGCAAAAACAATAAAGTTAAAATATAAATTGTAACATTAACCATATCCTAATATCTATTCCTTTTTCATGTAAACAGATTACTAAAGTAAACTTCAAATTTAGAAGCAATAAGATGCCTATTGTTAAGCCTGATTTTAATATTTTTTTTAGCCTGATTAGTATTAAACATTAACCCATTTAATACTAACCATTGACTAAGAGTTAAGGAAAACTGAGTTTTTTATTTTAGAAAATGTTTTCGAGTTGCCACCTGACTAGAGTTAGGAAAAAAGAGGGCTAGGTTAAATCGATTGTGTAAACCGATTTAACCTAGCCACTAGTCCACTTGAAAAACCAATTTTTAAAAAAAAGTTTGAAAACCAAAGATTTTAGATCTGAGGGGCTAATCTTTTCAATCCTTATGGGTACCACTACTAACTTTCCAAATTTAGATCTACCTTTCAAAATTACCTTTTTTTTAAATGAAATTCAATCACTAGTTCTAAATTTACGATTAAAATCAATTCATTTACATAATAATAATAAATCGAAAATATTTACAAAAAGGGGAAAAAAAAAGTTTTCCTATTTTAGGTTGCCCTATAGGTACCTATGTACCCTCTATTAAGAATTAGATTTTACGTAGTTTGTTTTATGAAAAATTTAATTTGTAGATTCATTTTAATCTTAAAAGATGGTTAAGTTTACGTCTCTTAACTAATCCATTTTATTTTGAAAATTTCTAAAAGAGTCCTAAATCAAGGTTTTTTTTTTTTGAAAGTTCTCAAAGTTAAAAAGTTCTAAAAGTATGCTAACTTTGAAAATAGTTTATTTGTTTTTATTTATTTGGAAAATTGATTTTTCTAAGTGATAAAATGATTTTTTTTTTCATTTTCATTTTATTTTATGTATTTATTTATTTATTTTTTCTTTTTTACGTTTTATTGTAAAAAATAAAAATAAACTTACCTTTATTTTGTTCCCTTTTCTTTTTTTTTTCTTTTCTTTTTCTCTCATTCATTTTTTCATATATTTTTTTTTAGTTACAATATAAGAGAATTAAAATAAATAAATACATCAAAAGAAAAATCGAAACAAAAACATAAAAGAAGCTGGACTAGTAGTATGAGGGTTGTGGAATTGGGTGCAAGTCGATTTAGCATATTTGGTTCTTGAACTTAGGTCACACTCAAAAGAAGAAGAAGTAAGGGGTGGCTCCGATGTGCTAGAGGTGGATTCAGACATCGAATTGAATGAAGAAAGTTGATTTCATGGGTTTATCATTGGTAAAATGGTGTTTGGCATGACTGCCAACACGAATGGTTGAGGGTTTATGGTTTTTAGTTGATAGTGGTTGGCAATGGCTCTTTATGATCACAACTAATGAGTTGTGGGAGCAAGGGGTGGTCGAGGTAGGTTTTTCGAAATGTCCTAATCGTTGTAATGTAGCTAGTTCATACCCAAGTAGCATCGTTAGTGGTGGTTTTGAAGGTGGGTATAAGGGTAATTAGGGTTCTTATGGTAGTGGCTTGGTGAGGTGTATAACAAATACGGTGTTGGTTAAGACTAGTGGAGTGGATGTATAACAAACACGACGTTGGTCAAAACTAGTGGAGTTCGAGTGATAGTAGCTTGGGGAAACTCATAAATGCTCTATTTCCACTTAAAAAGCTTTAAGTTTCTCCTATATTCTAGAGAAAGAGAGAGAGCATTTCAAAGCTAGAGAGAGCACTTAAGTGTAAGTGATCATAAATGATTCTAATGATGAATCATGTGATGATTGGAAGCTACTATTTATACTTGTTAAGCTTGGATTGATTTTAGCAAGCGCTTTAATGGTGGATGCCAAGCCTAGGAAGTACTTTAATGGTGAATGCGGCATTGACTAAGAAGCTCAATTAATCTTCGTTCAAAGAGAAAGTAGAGTGATTCTAGTGATATGAGCTATTGGAACGATAGGATTATAATGACTGGAAGCTTCTATTTTATCCATATTTGGTCAAATTCGTAGATTGCTAGAATTTCGAGTCAAGGTCATCTTTGATTTTCCAAAGTCGATTTGATCCACTAAACACCCAAATTGGGACATGTTCTTAAGCTAAATGCATACTATCTCAAGTAATCTTCATGATTTCACTATTAAATTAGTGAAATCATGAAAATAAATGGCTGAGAAAAGAGCACCTAAGGCTAGAAAGTGTGGGAAATGATGAGAAAATGAGGGAAAGTAGGGGAAAACAGATGCTAACGTGGTGTCATGTGGGCGCCACATGGCTAAACCATTGTGTGCTACATGTCAGGCGTGACACATGGCCTAATGGCCTCATGCCACGTGTACTCTGTTGTGAAAAGAGAAAAAAAAAAAAAAGAAAAAAACACTAGGTTAAGGATGGTAAATGGGCTAGGCACGTGAGTATAAGTACGATTAGACCTGTTCCGTGGGATGTCCAAGAATGAGCACTCGAGAATAGTAAAAGGCATGAGCACGAGTTGGCTTCGGCTCGAACACGCAAGCACAGGCATGCTGGGCACAATAGGGTTGGTAAGTTGTTTAGGTACAAGCATAAAAGCACATGGGTAATATGTTAGGCCTCTTTTATTTATTTATTTTTTTTGCAAATGTAAATAAAAATGGTATTTTAAGTATTTTTAATTTAGTAGTATATTTGATATATTAATTTATTTGTTAATACATTAATTAGTTCATTTTCCTTGTTACAATTATAATAGTTAGTGTGTCTTGTATGTAATTTTTAATTTTAAATATTATATTAAATTAACAAAAAGTTTATTTGATGTAATAATTTATTTGTTTAATCAATTGCTCTTTTTTTTACTAGAATTATATTATATCAATAAGTATAACATGTACCTTTTTTAATTTTAAATATTATATTAAATAAACAAAAAAACATAATAATTATTCTAATTTCCTTATATAATTTCATTTAACTAATCTATTTGTTTTAATTTAAATAAGCAAGTTGAGCTTAAGTAAGATATAAATGAATGATTTAGTAAATTAATAAACCTAATTTAATTAGGCAAATGTATTTTAAATTTAATTTAAGCGATAATATGTTCTTGAATTGAAGTAGGTAAATGTTATATGAAATTAGATCATTGGATCAAAGCAACATAAATTGTATGAACCTGACTTAAAGCGGATACACTAAGACTCGACATAGAGAGATAGAGACTTAATATGATAAATAGATGGGCATAAATATAAATTTAATTGTTAGAAGATGTAGATCAAATTTAAGGAAGTATAAATGAGTTAATTAGTTAAAACTAATATTTATCATGGAATGGAATAAAATATATTCCAATTAGTACTCATTGTCATCAATCCATTGCATCTCCTCTCCCCTTTCCATCGCCTGGAATGACCGCACGGTTTCTTTGTCTTCCTCACGACCAAAAATTGAACGTATACTCCCTTGTCTCCTCTTTTGAGCATCCCTCTAGTCTTTTAGGCATACAATGGCTTTGACAATTTCAGCCTTGAGCTGAAGGTGATGGTGGCTGAGGACTCACCCACCTAAGCTAAAAGTCGATTCAAAATACAACATTGAAGCTAGAGCCCCCCAAACATCCCTTACAATAATTGATAAGATAAGCATCATATGGGATTATACTATCTACCACTCAAAGACATCTACATTTACATCAACCTCATCTTCCTACAGGTATTGGATTTGGTATATCAATAGTTCACTGAAAGTGCCACTGGTAATCCTTGTATTCTAGCTTATTTGAGCAATCTGCCTACTCCTCTTCATAGCTGTTACATTAGAACTACTAGTATGAATGTTAGATTAAGATGATTGAGATGAAGGTTGCATTCTATCCCTATTGTCACACCCCGAAGCGGTAGAGTCGTAACAGTATCGCCGTATAAACCATTCTAAGATAAAAGTTGGCTTTACAACCGCTATCCTAGACCTAATCTACACAAGGCGTCCACGACTAACCCTCTTTGAAGTAAACAATTCGTAATTTAGATAAATCGTTTACCTAAAAAAGTAAGAAAATATATATATACACTAGAATTCAATTATTACAATTAACATTTACAACGTTTTACCGTAATCTATTTCTTAGTTAATACATTATTCAAAAATAAAACATTCTAAAATAAGGGCTTAGACCTTAAAAATATATGTTTGTTCTTCAAATGTTTTTCCTCACCCTTTAAGATCCAGCAGTTGCTAACTTCAGGGTAGTTGTAATCCATTTCTCAACCAGCACCTGCAATGACGTCTATAGGGATGTAAGCAACTACAACTTAATAAGTTAGGATGGAGGACGTAAAACTATACCACAAACACAAATAAGGTTATCAACCAACTAATTAGGAATAATGCAGACTCAAGCAAATGCTATCGCACGACGTTATCCGGCCCATCTTGAAATTAGAGAAATTACACCCACTCTAATCCGGGTTAAGGAGTTACTGTTAATACAATAGCTCACGACCAAACTTAGGCTCATGCAATAGACATACTGCTCCTCCCGCGACTACCTTCGAACCATTGACTTTACCCTTGCCGTAACCTCCTCACCTGTCACTTAGTTCAACTAAGGATGAAGAAGGGATTCATTATGCTATCCAGTGCTATCTCTTTCGAAGGGTTCGGTATTTAGCTAGAGAATCTTAGATTTCCCTTAATGGATTGCTATGCAGGTCCGATTTATGATTACAGGTCGTATATTTAATTAGGTCCAGTTTAGGGTGATCATATAATCAACTCAGAACAAGCACAATCAAGTACAATTTCAAGCCTCCAAAATACAACACTATATTAATCTCAACTTACTTGGACTCCTCGCTTTCTCATTCAAGGTCCGACTCGCTCAGGTTATCGCCAATCATCCTTATAACACAAATGTAATTTCAGTTTTTCATATAACTATTAAAGGTTAGTTTTATCCTATAACACTTATTGTTATCTTTTGTTTAGGGTTTAATAGATCTAATTATCTAGGTCTTAAGTCTTTTAAAATTATTCTTTGAATCGTGTTAAATTTTGTTTCAGTTTTCGCATTGATTTCTAAATTAGGTTTTTAACTTAGTTTTTTGTTAGAGATTTATATATACACCCTAAGAAATAATTCTGACCCATAACGTGAAATTAATCGCATTATCTTCAAATATCCTAAATATCATTTTTAGTCTTTAATTAGTATTCTAATCCGTGCAGTACGCCTAAATCCTAATTTAATTACTGTAAGCCCTAAAACCAAGCCAAGTAACCGTAGGATTGAACCTAGAACCCAAGGTTTAGGGCGATCGGTTAAAGGATCCGATCAAACCCAAATTAGAAACTATTGAGAGGAATATTAGTAAAAATGACCCTGTAAACTCAAATTTAAGAAAGTAAGTAGTAAAATAGGTGACTATAAAATTTTCAAATTTTAAGCATAATAACTGCTAATTACCGAAAAGGCGAAAAGTGTTATGAAATAACTAAGAAATTACTAGAGATAAATTATATGTGTACTAAAAATTTTAAAATGACCAAAATAATATTTAGGAATGTTCACGTGTACCCTACATGTATTTACGTGTAGATAAAAATACGCGTAATTGCTAAAATAGGCTGAAAACTAAGTAAATAATTAAAGAAAAATATAAAATAATTATAAAAAAATCAGAAAAAATTAGGATAAGATAACTGCAACAAGGTCAAGTCGTGGACAGAAAAGAAAAAAATTAACCAATAAGAATTTGACAAACTAAAAGCCTAAAATCAAGGAAATGGGGCAAAAATCCCATCAAATTAATGCACATTAATTACCACATTTGTCTATAAATAAGGAAAAAATTCTCAGAAGTCATTTGGCTAGTTTGTGATCTGAGAAAAATCGAAACACAACAAAAATCGAGAGAAATTCCAGAAAAAAAAAAAGAAAAGAAAACTGTGCAGATTAGCAAGGTGAACTAGAACCACCACCCACCACCACCTGGAACCGAACCACCACCACCACCCTACACTAGACCCACCGCCTGGACCGGCCGACAGCCTTGGACCGGGTTTGGACGGCCAGAAAGCTTCGAACCGGTTAGTCATTTATTCACCCCGATTTTTGTATAATTTTGTAAAATTAGTTATTTTGTCTAGAAAATTATGAAAATTGTTATTCTGAGGTTTTATTGTATGTATATTTAGGGAAAAATATTGGTTTAGTTTAATTAGATCTGAAAATATAGGGTCCCTAACAAATTGTTCAAAACCGAGCATTAGTAAACCGGAAAATAAATAGGCTTAGGGATGTACTTTGGAGTTCAAAATTTTTCTGTAGGATGCTCATTTGATGTATAACAGTGCTATGAAGCCATTTTTTTAAAATTAATTTTCGAAATTTTTAAGTTAATTTTTAGCCCTAAAATGATGGTAAAATTGGGTGATTAAGGGTTAATTAAGTGATTAGGATGTTAATTACTGATTTGGATCTTAATTAGAGGTTTAGGGAAGTTAATCTCTGTAGTGGAACCTTAATCCTAGCCTTTAGGTACTAAGTATGGTTAATTAGGGCAATTAGGTAAATAATATAATAAATTAGTAATATGTGAAAATGTAAATTAATAAATCTAAAAAAAATAAGGTTATTAGATAATATTATAATTGAAATCAGAAAAATAATAAATCTGAAATAATATTTAATTTTAAGTAAATATCTTAAAATGTAATATTTTTACACATCGGGAATAAATCCGATACCTCAATTAGGGTTAGCATGTACCGAATAGTTAGAATACCAAAATTTCGACCTAATAGAATATTTGAATACCCAAACATAATGTGATTAACGTCACATTGGGATTTGAGCCTAATTACGACTTAGGAATTAAAACTAGAATCTAGTTTAGGAACCGAACCCCAGAATAAAATACAACGAATTATTAATACGTTGTAGGTATACATGAGGAAAATGAGTTACATTATAAATTAGAATAAGAATCCATAAAATATAAGTACTAAAAGAACCTATTTGTATTATAGGACACTCAGGAACAAATCAACTCGCAACTAGAGGATCGAGCGATTGAGCGAATTCAAGTAAGTTGGGTTATTGCTTAATGTAATAGAGTACTAGTTTCGTAGTACTCGGAGACTTAGGCTTGTATATGATTGTGATTGTAAATAGTTTGCGCATATGCTTGATGTATCTGAATTCGTGCTGGAATTTGTACTGTGAATGACTTTGTGACTGATTGAATTGGTATGAACTTGTTGAACACCCTAACCGGCATTTAATCTCAGTCGACCCTAATAACCGAAAATGTCATGCATTGCAACCCGTTAGGGGATCATAGGACTCTCCAACCAAATACCGACCCCTTCGAAAGGGATAGCGCAGGATTGCAAAACGGTCCCTTCTTCATCCTCAGTCGAACTAAGTGACAGGAGAGGAGGTCGCGGCGGGGATGGAGTCAATGGTTCGAAGGTAGTCGCAGGAGGAGCGAGGTCTCCATTGCACAAGCCTGGGTTTGGTTGTGAGCTGCTGCATAACATGGAACTCCTCAACCCGGATTGGAGCGGGTGAAATTTCTCTAATTTCACGACGGACCGGACTACGTTGTGCGATGACACTTGATTTTTGCATTGCATGAAAATAATTGTTTGATAACTCTGTTTGTGCTTGTATGCATTCATGAGTCTCCAATTCAACTTACTGGGCTTTAGTTGCTCATACCCTTATAGATCCTTTTGCAGGTTCTGATTTGTGAACACTTCAAGTACTATGCCGCCCTATAATTATCCAGAGGTTAGTCTTTTTGAAGCCAGGGGTGTGAGAATCAAGTTATTTCGCAAATGTGTAACTAGACTGACCTTGTAGTTAAAGGTTGAAGACTGTTAGTTATTCTGTAAATTAGTAAACTGTAGTTATTATGTAAAACTTCCTGGGAAGCTCTGTGGACTTATTTATAATTATCTATGTTTTATAGGACTTTGTGATAATTATCATAATTGTAGTATAATTATTACTCGAACTGTTTACTTCAAAGCGAGGAGTCGTCGACGCCTTGTGTAGATTATCTCTATGGTAGGCACTGTGAGGCCAGTTACTATCATAGAATGGTTTACACGGCGGGAATGTTGCGACTTTGCGACTTCGGGGCGTAACAGTTCTCGGTTGGTAACAGAGCGTAGTTTTAGTAAACTCGCTTTGAAGCGTCATACCTTAAAAGAAATAGATATTTTAGGAATATTGAGAGTGGGTAAGACTAAGTGGGCGATAAAAGATTGTATAACATAAGTAACCTTAATCTTTAACATAGGAAATATTAATTGGTTTAAATACACTTACAGGGTCGAAGGGGAGAACTGATTCATAGTTGGATGCGATTTGGATGGAATGGAGAAGTATCTCCCATTGATTATAGGGTTAAATTACAATGGTTACTGATGGAACTAGCTGATTGGAATATATTTAGGACAGTTGATGAGATTATCAATAAGTTTCATGATCGAATGTGCTATAGCTGGAAGGATGAGTAGGCATGGATGGAGACGAGTTTAGGCCCTCAGTATAATAGATACACCGCTATAGCAGCTTTTGAGCAAAAATGGTTGGAGAAGGAGGGAATTATAACCCTAATGATGCCCTTACGGTATTTTCCTGCTAGGTTAGAGGATGGGAGACCATACCCTGCCAGTATTGCACACATCCTTGCTGATATCCCATATATTCCTAGATAGTACCCACCAGGGATCATTAATTGGTTTCCACAGTTTCCCAAGCCTGCTGGGGATGGTATAGAGATACCATTGAACTTTAGTCCTGAACCTGAACCTGAGATACCAGGACCACCACCAGAAAACCCACCTCCAGTTGAACCCCAAGAGGATGGAGTTCATATAGAGGAAGACCCTGAAGAGGACCCAGAAGAAGAAGAAGATCCAGAAGAAGACCCTGAAGAGGAGCAGGAAAACGAGGATGAACCTGGTGTAGACCTACATGCTTTGCTCATGCAGGTGATTGCAGACACCGGGATAGCTGGAGTAGGAACTGGTAATCCAGTTGAGTCGGATGATGATGAAGTACAGGAGGTGATTGTGATCCCTGAGACTCCAAAGATAATATATATAGACTCTGCATCAGAGAGTGAGCATGAGGACCATTCAGTTGGAGGCCATATGGATTATGATCCCTTTGATGAGGTAGCTGCTACGGATTCAGAGGAGGACTAGTTTAGTTGGATGACTGACATGTTTAGTTAGGTAGATTTTTTTATATGATCCAGTAGCGATTTTGATGGAAACTGATGTATTTTGAGATCTTTTGATGTATTTTGACTTTTGATGTATTATTTTTTTTTTTACTTTTGATGTATTTTGTAGCATCTGGATCAAGTTAGATGTACACTGTAAGTAAGTTGCTGTAGCCAGTTGATGCACTTTTTGTCCTGTACAGTTGCAAAGATCGAGTCTGTATTAAGTTATGTAAGGAATGAAGTAATCGAGTTGTAAATTTGATGTATGTATTTTAAAGTTATCGAGTTGTATCTTTTATGTTGAAGTTGTAATAGTAATGATGTAAGGTTGAATGAAATATACAGTGAAAGTTAGATTTCTAAGTACGTTGACTCTAATACTATTGTCATTACTATTTGATATGAGTACATATTGTAAGCATTTATTTAGTTATAAATATTCTCTAAACAAAAGTAGGGATAACTTATAGATAGATATGAATGCAGGATTATAAGTTAAACTAGTAAGTGATTATGGCTGAAGCTGGAAACGGAAGTAATCAAGGAGGAACTGAAGGGAATCAAAACCCTCCACCACGAGCACCATCACCACCAAGAGAACAACATAGACAAGATTTACCTCCACCGCCTCCACAAGAAAATATGCCTATTGGGCAAATACTTGCCAGTATGCATACGATGATGAGACAGCAAGGAATGTTGATTCAACATCTTATGACTGGTGGTAATGTGGGAAACCGAAGACCCCAAGAAGTTGAACAACGAATAGAGCGACCTCAAGAGGTAAATAAATTTCCTGAGTTTATAAAAGCCAACTGTTATTTTGAGGGGGAGATAGGTAGGTCAGATGTGGCTGATGACTGGTTAGCCCAAGTTGAACGGAGTTTTGAGGCTTTTAGAGTCCCTGAATCCCAAAAGTTATCTTATGGTACATTCATGCTAAAGTTAGCTGCAAGAGTATGGTGGGACTCGAGAGCAAGGCAACTTGGAAATAACATTGATTGGCAACAATTTAAGGAGGAATTCAGGAAGGAGTATTTCCCTCATAGTGTCCAAAATAAAATGGTGCGAGACCTGTTTGAACTAAAGAAGGGAGGTATGAGTGTAACCCAGTATGAGACTGAGTTCAACAGATTGTTACAATATGTACCTGGTTCATACCGAGACAATATAGAGTTGAAGAAAGATTTATTCCTTACTGGATTTGACCCCACAATGTGTTGCAAGCTGCTGGATTATGGTTTTACCACTTACAATGAAGTGGTAGATAAGGCAAGACAATTAGAAGATAATCGTGTGAGGATGCAAGCAATGTGGAGTCAAAAGATTAATAAAGGATATCGACTAGGACCATCATTTAAGAGATCATATCCCGGTGCCTCTAGTAGCAATTCTGGACTGAAGAGAAGGAGACCAGTAACTCTGGCTAGTAACCTAGCGCAGTCAATACCGAGTGTGAGTTTTTATGACAAGGATGGTAATGTCAAATGCTGGAAGTGTGGTGCAAATCATTTTCCAAGAAATTGTACTCAGCTAAAAGGGAAATGTTTTATATGTGGAGATCCGAACCATGTGCTGAAGGCATGCCCTAAGATGAAATTGGTAAAGTGTAATAAGTGCGGTAGAAAGGGCCATTTCTCCAGATACTATCCACAGTTTGTACAAGGAGCTAAGCGAACAGAAGGTTTTGATAACACCACTGCACCTGCTCGTATCTTTGCTTTGGAGGATATGGAAATTGAGGAAAATGAGGATTTTTCGGATTTTATGGAAGAGTACTACCGTGATGATGTTGAGGAGCTCATGGGAGTGGAAGAAGAAAATGATGAAGGACTTATAACTGGTATGTACTCAGACTATTTATTTTAATAATAATTCTAAGTGTGAATTAAATTGAAATTTTTGCATTTTAAGATTTATGAATGTTGGTGTAGTTGGTAACCATAGTAATAGTACATTCCAGGACATGTGCTGATAAATGGACAACCTGCTTTTGTGCTGTTTGATACTGGTGCATCTCATTCCTTTGCAAGTCGGAAATTTGTAAATGAACAAGAGATTAGTGTGGTTACTGTTAATGTAACTTATAAAGTTAGAACTCCGACTGGGGAGAAGGTAACAACACGAGAAGTAGTAGCTGATGGTAGGATAAAAATTCAAGAGAAGGAGTATCCTATAAGTCTTGTGATATTACCTCTACAAGGGTACGATGTCATAGTAGGAATAGATTAGTTGTCAAAGAATAAAGCTATTATGGAGTGTAGGAATAAAATTGTCAATCTTAATGATGGAGAAACAATATTTCAAGGAAAAGCTGGTGGAAATAGGTTGAATTTATCAGTGATGGAGATATGTAATGAACAATTTGAGACAAGAGTAAAGGAGGGTGATTGGAAATTTTGTTAGGTGTTTGCTGTGGACGCAGAAAAGGAAATACCCAAGGTAGCAGACATACGAGTAGTGAATGAGTTTCCAGATGTATTTCCGGAGGATTTACCAGGGTTAGCTCCACCCCGAGAGTTGGATTTCAATGTAGAATTAGTTCCTGGAACTGAACCTATTTCGAAAGCTCCATATCGGATGTCACCCATAGAACTTCAGGAACTAAAGAAGCAACTTCAGGAGCTATTGGATAAGAAGTTTATTCGACCGAGTGTTTCACCATGGGGAGCACCGGTATTGTTTGTGAAAAGAAGGATGGTACTATGAGATTGTGTATAGACTATCGGGAGTTAAATAAGGTTACCATTAAGAATAGGTATCCGTTACCTCGCATTGATGATTTGTTTGATCAACTCCAAGGTGCTACTGTGTTTTCTAGAATAGATTTAAAATCAGGATATCATCAATTGAGAGTTAAGCCGGAAGATGTACATAAGACTGCATTTAGAACTCGATATGGTCATTATGAATTTTTGGTGATGCCATTTGGCTTAACAAATGCTCCGGCTGTATTCATGGACATGATGAATCGTATATATCAACCATACTTGGATAAGTTTGTTGTGGTGTTTATTGATGATATTTTGATTTACTCAAAAACCAAGAAGGAGCATGCAGAACATTTACGATTGGCATTGCAGAAGTTGAGAGAGAATCAATTGTATGCCAAGTTAAATAAATGTGATTTTTGGTTGGATAGGATTGCTTTTCTAGGACATATTATATCCGGTGAAGGAATCTCTGTAGACCCTGATAAAGTGAAAGCAGTAATGGACTAGAAGCAACCAACCACAGTGACTGAGATAAGGAGTTTTCTGGGCATGGCTGGATATTATCGACGATTCATAAAGGATTTTTCCAAAATTGCTAAACCGTTGACTCGATTGACCCAGAAGGATATAAAGTTCGAATGGAGTGAAGATTGTGAAATGAGTTTTCAGGAGTTAAAGAAACGACTGGTTGCAGCACCAGTATTAACATTACCTGATCCGGATAAGCCTTATAATGTGTACAGTGATGCTTCACGGAATGAATTAGGTTGTGTATTGATGCAGGATAGAAAAGTTGTTGCATATGCATCAAGACAATTGAGGCCACATGAAAGGAATTACCCAACTCATGATTTGGAGTTAGCTGCTGTAGTGTTTGCCTTAAAGATTTGGGGACATTATCTTTATGGACAACGGTGCGAGATGTACACTGACCATAAGAGTTTGAAGTATTTCTTTACTCAAAAGGAGTTAAATTTAAGGCAAAGAAGGTGGTTAAAACTGATTAAGGATTATGATCTGAATATAAATTACCACCCTGGAAAGGCCAATTTGGTGGCAGATGCATTAGGTCGAAAGAATTATGAACAGGTTACATTATTGTTAACACCTCAACATGAATTAGTGCATGAATTTGAGAGAATGCAAATTGGGTTTGATTGGTGTGAACCTAATAGCCAGTTAATGAACTGGGAATTGCAACCTACTTTATTAGAGAGAATCAAGCAAAAGCAAGAGGAGGATAGGGGTCTGATGGAGATAAAAGAGAAATTGAGCAACGGACAGGACCCTGACTTTAAGGTGGATGATAGAGGTCTAATAAGGTTTAGAGGAAGAATATGTGTACCACAAGATGCAGACATAAAGAAGCAAATTTTGGACGAAGCACACATTACAGGTTATACTGTGCACCTGGGAGGAAATAAAATGTACCAAGATCTAAAACTTATGTACTGGTGGAATGGGATGAAAAGAGAAGTGGCACAATATGTATCTGAGTGCATGACGTGTCAACAAGTCAAAGCAGAACACCAAAGACCAGGTGGACTATTGCAACCTTTAGAAATACCGCGATGGAAATGGGATCATATTACCATGGATTTTGTAGTAGCATTACCAAGGACTCAAGTTGGATACGATTCCATTTGGGTAGTTGTGGATAGATTAACGAAGAGTGCACATTTCTTACCTTATCGGACTGGTGATTCAATGGAAAAGATGGCTAGACTGTATGTCCGAGAAATAATAAGGCTACATGGTGTTCCTGAGAGTATTGTTTCTGACCGAGATAGTCGGTTTGTATCCAATATTCTGGGAGAGCTTACATAGAGCTTTGGGCACAAAGTTGCAGTTTGGTACCGCCTATCACCCATAAACAGACGGGCAGTCTGAGCGAACGATTCAAACTTTAGAAGATATGCTACGAGCTTGTGTGTTGGATTTTGGAGGTGATTGGGATAAATATTTACCGTTGATAGATTTGCCTATAATAATAGTTATCATGCAACGATACAGATGACGCCATATGAAGCACTATATGGGAGGAAATGCAGATCGCCACTGTATTGGGATCATGAAGAGTATGCCATGATTAGACCAGACATGATCAATCAAACGAGTGAGAAGATTAAGATTATACGACAACGGATGAAGGAAGCTCAGGACCGTTATAAAAGTTGGGCTGATTTGAAGAGAAGACCCTTGGAATTTGAAATGGGTGATCATGTTTATATTAAAATAAGCCCATTCAAAGGACTTAGACGGTTTGGTTCAAAGGGAAAACTGAGCCCACGATACATTGGTCCATTTAAAGTGTTAGAGAAGGTTGGCAATGTATCGTACCGAGTAGCTTTACCTCCAAGTCTATCAGGCTATCATAATGTATTCCATGTATCCATGTTGAGAAGATTCATTAAGAACCCGAATGCAATAGTGGAAATAGAGCCAGTGGAGTTAACGAGGAATTTTCAACTGGTGAGACAACCCATAAAGATCTTGGATAGCCGGGTTCAGAAGTTAAGGAACAGAGATATCGAGTACGTAAAGATTCAATGGAATGAAGGTCCAGACTTGGAGATGACTTGGGAACCAAAAGCTGCGATGATGGAGCAGTATCCATGGCTTTTCTGATTTCCAGGTTAGTAAAAGTATACAAGTTACTGTATTTAGTCAATTAAGTGTAAATTAGATGTACAGAAGTTTTGAGGACAAAACTTTTTTGAAGGGGGGTGGAATTGTAAACCCTAAAGTCAAGCCAAGTAACCGTAGGATTGAACCTAGAACCCAAGGTTTAGGGCGATCGGTTAAAGGATCTGATCAAACCCAAATTAGAAACTATTGAGAGGAATATTAGTAAAAATGACCCTGTAAACTCAAATTTAAGAAAGTAAGTAGTAAAATAGGTGACTATAAAATTTTCAAATTTTAAGCATAATAACTGCTAATTACCGAAAAGGCGAAAAGTGTCATGAAATAACTAAGAAATTACTATAGATAAATTATATGTGTACTAAAAATTTTAGAATGACCAAAATAATATTTAGGAATGTTCACGTGTACCCTACATGTATTTACGTGTAGATAAAAATACGCGTAATTGCTAAAATAGGCCGAAAACTAAGTAAATAATTAAAGAAAAATATAAAATAATTATAAAAAAATCAGAAAAAATTAGGATAAGATAACTGCAACAAGGTCAAGTCGTGGACAGAAAATAAAAAAATTAACCAATAAGAATTAAATTAACCAATAAGAATTTGACAAACTAAAAGCCTAAAATCAAGGAAATGGGGCAAAAATCCCATCAAATTAATGCACATTAATTACCACATTTGTCTATAAATAAGGAAAAAATTCTCAGAAGTCATTTGGCTAGTTTGTGATATGAGAAAAATCGAAACACAACAAAAATCGAGAGAAATTCTAGAAAAATAAAAAAAATAAAAAAAAAACTGTGCAGATTAGCAAGGTGAACTAGAACCACCACCCACCACCCACCACCACCTGGAACCGAACCACCACCACCACCTGGAACCGAACCACCACCACCACCTTACATTAGACCCACCGCCTGGACCGGCCGACAGCCTTGGACCGGGTTTGGACGGCCAGAAAGCTTCGAACCGGTTAGTCATTTATTCACCCCGATTTTTGTATAATTTTGTAAAATTAGTTATTTTGTCCAGAAAATTATGAAACTTGTTATTCTAAGGTTTTATTGTATGTATATTTAGGGAAAAATATTGGTTTAGTTTAATTAGATCTGGAAATATAGGGTCCCTAACAAATTGTTCAAAACCGAGCATTAGTAAACCGGAAAATAAATAAGCTTAGGGATGTAGTTTGGAGTTCAAAATTTTTCTGTAGGATGCTCATTTGATGTATAACAGTGCTATGAAGCCATTTTTTTAAAATTAATTTTCGAAATTTTTAAGTTAATTTTTAGCCCTAAAATGATGGTAAAATTGGGTGATTAAGGGTTAATTAAGTGATTAGGATGTTAATTACTGATTTGGATCTTAATTAGAGGTTTAGGGAAGTTAATCTCTGCAGTGGAACCTTAATCCTAGCCTTTAGGTACTAAGTATGGTTAATTAGGGCAATTAGGTAAATAATATAATAAATTAGTAATATGTGAAAATGTAAATTAATAAATCTAAAAAAAATAAGGTTATTAGATAATATTATAATTGAAATCAGAAAAATAATAAATCTGAAGTAATATTTAATTTTAAGTAAATATCTTAAAATGTAATATTTTTACACATCGGGAATAAATCCGATACCTCAATTAGGGTTAGCGTGTACCGAATAATTAGAATACCAAAATTTCGACCTAATAGAATATTTGAATACCCAAACATAATGTGATTAACGTCACATTGGGATTTGAGCCTAATTACGACTTAGGAATTAAAACTAGAATCTAGTTTAGGAACCGAACCCCAGAATAAAATACAACGAATTATTAATACGTTGTAGGTATACATGAGGAAAATGAGTTACATTATAAATTAGAATAAGAATCCATAAAATATAAGTACTAAAAGAACCTATTTGTATTATAGGACACTCAGGAACAAATCAACTCGCAACTAGAGGATCGAGCGATTGAGCGAATTCAAGTAAGTTGGGTTATTGCTTAATGTAATAGAGTACTAGTTTCGTAGTACTTGGAGACTTAGGCTTGTATATGATTGTGATTGTAAATAGTTTGCGCATGTGCTTGATGTATCTGAATTCGTGCTGGAATTTGTACTGTGAATGACTTTGTGACTAATTGAATTGGTATGAACTTGTTGAACACCCTAACCGGCATTTAATCTCAGTCGACCCTAATAACCGAAAATGTCATGCATTGCAACCCGTTAGGGGATCATAGGACTCTCCAACCAAATACCGACCCCTTCGAAAGGGATAGCGCAGGATTGCAAAACGGTCCCTTCTTCATCCTCAGTCGAACTAAGTGACAGGAGAGGAGGTCGCGGCGGGGATGGAGTCAATGGTTCGAAGGTAGTCGCAGGAGGAGCGAGGTCTCCATTGCACAAGCCTGGGTTTGGTTGTGAGCTGCTGCATAACATGGAACTCCTCAACCCGGATTGGAGCGGGTGAAATTTCTCTAATTTCACGACGGACCGGACTACGTTGTGCGATGACACTTGATTTTTGCATTGCATGAAAATAATTGTTTGATAACTCTGTTTGTGCTTGTATGCATTCATGAGTCTCCAATTCAACTTACTGGGCTTTAGTTGCTCATACCCTTATAGATCCTTTTGCAGGTTCTGATTTGTGAACACTTCAAGTACTATGCCGCCCTATAATTATCCAGAGGTTAGTCTTTTTGAAGCCAGGGGTGTGAGAATCAAGTTATTTCGCAAATGTGTAACTAGACTGACCTTGTAGTTAAAGGTTGAAGACTGTTAGTTATTCTGTAAATTAGTAAACTGTAGTTATTATGTAAAACTTCCTGGGAAGCTCTGTGGACTTATTTATAATTATCTATGTTTTATAGGACTTTGTGATAATTATCATAATTGTAGTATAATTATTACTCGAACTGTTTACTTCAAAGCGAGGAGTCGTCGACGCCTTGTGTAGATTATCTCTATGGTAGGCACTGTGAGGCCAGTTACTATCATAGAATGGTTTACACGGCGGGACTGTTGCGACTTTGTGACTTCGGGGTGTAACAATTACCGAATTCACTCCCGTTATGAGAAAATCTTATATTTTTCATATAATTACTCTAATTTAAGTTTCCTATCAAATTTATTATATATTTCTATTATTATCATAATATCAATTCTAACAAATATTTTCTTAATTATTAATTTCTCATAATTACATATTACATATTATCACCTAATATGTACAAAATGTACATATCTAATATTTCCATCACTTCAAATATTATCTCCCAACATCAATTAACATTTCAAAATGTTTAAATTCATCACAAATCAGATTTGAACCTAATTATCATAAATTACCAAATTAACTTAAAATGTATTATTTTTCCCTATTACTTTTTTACTACATAATTATCGTAGTAATTATATCTAACACCATAAATGCTACAAGTATCATACTTCATCAGATTTCAATATCTTAGAACATATAATTCTATATCAAATCATTAATTACCCATTTAATTACTTAATTAATCCTAAATTACTCATTTTATACCTCATTTTAAGGCCTAAAAATTATCTAAAATTTTCAAAAATTCATTTTTTAAAAAAGGCTTCGTGGCACTATTCTATATCACCTAAGTAATTTACAGAAAAATTTTGGACTCAAAACTATACTCCTAAGGTCATTTATTTTAAAATCGAAACACGTTCGGTTTTGCATGATTTCTTAAAGATCATATATCATGGGACATATTTTCATCAAAATAATATTTTTTTCCTAAAAATACATACTAAAATATTCCAAAATAACAAAATTCATAATTTCCTAGGAATATTTACTATTTTTATAAAATTACACAAAATTAGGTTGGAAATTGAACTCACCAGTTTGGGTGACTCCGGCCACCATGTCGACCCACTTAGGTGTTGCCACCACCGTGTGGTGGTGGTGGCCATTCACTCCCAGTTGCTCGTCGAGTCCAGGTTTTCCTTAGAAGCCCTAACTATACAAATTTTAGCTAAATTTTTGTAAAACCCTAATTTATTCTCAATTTTGCCTCTCTAATTTCCTAAACTTCCTGATATCCAAAATGAGCTTTTGAAAAATTTAGGGTATTTATAGAAGTCTTAGAGAATTATTGTGTATTAATTTAATTAGACAATTACCTTATTTTCTTCTAATCAATCTTTTGTGTTGTTCTAATTTAATAGGCTAATTTTTTTTTTTATTTTCCTCAGCTATCATGACCCAAATCTGGATCATTCCTTATTTTTTTCTAATTTTTCCTTAATTAATTATGAATTTTCTTTAATTATTTAGTATTATTTTAGCACATTTCACGTATTTTAAGTAATTACGTATATTTCTACCTATATGTAAATTTATATATAGTACAAATAAATATTATTAAATATTATTTAGGTTATTCTATGATTTTTAGTATACATATAATTTATCTCTAGCGATTCATTAATTATCGAAATACATTTTTACACATTTTTGATAAATAACGAGTTATATATATATAATTTGAAAATTTTATATATTTTTTTATTTTATTACTTATTTTCCTAAATTCAAACTTACAGAATCACTTTTACTAATATTTTTAGCTTTATTTAATAATTTTGGCTTGATCAGATCATTTAAACAATCACCCTAAATTCTATAAGTCAAACTTTGGATAGCTGATTGTGGATCTTACACCTATGATAGATGAACAAAGATTTGAGCACGCTCTTAGCTTTTGTGTTGTGCCTCGCAGCTTCAGTCATAACATCTTCATGCCAACATTTTGGTAAAATTCCTCTAGCAAATTATAAGTACTATAAAACTTATAACGTGGATCCAACATTGTAACAACATAAAACAAGAAAGGAAAGGAGCAAAAATACACAAGCAATTTAGCCTTCATCACTGCAACAGTAGGAAAGAGC
Source organism: Lumnitzera racemosa (assembly GCA_024138005.1). NCBI lineage: Eukaryota > Viridiplantae > Streptophyta > Magnoliopsida > Myrtales > Combretaceae > Lumnitzera > Lumnitzera racemosa. Next base: position 6,305,538 of record JAMXBC010000012.1, read on the forward strand.
AACGATTTATTTGTAAAGTGTATCAATGTGTAAACAATATCAATGAGACTTGAGAGTACAACATTGCTAGTAGGATAATAGTAGCTGGATATAATCCTTGTTGGGTAGACAAAGGCACTCAGCAAGTTACATAAGCTGCTTGTTTTCTTCCAACCTGCCATACAAATACGACTAAGCTTGGGCTCTTGGCTTGCTTTCCGATGGATGTAAGAGTTATAAAAAATGGTCAACGCCTTCCAAACCTAGATTACTAATTAAGAAAGTGTTTAGTATGAAGCATTACTATAAGGTAAGAACAAATTATATCTCTAAATAAACATTAAACACAATGAATGTAATAATAATTTTATGTAATACAAATTGTTAACCTTCAATGATTTGTCTAACATCTTGTGTATAGAATTCCATCGTATGATAACATTGCAGGATGGGATGAATAACTCGTACTTTTCATTCTGGTAGCAATTGGTATACTCCAAGTGTTTCCATTTGCTATGATGGATACAATTTATTACAAAACGGATCTTGATAAGGTGATTTACTATCTCATAAGCATTCATGCCATCTTGCAATGTAAGATTTAGAATGTGGCACATGTAATGGATATGGAAAAGCTTACCTTCGCAAATTGGGTTCGATTGCTATTTCAATGATCATATCGTTGCAGTGTTTGCGAATGCAATATCAAAGGCAATACTGAATAACTTACGAATGTAGTAGGTCCAAATTATATCCAAGATGTTAAATGTGATTATCGAACCTGTGTGAGCTTTTGAGAACAACATAAATGCAATGACCTGCTTCTACACCACCCAATTTTTGTCGATCCAATGTGTCATGACACAAATATAACTGTCATTAATGTCGATGAGTAGTGATTTCCATATGTTTGATGTAAAAGAAACACTGTATAACAATATGAATGGCATTGAGAATAACAAGAATTTTGTAACAATAGTAATCTAAATAATTTTGAGGGAAAAATTTGGATTCATGTTACCTAGATTCAAGACTATATAGCTGCTCCTTTAACTATTCGCATTTACGTATGAACAATTAAATCATTTCATTTCAAAGGATTTGCCGCCTTGCATGCTTATATTCTAGCTATAATAAGCCTGATGTTCGTTCTCCAAAGTCTTAATGGCCTGCTACGTGGAACGAAATACTGACAATTGCTATCATTTGAATGAGAGTTTCCCGTGTCTCTTCTTAGTTGAATATAAGCGGTATGTCACTTTCCTCAATAGCTGACAAAGTTCTTGTTAATTGACCATTTAGGACTCAACCAATGGTTTGTTTTTCTTCCGATAAATCTTTAAATGTCGTGTAAGGTGGCCTGTTCCCAATGTAGACTTTTCGAATAAAGGTTTGTACCATGTCATACACCTAACAACATCTTCTCCAACTATAACAACAAAATAATTCAAAACATTGCTTTTTTACCTCCTCCGTCCTCCGGATGAACCCTCAGCCGTAATAGAACTAGTATGGCTTAGTGATCCTCCATACGACTAACTATGCGAGGGGTCTTCTATGTAATCCTCCTAGCCATAACAAGACAAGTATAATTACAATATGTTTGGTTAATTATTTCACAATCGATATCTATACCAACTAAAAATGTAAATTCACTTTTACTAATGGAAGATGATCCAAAGGACACATACCACATTGAAATCCTCGTAGGCATTCGCATTTCCACTAGCCATTGAAGGTGTCTATTGCATTCAGGCAGAGGAACATCCCTAAACAGATTAGCATAAGTAACAGAAGGAGTGGTAGAAGGTAGATACCCTAGGATAAGTTGTACGACAATATTTAACAAATGTATGTACCTTTGATCGGGATTCCCTTAATCAAAGTTCTACGAATCGTCATATTCATTAATTGTCAGCAAGTTGTCACAAGGATTTTCACTTCCTATTCTTTACATTATTAAACGTACGTAAATAAAGACAAGAGTTTGGAGAGTAAAGATTATAAGGGCTAAAAATTCCGCTAAATGTAGGAAATAAAACAAAGGGAATGTAGGGAGGAATGTGGCCAACATTGTGGTGCTGCCCGTATTTATAAGCCAAAGGAGAGAGCATGCTGTCAGAGGCCAACATAGGCATGTTGGGCATAACATCCCCACGTTGGGCATTTTCTCTCATTTATCGGTTTGTGCCTATTGAATTCTATTTCTATAGCAAAATTATCTAGTTAACCACCTCGAGCTCATCTTTATCTGTCTCCTCATTATTTAACAATCCTACGATAGATACAACATTCTATTCATGCACCATTATCAATTTTTCTCCTATAAATTAGTATAACTAAAAATATCGTGAAAAGTGACCAATACCTGTACTGCACTTATTGGTGAGACGAACGTTACATGTAAGACATTTTGCTATGTCTTGCCTTTATATTTTGGTGAAAATTTTTCAAATGTCACTTTTCTCATGATTTCTAAACATGGAAATATGTAAAAAATTAATTAGTTAATGGAAAAATAAATCGATGTACAATTATCTATAGGATTAGTCACTAGTATCGCTACAAATTGACATTCATTTCAATTAGACCCTAGCTTGCCTATGTTAAACTTAACGTAGACACTAGGTGGGCTATAATGTGCTAACATTGTGACCAACGTTAAACCGTTGTGTCCATAACATGCCAATGTAAGCACCTTAAGGCCCCAATGGTCTTCTTTTTGCCCATTAAGGCCATGACATAGGCACTTTATATCCACAACATGCCAATGTTGGCCACAACATGAGCATGTTACAGCCTTAACATTAAATTTTTTTTTTATCATTAAGGCCCCAACATACCTACATTGTAACCAATGTTGGCACGTTAAGGCCACAATGTACTAACGTTAAGACCAACATGGGTATATTAGGGCCCCAACTATCCTTTTTTTTACCGTTAGGGGCACAACGTATTGACGTTGAGACCAACGTGGGCACATTAAGGCCTCAACAGCCCTTGTCATAATGTCGGCACATTGTGGACTCAATGGTAATTTTATTTTTTTTTACCGTTGGGGCTACAACATGCCCACGTTGGTCACAACATTAACATGTTGTCACTTGGAGAATGGCTATATAAAGCCATTCTCCACTCACAACATTTCCACGTCCGAAATCAAAAGTACGTGCGTTTCAAAATCCTCTATTTTACTTTCTAAGATACTAAACCCTTACCCAACTAAATTACCATGGAATCTTCTTCTCATGCACAATCTAAGAAAAGCAAGCAACAAAGTAAGTCTAGGATTAAGCATTCTCGATCCCGTTCTCCTAAATCCCCTTTACCAGCTCCAACTGACGCCTATGCATTCGATGGAGAACACTTTGTAATGATCATAATGCGCAACCGGTTCAATGGTGAATTTTGCTAGCAAAATGTTTTGGTCGTACGGTCGTACAACCGAGATGAGTTGCTTGATATCGGCAACTTTCAAGAACTACTTCAACAAACGAGCCTCCAACAATTGTTGGACTTAGAGAATAATACATATCCCGACCTAGTTCGCATATTCTATTTGAATGCGATAACCAAATTAGTTTATGAAGGTAATAATGACGAGCTATGGAATGTGATGGATATCGATGGCGAGTATATCTCCACTTATATGTTTGCACGAATTTTGATGATTCATCCGAAATACATAAATGAACTGTTGCAACTTCCTCCCGGTGATGAAATCTTCAACTCTGGAAAATGGGATGCTGAAGGGGCTTTTGTCCAGGTATTCTAGCTACCTATATGTCAAGGGGAGAATACTACTCAGCATCTTAGGCACCTGAAGTTCGATATCTCTTCATTATGGCGTAACTTCTTCATCATATAATTACCAACTTTATCACTCCATACACCAACACTTCATTTTTTGCAGAAGAGGATTTGTGGTTTATTGACTCCATCTTTTACAGAAGATGAGTTGATGTTGGGACCATCATCTGTCGTTGTATGATGCGAATACATGTACGAAATGATAGTCAATTGGGATATGAGTGTTTCCTCTCACACATGCTTACATCTAAAGGAATTGACTTGACTGGCTACGCAAACAATAGAGCGAAGCCATTCAGACTACATATGTTGAAGCAAAAGGTTCACATCGAGAGGAATGAAAAGACATGCAAGTGGCAAGGGCAGCAACAATAGTAGCAAGCAGAAGCACAACATCAACAACAAGATAATTAGCTTCCTCTTGATGTACCCCTTAACTGGTAAGTTCAGCATGGCGGGTTTGGACATAAAGAAGCATACAGTCATCAAGAGGTCCCCGGCTTTGAATCAAATGTTCCCTTTAGTATGTAACACATGTACCAACCTATTAATGAAATGTACAAAAGGGATATCACTAGATCTGCTAAGGAAGAGGAGATGTATGAAATGATAAGGGGGTACAAGACCGATCTCTAGGAGCTTAAAGAAGAGCAACAACAATAAGGCTAATGTATTAAGGAAATGTAGCAGCATCAGCAAGCATACTACTAGTCAGTTGGCTTTGTCTTTCCATCTCTACAATAACAACCTCCCCCTAACAACGACCTAAGATAAGGATAGGGCCAATCATCGAATTCTATACATATACAATGTGGAGATATTTAGGGCTTTCATTTTTCCATTTATGTTTTTATTAAACATCATGTTAGTTACTGATGTAAAGGAAGAAAATCAAATTTCTAATTGATGTCCTTGTTCTAATTCTTTCTGTACCTATTGAATTTTGATTTTTGTTTCTTTTTCTTCTTTTTATCCTTTCATTAATCACATTATCACATATCAATTCTTATGTATAAAACATATATTAAACACACTACGTACATATTATATTATATGAGTAAGATTTATATTACTTAATAAAGATATCGCTATCATTATATCTGTACCAACTAATTTGGTTTTCCTAAAAAATAACCTCATGTAAATTTAATGACAACTGCCACCGTTGCAAATGCCCACCACAACTACTCGAACCACTACTACTACCACCGATCACCCCACCACTACCTCCACCATGAACTATTACCATCATTGCCATCAACTACCACCTCCGCTACTTACTACTATCATTGCCACTATAGACAACCATGTACCACCATCGCCACTGCCGCTATCGCCATCGACCGCTAATACTTCCATTGTAGAACACTAACACCGTCGCCAACCACCACCAATCCACCGTCGACAATACAGTTCACCACCTCCACCGTTGGCTACTACTACCACTACCACCAATTACAACCACTGGCACCGACCGCTACCTCCACTACCGATCATTATCGTTACTACCATTACTAACCACCAACATTACCATCAAGTACGATCACCATTGTGTAAAACCACTACCACCATTGCCAACACTACCATTGGCCGCGGAACACCATCACCATCACCAACCACCACCAATGACACCAAGGACCGCTACCACTACTGCCATTGACTGTAACCACTACCATTGGCCACCACCTCTGCTATTAACCATTACTAATAGGAATCGGCCTGCGACTATTTCTAAGCTGAGGCCAACTTGTCCTAAGCTAACGCCAACGCCAACTTACCAGAAGCTGAAACTAACTGGTTCTAAGCCAAGGTCGAATTGTTCAAAGCTAAGGCTAAGGGGAATGAAAAGAGCCACCCAACATCAAGTCTGTTGTTTACTGAGAAGCCAAGAGACCATATAGCTGAGGCCTCAAGGCCAAAGATCTACTCGGCATGGTATGGAGAGACTAGTGTCGACTAACCATAGAACTCGACAACTGTGAGCTAACCTTTCAAGCATCTCGGCCAAGCACTGTAAGACTTCAAGGGCTCCTACTCAAACCTTGACATCCAATTACTGACCCTACCCAGTTCGAATTCTGCCCCTTCTAGGATAACCCGAATGACTACATGCCGACTTCTTCTATTAAACATATAATTTTGTATTCTTATGAATAATTTATTTATTTATTTTAATTATAGGCCCATTCTTTAGAATTTAAAACCATGTATATTATTTACAGTTTTTCTATTAAGGTTTTTCGGATTTACTATAAATAGTAACATTTGTAATTAGCTAGATGGTGAAGAATATACAGACAACGATCATACTTGAAAATTCCTTTTTAAGAAAGGATACCCCTAAGCTCTTAAAGCTTACGTCTTTTAGGTTATTGAGTGCTTATTAACTCTTTGACCTTTCTTATGTTCTTATCAATCTTGACCTTAAAATTATGGTGAATCTCTCATTTAAGCGAGTTATTGACTTGCATCTAACCCTCATTTGAAACTCGAGTGATATTTAGTGTTTGTGAGTCGTATCAAATCCTATTTTAAGCTCAACCCTAGATTGTGCTTATATCTTGGTGCGTGATATTCATACATATTTACCATCAAAACCCCCTTCACGTCCCATTTCCCATCTCCTCTAGAACCCCGAATACTCATTCATAGCTCAAGTCTCTCTGCGTACACTCATGATTCATATCAACTGCCACTACTATGGACAACCATAGACCATCAACACCACCATCGACCACTGTTGCCACCATGCATAACCACCATTATCACTGCAAATACTACTACCGATCGCAAAACACCAACATAGCTACTAACTACCACTACTGATACCAAGGACCACTACCTCTATTACTAACCACCACTACCGCTGCCACCAACTGTAATCATTACCATTGGCCACCACCTCTACTATTAATCGCCACCGCCACTACGGACAACCACAGACCACCAACACCACTGCCAATCGCCACCATCATCATGAATAACCTCCAACTACTACCGCCGCTACAAGGAATGATGCCACCACCATTGACTACCAACCCCACAATAGACAACTACAAAACACTAGACCAACATCGGCCACCACGATCTACCACCACCTACTATCACTGCCATTAGCAACCACCATCCCCACCACCTACCATCGACTATCAACCACCACAGACTACTTCTACTACCAACACCACATCCTCCACCAGCCACCACCAGCATCAACCATTACTATTGTTACTATCACCATCATGCTACCGGCACCACCACCAACTAATGCCACCACCATCGCCACCACCATCGCCACCACCACTATTACGATTACCTACGTTGTAGTATTTCCCTTAACACTACCGTTCGTGCTACCACTGTAACCTCCACCACCACTAATATCGTCATCGCTTTAGCCAACTACTGCTACAACTATTGTCACTACCGTCATCAGCATTGTTAATTTTAATACACACGAATAAATGTGGTAGCCAAATTTAACGTACTAATGCATTATAATAGCAATAATATTTTTTTCTTATTTAAATTTTTCAAAAAAGTAATAATTTCTTAAGTTAACGTATTAATACGTGGTAATAATATAATACATGCGAGTAACTGTTCGAAAAAAAAATAATCTGTAACTCAAAATTATGTATATACCAAAAACTATCAAGCTCATTCATAAGCATATAGGTAGTACGTGAATAAATAGATGGCACATAAACAGGCATGCTTAATAAATGGGCTGTAGGTACGTGAGCACGTTGGGTCTAGCACTCAAAAAGCACAAGCACATTAGGCACATGATTTTTAGACACACAAAGATACATGGACCGCCCATTTATCATCCCTACACTAGGTGCTTGTTAGAAGACTCGAACCCAAGACCTTTAGTTCCAATGCCATGTTAAGTTAGAGTGTATTATCATTAAACTGTTAACCTATGCCTTATTCATATATGTAATCAAATTGTATGTATAGATCAGGTCAGTTTGAATTAGATCTAAATCTAAGTCTAAACTTAAAATTCCCTTTCTCATTTATTATTTAAGGCCCTAAAAACACTAAAGCTAATTTTTTTTTTTAAAAAAAAAAAACTATCCTTTTTAAACAAAAAAAATTAATTATAATTTTTTATTTATTTCTTATATTTTTTTTTGTATTTTCTCTAAATCTTCTCTTTTTTTATTTTCTCTAAACTTTCTCTTTTCTTTTCTTTTTTTTTTTTATTTTCTAGATTTTCTATTTTTTTGTTTTTTTCCAAATTTTATATTTTTTGTACTTTTTTCCCCTAAATTAGGACCCGTTATCCTATTTTAACAATTTTCCTTTTTATTCCGTAATTATGGTACTTTGATATCCTACGGTGTACTTATTAAATTAGTGTGATGAAAAATGCAATAACATGATTAAATATTGAAATTACTAATATGTACCACAATTCTGAAAGTATTTGTCAGCATTAAAAGATATTAAAAGTATAATTTGGTCTACTTTGTACAAAATAACAAAGATAATAATTGCAGTCCCTCTCATTAGCCGAACTACATACGTTGCCTACTAAATGCTGATGGAGAAATCAACCATCGGTACAACACTTCAGTTGACTAATATATTTGATAGACATGTTAGACGGCATGTTTGTTATGCATGGATGGTATAAAATAGGATGAATTATAATGAAATGGAAAGAGTAATAGAATGATAAATTATTTTTCATGTTTAAAAATATTTATAAAATAGAATAGAATGAAATGTATATATAATAATATTTATCAAAAATACTATTAATTATTAAATATCATAATTAAATTTAAAATTAAATAAGTAATTTGATAATAATAATAAATATGATAAGAATGGAATCAAAAATCTACTTTTTTAAAGGCGGCATTCAATTCCTACTTAATTAGAATTGCGATTTTGACTTTCAAATATTGGGAGAAAGAAAGAAATTCAGAATCACAGTGTTCTTTCCGTCCATTTAGCTTCCATCGACTTCCCTATGGATTTTGGATTTCAACTTAGGCCCCTGGTAGCATGTGACCCATACCATATGATAGAATTTATAAATATGACACAATCAAAAACATGATTACAAAGAGAAAACCAATATATGACACAATACATGATACAAGATTGTGATTACAGCATAAGTAGGTATAATTATATTACAATTTAATTGTTTATTGATTGTTATTTAATTTCATATATTTTTTATAAACCAATTCAATACGAGATAGAAATATGAATATGATCTACTAATATGAATTAGCAGCCTTAATAACAGTTTTTTTTTTTTCTAATTGACCAGGCATACGTGAAATTTACGAAGGTTGCTTCCTCTTTATAGAACGGAAACTTCGTATTTGTTTTATGTAATGTTTTGTTGGTGTTGGCGTATTAGATGTGCAGCACGTTGTAACTTTTAACTTAAAAAAAAAAGTTTGTAACATACTATGTGTTAAGTTTTTATTATGAATTTAAGACTCAAATTACTTAAATTGCGGTATTCATGACTTAAGTTCCCATGCATACATGATTGTACAAAACGGAAATTTGGAATGAGAAATTTACTGTCCTCTACATATATACCGAGGAAAACTTAGGTTTTTCTTTCATTTTTTTTTTTTTTTTTACTGAGATAATTATAAATTCAAGTAAGGAAAAAAATAAGAAAAAAAAAAAAGAAAGAAAGAGTGAGGAGACAAGACCTATCCAGAAATTTGAATTTGATGTACATTGCTTTAGAGTGATTATCAGGGGTTATAGCTAGTTAACATCAAAACAAAAATTACAAGTTTGGGGTTGCCTTTTAATAAAATTCTTCAAAACCTTTGCTTTCTGACTTGTGGATCTCTACTTCCATTTAGCAACAAAGAAATACATGTTACTATTTCTAGGAATTGCATGATTCTGTTTTTTATATATATTTTCACTCGTCAAGATTCAAAAGAGAAGTAAATGACTATATACGTAGCACATTAGAACAAGTGGATCTTTCTTTAGAAAAGGGATTATTGAAAGAGGACTGAAAAGATGATAGAATTATCATAAGTTTTAAATTAATTAATTATATTTATTACAACATACCATATTTCTAAATTAATAACTCATATCCTTAATCCTAACACCATCAATTAATATCAACATATTTCTTACTCCCACTATTACTACCACTACCAACATCCTATTGGTGACCTGTGGTTGCCACATCAACACAAATCATACATACGACTAGCATTTGGTTTGCAGTTGCAGCTGCAGCTGCAGCCGTACTAGCCATGCGGTGTGGGTTGTACACCAACGCGTGCAACCTGCAATGAGTCATACTCTCAAGAAGGAGTGGTAAAATAGACAAGAGATATTGGTATATTTTTTATACTTTAGCCATCATTAACATTGATTCTATTCCAACTTTATCAGATAAAACGTGGAAATGGAACCCTGCAATCGCTTATTTTGGTCATGTGTTTCACTGTAACAACTACAAATTTTAAGCCTTCAAAATCCGCCTGAAGTTCTCAACAATAATAATGCAAATATATACCGTAAAGTTGATTCAAATGAAACGGTGCGTTCTTGCTGTTAACGAATTTTTTACGAATATTGTTAAAAATTCATTAAATGATTTTACAATCCAAGAGCTATAAAAAGAAAAAAGCATGAAATGAAATTATACATAGGCTAGACCTCCACTAAATTTCTAGAGAGGACCTGGATGGTTTGACTTGTCTTGCCCGGACTGTATGCATTAACTTCCCCAAGGGAAAGGGTATACAGCACTTTTACCATCACTATCTATTATACCCATCACACCCACTTTGGCAAAACTAGAATGGATCATTTCGATAGATGAGTGAGCCACAGCAAAGCAGCATATATACATAGTATAGTAGCTTTTACTTTTACTGGTCCCGCAGCTACTGCCTAAAGAAAGGAAATGGAAAAATAATATCCTGGAATTTTGTGGTACTCCATGCTTCTTGGGGCAAACTCTTCTCCCTTTGCCTTATATTAGCTTTTATTGGACCAGGCAAGGGACTGTTTGTATGACTATAGGACTTCTCTCTGTGCTCATATGTTGTTCAATGTTCATTATCCCACCAGTACAGGTAACATTACTTTGTACCTGTCTGGGAAATTGGAAGTTCAAGTTGGGGTTTGCTCTTTACTTCTCTTGGATGGTAATAAATGCATAGTTGTCATCGAACATGATAGGTTTTCTGTACTCAAAGTTCCAATGATTCTGCATATTCCAGGGACTCCTCAGGGGAAGGGGCACAGTCTTAGCCAAAAAGATTAGGGTTTGTAAAAGAAAAGGAAAAAAAAAAGAGAGAGAGAGAAAATATTTTTTTACATCAATATACTTCTTTAGTTTTGCGTATTTCAGATCATAAAAGTTTTTTTCATTTTTTTTCCTCAAACCTTTATTATATTACGTCTCCTAAACCACGTTCCACGAAAAAGATCAGAAAAGTGGTGTTACATTATTTATGAGAAAACAGCAATTACACCAATAAACATGTGCAAATTAAGCGATGTAAATAATTTTATATTTATAGGAAAAGTCATTTTGGGGACCATGACATATAAATAAAACTTAATTTTCAACGTATGGCGCCAGAATGACAAACACATGACGTTGTTCTACAGGACACTTCTCGTCTTCATCGAATTTTCCAATCTCACTTGACACATGCAATATGTTCGTCCACACTTTGTACGATCAAGCCTTAGGCTTTATAACCCGTATCGTTAAATGTTACGTGTTTTATCATAGTTCTTACGAAATAAGCTTAGCGTAAATAAATCTATCAAATTGGTTCATTGGCTCATAGCCGTTCACTAGTCATGGCCAACAGTAAAATGATGAGGTTGTATTAACCTTGATACACGATTCTAAATCTCACCACAGTTCCTCTATAATACGCACGACTCATCATCTTATATTTATCATGCATTACAGCCAATAATCAGCCATTTTGCTTGGAGATAATAAAAAAAAAAAAAAAAACAGAATAATTATTTATTTACAACTGTCTATTACCATGTCCATTCTACTATGGAAAGTAAGCAAACTGAATGTTATACTTCATCGACTTTTGAAATAAAAAATAATTTTATAAAACTATAATATATGTATGCCTCCTTATTTCCATACAACACCGTGACTATATTTTCTAATTTCTGAATTCAACTATTAAATTATTCGAATCAAATGCACAACGACCCATTTTATTGATTATACTTTTGCTACATGAGACATCGACTTATGATATAAATTTATGGCTGATGTATAGAAGCGCAATAAATGGTATATAACTAAGCAACGAGCAATATCAACAATCAACAACAAATTTAAATAATAAGTAACTGAGAAAGTTGAAAGGGGAAGTATACCAGAATTAATGGGAGGAAAACCCCAATATGAAAAGAAAGGAAGATAATTATTATAAATAGAAATAGGATTATAATTATATCATAGTAATCTATATAGGGAAAACAGGTGTGAAACTCTCACAAAGGTAGGTGCTTGGCAATACTATCCATTGAGAATATATTACATAGGAAACTGAATAAGCATGTGGAGAGTATTGTCAAAAATAGGTATACCACTTTTTTTTGTCGTCACAAAGATTATACTCTTAACACTATGTTAAAGACAAAACGAGTCATACAACAAACATTCAAATTCTCTTTATTATATGAGTGGGAAATAAGTAAAAAAATATAGGAAAGCCACATAAGAAGTAGGAAAAACAATAAGAAAATTACAAAAATAGCTATACACCTTTTACTACTTATCTATTTAAGTCTTTAGGTTTCAACTTTTCTATTATAGTGAACCACCATTTACTTCTTCTTTTTTTAAATTTGATTTATATATCATTTTTACTTTTTTATTTGAGCTCTCCTTTTTTTAAAAAAGCATAGGAAAAAACCTTATGTTGTATCCTTCTATAATGTCATTTTCATCTAACAAAAACCAATGCTAGTTTATCAAGTTATACTTTAAATTTTCCAATATAAGCCTGCATAGATCTCTTAATCATACTATTATTAGTCGATTCTAAGCAAGTAGGCTCTCTGAAGGTAAGCTTGGCCCATATTGTTATGAGCTCTAGAGCCAAACAAAAGGCCCACCAAAATAAGGATAAAAGAGACTTCTAAGATGAGTCCTTTTACTTAAATTCAAATAAGGAGGGATCCAGAAGCCTTAAAGACCTAATGAACTCTCAACACCTACTATAAACAAGAGATACCCCCTCTAAGTAAGGGGATTGATTTCATCAATTCTAAACACAACATATACTAGCTTAGATCAAGCATGGTAAATTTCTCAAATATAATTTTAAGGCACCTCTATTGAAACAACCCTAACTAACTAAACATCTCCTTACTTAGAAATTGCTTTACTACACCAAGTCTTCAATTTCAAATTCTACACCAAGCTGAGCCTTCAAATTATAAATATTGAACTTACTCCCCGTTGAAAGTAACATGAACTAGACATACAACATGAGATGAATATAAGAACCATAATTCACCTTTATGTATAAACAAACACAAGTGTCATATCTACTCATCTCAAACAAAAATGCTCAACATAAAGCTATCAAGCCATCTATACAATTGTTAAGAGAATTATTTCAGTCCATACAACGACTTATTTTAATAAATAATCAATATCTTCCCATTCCTTAATTACAAAACTCTCTAGTCGTTGCACTTAATTTGAATAGAGGCTTCTAGTCAAGACAAAAAGGAGATTTTATGAGTAACATAGATGAGTAGTTCACTTAAGCTTAATTATTGGTAGATTTACTGAGATTTCTATTAATTGAAGAGCCTAAGGTACAGTATCCCATTATGTGCTACCTAATATGCCTTACATGGATAAGTAGATGGAAGCAATATCACCTAAACATGAACTAAGTGGATCTGACTAACCTATAATCGAAAATGTAGGTGGATTTGGTTAAAAGCTTAAGCAAATCTATACACTAACTTGTGGATATGACATACCATGAGTCACATACAAACCTATATCGTCACTTGACATGTTGCATAAATAAGGAAATAAGGAAATTTCCTACTAAAATTTCCTAAAGGTTAGAAAAGTTTAAGATAATGCACTTTGGAAGTAAGTTAGCTTATGCAAGAACAATGTGAAGAAGAAGGTGTAAGCATCATTTATTGATTCCAGCTAAGGTACAAGATGAGGCTTACATAGTACCCTCACTAAGGTTGCAATTTATCAAGGAAAATATAAAAAAAGACATATTAAAACCGGTAATTTTAACCTTTACAAAAAGGGGCAGAAATGGGCGATGATGAATATGCAACTAGCGATAGGGTGAAAGTTACCGAACAACTTGTAAAGTGAAATGGAGAGCTCGAAATGACTTAAGTGATCTGGTTGAGAAAGGGCTTAACTATCTAGGTTAGCCATCTAATTAATCTTGTTTACTCGAAGGTAATGTAGGCCCTTTGAGAGCTTGGGTATTCATATAGCCATAGTTGTTAAAATCACGATTTTACCCATGTGATTTTATATTTTTTGAGTTTATGATTTTATGAGGTTCTTCCGAATTAACTCGTGCATAAAATTGTTTATATATGGAAATTTACGTTTTTAGCCAAATTTACATATAAACTTGATACAAATTTAAGTTTTTGATCAACTTTATCGATTCTATATATTTAAATTGAATGGGCTAAAAGATGAAAACAAAAAACTAAGTTTTTACAAGCTATTAATTATTAGGGCATTACATCATCTTACCTATCTTATTTTAATTTTTTCCTCTTTCTCTCTTTCTCTTAGTTCCTTATTTTATGTTTGTAGTCTTCATTCAAAATTTAACTTCAATAGCAAAGGTTACAAGAAAAGCTATATACTTCACTTTATACTATCAATAATTTAAAAATAAATTGAAATGTTTAATTCTCTTTCTTTCATTATTTTTTTCAAAAAAAAAAAAAGAAAAAATTTTATTTTTAACTTTGTTTATCCTTCTTCCATATATGTTAAATTATATATTATTAAGAATTTTTCATGAAAAAAGAACTTTTTTTCTTTATTTCTATCATATTTCTCAAGTTTTTAATAACTACTAGAAGTATATCAACGGTTTCTTAAAGCTTTTTTATATAGGTTATAAAAATTTATGTTTATACGTTTTTATTTTACGTTCCAATTCTACTAACCTTCTAGCGATTCTAAGTAGAATCATAAGTTTAACAACTTTACATGCAAATTAAACATCCTTAAGATGTTAGCTTCCTGTTGGGTGGATTAAGTGGAAAAAGTTTGGCAGACAAAGCTTAGGAGGCCTCAAACTCAAGATCAGATGATTGAACCCTGATTACTACTACTTAAGGAGGTGGAAACAATTGATAACAAAATGGTGAATGCGACAAAAGTATGATCTCCATTAAGACACTTTTCCCCTTGCTTTGGAATTGAAGCATCAAATGTGTAATTACAACGATTTTGTTGGAACTAAAGAAGAGAAAGTGAAGATCTAGCACTATACATAGCATTCACATGACCTTATATCTAGTAAGTGATGTGTAATTTATTTTCTTAGATAGCTGAGCTCGAATTTTATAAAAATTAGTTAGAATCATTCATCTATTATTTAGGAGTGTTAATTTGTGTTTTCTTGTACATCTTGCAAGTATTTTGAGTTGAGGAGTTTAAAGACTCATTTAAAAGTTTAATTGAAGATTTGATTGGAGTTTACCTATTTCTAAGGTAAGATCTATAATCTCTTATTAAATTAAGCGTTTGATTAATATGCTATTTTGATTCAATACTTTAAAGCTTAACTTAGATTCAATACGAGGAAGGTGATTGACCCTTAAGGACCCTGCTAATACAACTCCTACCCCCAAGGGAACCATGGAGCTTCACTATGGTGCAAGGAAGACCAAAAGATGATCAATGCACGAGTACCCTACTCCTATCAATGCCTCCATACCCAGCAGGCTTTAGAAGCTGTAATGCATTTAATGTGATGAGACAATCGTGAGACAACATGTAAGTAAGCCCATCATTGGATCATCGTGTCAAGGCCCATGCCTTCTTGGTAAAGACTTCGGTCCTAAGCTAGCTACCTAAGCTAGACCTAGCTTCATCAAGTAACATCTATATATGGTTCATCTAGGTATGTAGACAAAGGCAATAGAGAGAATGAAAAAGGACTTGAAAGGGGATTTTCTTTAAGAGTTTGTAAGTGATGCAAGTACTCTACCTCATTTGCATTAGGTTTTTCTCATATTAATCGAAATATTACTTAAACATCAAAGTGGTTACATTGGAAAGTACTCCGATATAAATTATAACATGTTTATTATTTTATAGGTCTACAAAAGCCCATTATAAGCTAGATGAAAAATCACTAACAATAGGTATGTTGATGCTTCATTGGTGTAATTGGGTTGATTTTTTATTCAATTCATAATGATTTATTTTATGGCCATACTAAATACATATGAATGCTTAGAAGTTAGGTTGAATTGGATATAATTAGTAAAGATGATATGATTATGTACATAACATGTTATTGATTTGTGTTTAATGAAATGTTTCCAAAAAAATCATGAATATTTTCTTAATGTTGATTTTGCCATTTTAATGTTCTTGGGGTAAAAAGGATGATTTGGTCTTCTAAGAACATGTATAAGAGGAAGAATATGATTTGTGGATAAAATATTGGCTAATAAAACGTTGATTTTCCTCAATTGTAGGTTTCTTTACTTACTAGGTTTTCTTGATCTTCATGTTTCCTTATTCATTAGGTTTTCCTAAGCTTGGAGTTTCCTTATCTACTAGATTTCCCCATTTCCAAGCTTATCCTTAAGACTTTCAAGCTTAGTTCATACTAGTCCAAGCTATCTCAAAGTTTAAGTTATCCCTTAAAAAATTGACTCTTCTCTAAGGTTACAATACCCCTAACTCTTAGGTGGATAGTAAAGAGTCACGATTCTAGTACATTGCAACCTAACACTATAGATGAGTCAAATGATCCACCTATTAGTACCACTCACTTAAGTAGGCACTACCCCCAAAATTTAAAAAGAAAAAGTTGAAAAATTCAATTCTGAGTATAACCTACAAGGATTTCAATTAAAATTTTTTTTAAGAAAATCAAGGATAGTAGATAGAGCTAGAAAATGAGTTAAATAGACCAACCTTGTCTAACATTTTAGAAGGTAAGGTTAAAATGAGCTGTGATGCTTTGATCTGCTCAATAAGAGAGTTAAGCATATTAGAAATTTTCAACTCAACTTAAACCATCACAGGCTGGTTGTTTAATGAGCTAACCTACCGACCTGTTAAAAATTAAAGATACTTTTTAAATGATTCAATGTAATTCATAACTTAATGCTTATTTCTTAGAAAATAAGCAACTACATAACTATTCTAGAACAATTTTTGAAAAAATCACAATAAATGAGGTCAATTAATTTAATAGGTCAAGATAGGTAGCCCATGAGCCGACTTGTTCAACCCTTTAATTGGTTATGTTAAGGGCCTTGTTTTACCCATTTAGTAGGCTATGTGCTGGAAACCCATTATAACTCATTTCAACCTTTGGAAAAGAAGGTATTAGTGGTTTAAGTAGGTATTTTAGACCATAATGGTTTGGCTTGCTTTAATTCACTGAGTTAAATAATCCAAGTTACATGATCTACTTATTAAATAAGATGATAAAAATCACAAACAAGCCAACCCACTAAACATTGTGACTCTTTGTTGCCACCTAAGGGATAGCTAATACAAGACCTTATGTTTCAACAATGGTTGTTTAGGAAAAAAAAAGAAGGATTTTCTCTAGTTTTTTTCTTTTTTCTATTTTTTCTGTATTTTAATAATTTTTATTATGTTAATTCATTAAGTATCTAATATTATATTTTATTAAATTAATTATCATTAAGCAATCTAAAACTATCATGTATCCTTTTAATAATAATAACCGGTCATGAATTTGTCAATAACCTTAATTGTTGTATCCCAATTTCTCAACCAATGGCTTTAGCCATGTAGATTAGTAAGGCTAATATTCATGTTAACTCATAATGTCTCATATTTGTATCTAAACGATTCATGTTTCAAAAACTTTAACCTGTGATTTGTTTCATTTATTAATCATGTATTAAAACTTAAACCTGTAACATAACCTATTTAATAAATATGATTTGTATCCAAATTAAACTCATTTATCAATTAAAAAATTGTAACTAGAAGATAGTTTTAAATTCATAGGGAAAATTGACAATTATAAATGAAATTTTGCAAATAAAAATGACATGATCTTAATACGTGTACATAAAATTACAACTAAATAAAAGTTTAATAAAGTAAAGTATAATCAAATACAGTAAATCTAAACACTAATTAACTATGTAACATCTTAATATTAAGTTGAAACCTCTCTCAGTGATATATTATTGTTAGTGTTAATTTCCTAAAATAGACAATCAAAGAATTTGTATATAGAAAAGTTGAATAAATAAAAGATAAGTAATATTGAATTTATAAAAATAAGTTAATTTATTACATTCTCTAAAAAAATAATCCTTTATTTATAAAAGAGTTTCCACCATTTCTAAAGAGTTGCTATGTTGATTAAGAATTTGATCACATATTAAATGTGGATTCTAAGGCTATCATAAATACCAATATAATTAGGATATCATATGTCATTTTTGTAGCTTGAAGATATCAAGATTGATTGATGTTCCTATAACTTAAAATACCCGATTTAACCATCATATGTTACTCTTTATATAAATATAGCTCTAATTTAAATTTATTGTTTACATACTTTTAGAGGATGAAATTCCTAAATAAAATAAAGATTATAAGAATCATCATAAATGACATAAATTTAAATCTAGTATATGTATTTATAAAAACTAAATCTACTTATAAGTCATCCACCCATTCATCATTTATAAAATCCTTAGCTTTTGACATACCACTACTAACTTATATTTATATCATTCTTCTTTATATATTCATGAAAGGAAGAGAAAATAATATTCTTCTTAGTTTCAAAATATTGGTTATTTTAAAATTAAATTGTTTTACGCATCAAACTTAAAACATGTTAATGGGATATGTTTAATAAATGGGTCTATGTTTACAAGTTTAATCCAAAGCCAAACATGAACTTTATCGTGTTTAGACGGGTCTAACCCATTTGTGTTACATGTTAGCTTATTCCATAATAAATCTATTTATAATCGTATTGTGTCGCGTATTAATTCATGAATCGTATCTTAAATTTCTAGCCTAAAGTCTTGCAACTTGCCCTATGTTTAGAGGAAAATTGTCTCATGTTCAATCCATTAACTTACTAAATGCTTTCTTTTAACTTACTTACAAGCTCCTATTACCGTCATAAGTTAGATTGGATCCCTGTAAGGATCGATTCCGAACCATGAACTAGTCTAACCTGAAATTGGCCGAGCCTAAACTGTCCAATGAACTACCAGGCCTTAAGGGCCTAAACGGTTCAATCAAGCAAAACCAACTGATGGGCCTTGAACCCAACAGTTTAAGGCCCGCTAAACAAAAACAAAAAAAAAAAAGAAAAAGAAACAACAATCGGTATGAAATCGCGCACTCCTCCACCCACCTTGCTTTCTCTTTCTATCTGAAAAAAATTTTCTTCTTTACAAATGTTGTCTAACTTTCGGCACATGCAAGTGGAGGAAATCTTGTTAAATTCAAAAATTGCAACTGTAGGAATGATCCAAATTCAAAATTTAAAAATTTAAATGACACATTCAGATCTTCCTCATTCCTTGTAAATTGAAGGGTACAGCATTTATTGATTTTTCCTTATGACATCACCCTTGAAATGATTATAGATTAGTAAGGAAAATTTTTTCTATTGATTTTTCCTTATGACATCACCCTTGAAATACTCATTACTCTTACTCCAACAGTCGCTATTGAGTAAGTTTTTAGTACAATAAGCTTCATCCTCGACGAACGACAAGCCTTCCTAGCTATTGTCAACATTGGGACAAATACTTACACAAAAAATTGGTACAAAGCAGCTTGCATATAGCAAAAACCATACAAAACTAAGGAAAATGATTATTTCAACTACTAGAACCGATTTGATGGAAGCCCAAGTTTAGCCGTACATTTCACTCCTAATCACGAAAATAAACATCAACCTCAAGAAGAGATATAGTAAGTTTTTTTTTTTCGTCCTCTCGAAAAAGTTTTATCACATAAAAAAATCCTTTTTTCCAATTATTTAAAAAAACACTAAATGGCATGGTCTTCTCAAAAGTAATAATCTAACCTTAAAGTTTTCTAAATTATGATAAAGTGAAATTATTATTTTTCAAAAAAAAATTAAATTGGATAGTCATATATGTTTAGATTCTTTTCGCAAAACGTAAAATTGACCAATAAACTAAGTTTTCCTAAATATCCAAATTGATCTATAGTGGTCTGATTCCAATTAACAAATACATAGGCATCTTTTAAGTAAACATAAAATTCATTAAAAAATATTTTTCTTCCGATCACTTCACTCTATTAAGTCAGATTAGTTTTTTTTACTATAAAAACTTCTCTATATTTTAAATTTTATTCATTTAGAATGTATGCTTTGATGAAAGAGGAAAGGAAAAAAATAAAAAAGAGAGGGTTCAAGGATTAGTGATAAAAGAAAAAAAATATGTTAAAAGGGCCACCAATCGACCCGTGAACCACCAAGCTGGTTGAACCTTTGCGTGTGTCTAGGTTGGATCATTACCCACATATCTTAAGTCACATCAAGTGATTAGCATATCACGATAAACAACTCAACCATAATAATAAAAACGTATGGAAAACAGCATTATACCTAGTTTATTAAAATTTCTGCCACAGGTTCACAATATTGACAAGGGTAACAATAAGATAGAAGCACAACCAAACAAGCAATGTAAATATCAATAATGTGACGAAGGATCAAAAGTTAAAAGGATAAATCGGATTATACCGAATGTTAGACCACAATTACACTAGATTAGCTCCATGAAAGATCATTAAGAATCGGATTAAATCGTAGAGATTCACTCGAATTGAACAATTATGATAAAAATAGTATCAATGACTTTTGTCTTTCTTTCGTATCAGTATCCCTTAACTAAAAAAGACTTACATTTGCTTCCATGAACAGCTTCAGAATAATTATTACAATCATTACTTGCAAAACATTTATGAAATGAAAATCTTACCAAACATAATTGGTTACTCCAATATAAAATTTAAGGCAAACGCAATCGCCTTATTCTCCAAAATATAGATAAACATTATTGGATTGACCATCCGTCTTTATGTCCTGGTTTTGAGTTCTGAGAAATGAGTTGATGTCTCTTAGTCTCGGCAAATATAATTGGAAGTATGGTTTGAACCAGAAAATATATATATATATACGGTTTGAACCACACGAGTCCAATTATATGTACATAAATATAACATGTGGATTTGTGGATGTCTATCTTTAATTAACATGTTACGATTTTTTCGATTTACCAAATATTTAAAAATTAAATGTATTTTATCTTTTTATTTATTTATTTTTGTCTCTGGTCGGCAGCATAGCCATTTAACTGTCAAGGAAAAATCAAGATGACCTTTCCATCCTTTTTTCCCCATTTTCACTTTCCCCACGGAACAACATGACCTCCCAATTGACAAAAAAAATAAAAAATCAAACCAGCTTTCGGTCCGCTGTTCGTGTTCTCATGAAAGGTCGGTTTTTAAGTTTTCTGTCCCCTAGCTATTGTCTATGAATTACGATACCCCTCTCTCTCTCTCTCTCTCTCTCTCTCTCTGCGAGAGCCAGTGAGCCTGACCAAAAAAAGCCAGTGGTGACCACCACACTAGTCACACACAAACAAAACATGCAGCCTTCCTTCCAGATCCATCTGGTGCTACATTTCAAAAAAAAAAAAAAAAAAAAAGACAAAGAAAATTATCCCTTTGTCCCTGCAAAATGAGCTGTAGAAAGAGTCGTATACTACTTTTTGCTTCCGCCTCAGGACCTCTTCTTGCACCAACTTGGCAAATAAAGTCATCTTCGTCCCCCACCACTACTACATTGTACCTCACAATTTGTATCTAATGCTTCTACACCGATTCTGTACACAAATTCTTTGGATGCATAAATACCGTGATGGCAGCAACAGTTCTACGATTTTGTTTCGGTAAATACATTAAGGGGGATTCACAAGAAATCAACGTCCGTCCATGCCACTAAGGTAAAAGAGTCGGGCTTCAGAACTGGGATTTCAGCCAGATCATAAACTTAAATTTTAAAATGGGGTAAGAACGCAAAAATCAGAATGTTTTTTTTTTTTTTAATTGAATTCTCTTAAAGGTTAATTTTCAAATTCATAGTTAGGAGGAACACTCGTAACGTAACCCTCTATCTCACCACTATAAATAGATGTACAAAAATCATTTTCCTGTACACCATATACTCATCCTGAAAAATCTTATATAAGAAATCCATATCTAGTATCAGTGTGCTGCAATAATCCAAGGTCCGAAACGTATTTTATCTACATAAACTAGGTTTATACAAGAACCACTCTATTCATTGTCTCAACCCTCAAAGCAATGGTTCATGCAAGGCAACAACACACCAAATCATTACTGAGAATTACCTTGAAAATGTAGGCACAGAAGAATGAAAAACTCAGGAGGTGGGGGGGGGAAGCTTTTCCAATCCTAACATACAGAAAGAGTCACTGGACTATCCAAAATCGAGCAACAATCAATGAATATACAGAACCAAAACAAGGGGGAAGAAAAGGGAAATGCTGCAGTGATCAGTAGAGGTTGCAATCAGCATTAACATGCATAAATAAAGCAAAGAACAAGATATAAAGAAGAACAAAAAGAGAGAATAAAGCTGCTACAATTAGCTAGTTTTTGGATTTTTCTTCTTGTTCCTTCTATATAATGTTTTGTACATCATTGGAGGGGGCTACACAAGAAAATACAAAACCTTTAGTACCCCAGCATCATCATCATCATCCAGGGAATAATAATATAAAAATGTACTAGCTGAATAGTCAACTTCAGTTAAATGACACCTTTTTCCCCTCTGGTCTAGCGAACTACACAACCACCTCCTCCTCCTTCATAGAATAACAAAAGAAAGAAAAGAAAAGCACCATATTTTCTCTCTGATTCGATCACTTTAATACCATTATGGTATCAGGCAGGAGAGGAACAACGATCCCAACAGGAGCACAAAAGTCAGAGAAATATTCGCAAAGTGTTCGAAATGCCTTTTTGCACTACTATTTTTCATCTTTCAAATTCTTTCTTTCTTCCTTTTTTTTTTTTTTGGTTTTACCCTAATGTCTCCCTTTATAGGGTGATTTCTGTCTGGAAAGTGGCTGCAGCATTCAACCCCACCTGTTGCTGCTCTACTTCCCACATTGCTTTTGCAATGGTACCATCATGTACAGGAACATATTCCTAATCATAAATATGGAACAAAAAATACTCAGGAATATTTCTTTGTCATCAATACATTATGTCTCTTCAATATTATTGAAAATTTACGTTGTTGTTACCAAGTAATGGATAATCTAATAATATATATGTATACACACATATATATGTACCTCAAGCTTTTGAACTAGTTCTTTAGCATTTGGTGCTGAGACTATAATGTGACGTTGAGAGGGTTTGATAAATCCATCATCCACAGCTTTATCAATGAATGTAAGGAGATAGTCGTAGTAACCATCAACATTCAACAAACCCACCTAGCATTTTTACAACAACGTGATCTTAGGATTTACACTTTGATGATTGCTTAAGAAACATTCTTTTAACAACAATGTATTTTTGGCACTAGTATGTTTCACTTACGGGCTTGTCATGGATACCAAGTTGTGCCCAAGTTATTGCTTCCAATAATTCCTCCATAGTCCCATACCCGCCTGAGATAGAGGAAAAAGAAAGTATAACAAAAAATTATCCCATAAACCTGGTGTCCTGGATAGCTTACAGAAATCTAATGACTCATATAGACGGCGCACCATAGATCGGGTGTATGTATTTAAGAAATTGTTGCTCATTTATTTGACAGGTTTCTACAACAAAAGAAAAATCACGCGCTTACACACACATACACACGCCAAACCTGGTAAGGCGATGAAACAATCAGCATGGCGAGCCATTTCAGCTTTCCTTTGGTGCATATCTGCAACAGGCCTAACTTCTCCAACAGTCTCACCAGTAATCTGAAATTCCAGGAAAAAAGTGCTTTTGTAATACATAAAGCCCATCAAAACAACATAGCATAAATGTAACGCTTCAATAAGACAAACCCTTTACCTCCTTGCACATTAGGGTTCTAGGAATGATCCTACAAAGAAAAGATAAAACCGATGAAACAAATGACCCGGATATCGATTATTTCAATTAAAGATCCAAACTTTAAGCGTTATAATCACTGGAGAAATTTACAGACATACCCAATAACATTACCACCTCCTTGATATACAGCTTGTGAAACCAAACCCATTAAGCCAATACTTCCACCACCATAAACAAGGTCCAACCCTCTTGCTACCTTCAACATGATGATTCAAAAAAAGAAAAGAAAAATCAATACCCAGCACCAAAAATAGATTTAGAAAAAGTGGGTAAGAAGTAGGAGCGAGTATTTTATACCAATTCTTGAGCTAACTCGATAGCAGCATCTCTATAACAATCTCTCTTCCCAGTACTACTTCCACAAAAGACACAAACCCTTTTGAACCTTGATTTAGCAATGACCTTATTATTGTTATTATTGTCTTCCGTATCCATAGCCATTTTCCCTTCAAACAAAGCTTCTTCTTTTTTTTTTCTTCCTCCCTTCTTCGTCTTCTTCGTGACCGTGTTGGACAAGAAGAGATGAGAGACCCACTTAATTAGTAGCACAAAGGAGAAAAGATTACAGACATATCCACTATTTATATAATGCGGGAAATAATTACGATCCAATAAACCAAGAGAGAGAGAGAGAGAGAGAGAGAGAAGAAAAATAGAGCTAAAAATGCAGTCTTGTAACGTGTGGATGGGGATTAAGTAAGACAAAATTGGGAAAAGAGATACAGAGAGAGCAGTAAGATGTAAAGGTGGATAAAGTTGATGAAAGAAAAAGCAGCCTTTTTAAAATATACACATTTATATGTATGTATATGATTTTTCTTGTACCTACGTTGTGAAAAAGAAATGCAAGAACTGCATTCAAAAAGGAGAAGGGGAAAAATATTTATTCGAATCCGGTTTTTATAATTGGAAAAAAAAAAGAAAGAAAGAAAAACGGGTTTTTATAAATCCGATGACAACTTGTTAACATGGTATAAATACGGATTGTATGGTAGACCTTTACATTATGTTTACATTATGTTTGGAATTAGAGAAAGACGAGAAAAGGATAGGAGATGGAATTGGAGAAATTTTTAAATTATTTTCCTTATTTCATTGTAAGGAAAGTTAGGAATGGCCAATGCGATGGAAATAAACTTATAGTCTTATTAGCTTGTTCTACTTAGTTAAACTTAATTCAACCTAACAATTTACATTACTTTATTTACTTGTATTAGTATTGATGCAATTGGTCCAACACAATTTCCGTAGACCCAACTAAGTTTTCCAACCTAATATGCATGGTTTTATTTTGCTTTTGTTGAAGAATATACTAATCACTAAAAAAAATTAACTTGAATTTGAGAAAAAAATAAAGATAAACTGTAAGAAGCTTTTAATTTTTAAAATTTTAAGAAGATGAATAATTTTATTGATTTAAAAACAAAAATGAGTTATATTTTAATATTTTTATTGACTCTAATTCGATCTCTACTCGATATTCTTGACTCTTAACCTTTTATCATTATTGGATCAGTATCTTAATTTGGACTAACAACATTATAAATTATGAGTCTACTAAAGTTTGTTCCCTCTTAAAATGAAAAAATAAAATTAAAAATATGATTCATTTACCTACTTTATTCCTCGTGATGGATTAAATTAATAACTGATAGGATATTTTAGTTATTTTATACTACGCCTCCCATCTCTCTTTTCCAATCTAAGATATGTAAATAAATTAAATACTTCTTCTTTTTTTCTTTCTTTCTTCCAATTCCTTCTTGCTAATTTTTCATTTCAGCTAATTCCTTGTTGCTTTCCAAAAGACCTTGTAATGACAGATGTTCATATTTGTGCAACGCGTCCGTAATAAAATTTTTCAGGGAAGTGTAATGTATATTTTGATTAATTTATTGAGAGTTAGGACCAAGTAAACGGTAATATATTATGGATAGTTGATAGATATTCCTAGGAACCTAAAGCCATTTTGACCTATATCCATCTCGGTTTTAATGCACGCAATCATAACGTTGTGGCTTACAGCACGTGCAGAGAGTCTGTAAACATCAAATCGAAATCATTCTTCACATCCCCAAATTTAATGAACTTTGAAAAATAACACTCATCTACTGTTTGGATGGATAAAAAGAAACGGAGAAAGGAATGAAAAGGAAATAAAAAGACTACAATTAAGACGAGGGAAAATAAAGGAATAGTGTTTGTATGAATGGAGAAGAAACGAATGAGGAGAAAAAATTAATGAAATATATTTTTGAATTCATTGCAATATCAAAATCTTCTTAAAATTTTAAAATCTTCTTTCTTAAAAAGATATTTAAATCATTTTTTTATTATCTTTGCGAAATCTCGCCACCGGAACAATTAGAAACCAAAGTACATAAATCCAAAAGTATTTGCAAAAATAATTGGTTTGAACTAAAAGTATAATCAATAAGTTATACATCAAGTTAATTTAGAATACTTTGTAAATGTAAATTTTGAGATATAATAATAATATAACCAAAAAGGATAATTGTAATAATGTTATTATTTATTTATCGATAATGTGATTTTTATATTCCTTAGTTAAATAATTCTTAGAGATTAATTACTTAAACATTAAAATTCATATAAAAGCACAAAATAATATTTAGTAACATAAATAAATGTCAAGCGTATTTAATATATAGAAATATATATATATATGGCCATAATTAAATAAAACCGCAGTACATATGTATTAAACGTTAAAATAAACAAATAAATGATGAATAATCAACGAGTGACGTGATGGCTCAAAACACGTGCAGAGTCTATAAACATCAAATCAAAATCATTTTTCACATCTCCACGTTCAATGAACATGGAAAACCCAGCACTCATCAACTGTTTGGATGGCTGAAAATTTTGGAAAATGGAAAAGGAAGAAAATAAAGAGACAACAATTAAGATGATGGAAACAAAGGAAAAGCAGTTGTATGAATAGAAACGAATCGAATATGAAGAAAAAGTTGATATATATATACATATATATTATTTTTGAACTTATCAAACTATCAAAAGTTCCTAAAACGTTTTTCTATTGAGAAAAAGTTAATTAATATATTTTTGAACTTATTTAAATCATTTTAGTGAATGACTTCACGATTCCCTGTAAGGAAAGAATGGTTTTTGTGGAGTGTAAGTAAATTAAAACATAAAAATTAATGCGTTCATTTCTTTATTCAATCCACAGATAGTGTAAAGTTACACTTTGTTTTGTATAAAGAGAGGAACCAGAGGCAAAAGAATTGGAAACCAAAGAATTACAGTGGAAACACTTAATTTCAATTTTTTTTAATTAATGATGGTAAGGAAAAACAAAGGAAAACTAATCAATAGTAAAGACAAAAAATTAATGTAAAATTATAAAAATGCACACGAAAAATAATAACAAATAAAATATATAATAAAAGAAAGGGATAAAATTGGAAATCTCCCTCCCATTTCTCTTCGTCTTGGGATGAATTGAAAATTCGCCCTTGCATTTTTCTTTCTTCCATTGCTTGCACTTCTAACTAAACATAAAATATCTTATTTTCCTTTCTATTTCTTTCCCTCTCGATTTTCTTTTTCTACTTTGCTTGTTCTAACCAAAGGGTTAAAGTATTTATTCAGCATTATGAATATTTTTTAAATGCCCGTCGGACTCAAAGCACCTGAATTCAATATTTACTACTCATGTGATGTGTAATATGTTAGAAACTGGCTGTGTTATATTTGATAGCTCATAAACGAAGAATTTAATTTTTATTTTTAATAGGCGATTACTTGGTTGGGAGGGAGACTTTTCTTAGAGTAAGAAAAATCATTTCCTTTTAATATTACTTTTGATACTATATTTGAAGCCATACATGGAGATTGAACAATAAAAAATTAAGATCCGATGGATAGACTAATCCCTTAAAGTCGCTGTAACTACCGGTTGAATTTTATAAATAAATTTTTTTATCTTTTTTTTTTTTTTTGGCAAACCCATACGTGAGAATGCCAGCCCCAATTTTTTTTAATAAAATAAAAAATTAGAAAAAAAAAAAGGAGAGGGGGACATTGGAGAGCTACGAGAACTTGTATCCACTTAAAAAATAAATAAAGGAACACTATTCCCATTACAACAAGCACATAGAAAAATAAAAGTTTCAAAGGTGGGAAAACCCTTCTCATTGCAATATAAACCTCGTAAAGTGTTCATTTAAAGTCTTTAGTTCTTAACTCATACAATCGTTTAACGTTCTTAAGAAATCTTGAAATTTATTTCAAGTTAATCTTGATAAATAATCCTCTTAAACTCCTTATCCAAAGCAGATACATAAGTTAAAAAGAAAGATTTTTCATAACACCTCAAGACAATATTGGTATTACAACTTGCCCCACATTCCTACTGTCTAAAAACATACTAAGGCTTTAGTAACCCTCAAACAGCCTTAACTTATAATATCATTTTATCTAAAACCATAAAATTCCATTAGTTAAATCCAAAAGTGGGAATATCATCATCCAACCATCATAACTTTATATATATATATATATATATATAAATAAAGTATCATAACATTTCCAATAACAAGTATAGAAAGGTAAAGCATTCCCTATAAAAGATCCGATATTTAACATAAGATCAAGGAGTCTCGCATGCTCTTAGAAGTCCATAAATAAAAAATTAATTAGCATAGAAGACTATAAGTCCTATTACATAACCTCAAGTGACAAGCCAACCTAAAGGTCTATTACTACCAATATAGCCAAACAAAATATAAAGTAAGATGAAAAAGTATATCCATCATAAACAAGTCAAACTCCAAAGCTCCATAAATCGGTCAATAACATCTACTTCAAACACCCATCTTAAGTCTCCGAAACCCATCTAATTGCCATCAACTCAAACTTTAGTCATCATAAAAATAAAAATACTCGACTTTTTCTTCCTCCTGAACATCATCAACGTAAGGTTCATTATAGATAATATATTTATAAGTACTTAAGTTTAAAAAAGATCAAAAGTAAGACAAATCCCAGTACGTGATACATAAATACATACAGATGCCATTCAAATTAGAGCATATGCATATAATGCAAGTTATATCAATTACAACAGTACGCAATCAATTAATTATCTTAAATTTAAGCCAACAACCAATAAAAGGGTAATCATGACCCTGTTATACCTTGATCTTTATCTACATATATAAGTAGATATAGTATATAAGTTTCCTTCGAATCCTTTATGCCTAGAGTCTAAAATTCAGAGTCTAGATTTCTTGAAACCTAATTTTCTAGCTGCGTTATCCTACATATAAGTCTATTGAGGAAGCTTCACATATGATTAATAATTTCTCCATCATGGATCAGCATCCTAGGACAACCAAGTCAAGTACAACTAGCAATCATTAAGTTAGCTCAAATATAATTTAATTCAATTAAATCATTTTAATCATAACAGGTACAACCATACAAATTAGCACCAAGTACCTAAACAGCCGAACAAGACTAAAACTAGACTTGCATAGAGATAAAATAAGTTCTTAAAGCAAGAGAACATGATAACAAAATCAATAGACTAGTCTCAAGTACTCTACATAACAATATAAAGGATATATAACATAATCCTCAAATCCTTTCAATTGATCTTCTCATCCACACCCATCTTTAGCTTCAATTCAACTTATGAAGATCATTATGTCCTATGGTTTTTCATGTCTTCAATGTGCCTCGCCTACAATACAAATCACTTTATAACTCTCATCTTACCCATTGGTCTTAAGCATTCTTAACTTACACCACTTATTACTTAAATTCAAATCAACCACCTTAAATAACTCTCATCTCATCTAAGATAACTATCTCCAATGATACTCTAAACTCCTATTCTAATCTACATTTCTAAGAACAAGTACAGTTGAGTAAGAGATAAAGATCAAATCCTAACTTATGAAAGGAATGATTAAAACACTTGGAATAAGGATTTGGAAGTTTAGGAAAGGAAGTTTCAAACTTAGAGTTTGATTCTTTGTAAAACATGTTTGTAATTAAGTTATAATACTTAAGATGCTCAGAATTGTTTTTAAAGTATAAAATATGCTTTCAAAAATAGGTTATGATACAAGAAAATTGATTTAAGAAAAAGGAATAGAAGAAAAACTTAATTTAACCTTATAGAGCAAACCGGCTACACAATTTAGGGTGAGCCAATATGATGCGAATCGTGATCAAGAACAGATAAGGTCGGTCATTAAATGGGTCTGAACTTGTTGAAAGCCCGAAAGAAATAATGGGAAATGGTGTGAATTAGGACGAATGTGAATGAAGAAGTAAGCAAAACCCACGAATAGCTCCAAAAGATATGATGCACTAATAGAACTTCTAAGGACTCATGGTACAATTTGATATGACGCATAAATCAGTCCGATGAGGTTACTCGCCACCTATCCTTACTCAAGGGTTAGAATAAGAATGATGTACAAGATGCAAAAAGGTAAAAATGAATATACGAGAAAAACAATCATTGATGCAATAAATTCTGCACATAATACTATACATATAGTAACGCTACATTGGCAAGGTTATTAGAGATGCGGACAAAAAAACATGAACAGCTTATTTGTCCAAATAGGGGTAGCTTAGTCAGCTTGAAGTCTCTTTATTTCGACTTCTTCGCAAGGAAGATGCCAAGTCATTAAAGGCTCAAGCGGAAGTAAGTATTCTTTAATTCGGCGCACTATAGAAAAATGGGTAGTCATTCGACTTAGTATGAAGGGTGATTTAACAAGGAAGTACTCAATTTTAGCAGGAGTCAGCTGAAATAGGAGAATTCATCTTGCTAATCCTTCTAGTCCTCGAGCTCAGCTACGGGTCAATAGTCCAGTAACCTGATTCCTATTACAGTCAAATAGTCCTTACTAACCTTCTATGACCAAATATCAAGGTGTAACCATCCTATGGTTCTAATATAACCAACTCTACAATCCAAACCAAAATACTAATAAAGCTCCGAATTTGCTTCCTAAACTAAATTAAATCCAATTTTTTCTTTGATTCCATTTCAATTACACTTTGATTACTCATTAACCCATCATCATAACACATTTTTACTCCATCCAAATATCAAATTTTGATTCAAGCATCAACTCGAATCTCTCCATTTCTACTGTAAAGTCAACAACACCTCATAAACTTATAAAATAAGAAGGGAGATGCAAGAAAACTTATTTGAAGTGAAGTAAACACACAAAAAATCTAGATGAAAGTCATAACCAACTAATAACTATAAAGAACAACTCACTTCAGATTCTTTTTTTACACCTAAATCCAAGTAAAACTCATCTAAAATAAGGTATTAAGCTTGGAAACAAACTTAATTAGGATAACTCCAAGAGACTTACCTTAATCTCTTGATAAAGCTATTTTTGGTGAGGATTTACAAATTCCTAGTTGAAATCTCTTGAGAGTAAGCTAAGATTATCAAAAAATAGAAGGTTTTAAGATGGTAAGTGGCCTAATACGAGTTTACTTAAGTTAATCCTTCAAAAACTTACTTTAGTCTCCACTATTCATTCTTCCTAAAGCTTGATTTGGGGCTGACATTTAGTTTTCTATGAGTGAAGGAGGAGATTAGTATATATTTTGAAAGGGTCAAGGTTTTAGTAATGGAGGCTACTTAAGGGAGGTAAGGTTGTAGTAATCACTAAGAAGAGTAAAAATACCCTTTTTTTTTTTCTCTAAGCATTTCATTTTTTAAATTCCCTTACTTCTTTTTGCAAGCTAATCAGCAACTCCATTCTTTTCTCTCCAAACATTACATAAACTTCCATTCAAAGTCTTTGCCCATGAAATGTCATTCCATACATCCCATCTCATAATGACTGATTTAAGCCAATTTGATACAACTTCAAAATTTGTTTCAACCAAAACATTTTAATATTGTATGTATTTTAAGACTTTGAACCTTTTATCAAAGTGGTCTATTTAATTAACTCAATTGATTTATTAGAAGAATGGAAACCAAAAGATAAAAGCATGTTCACTTTTCCATCCCTAAATATGCCTTTCCCTCTTCCTTTCCCATTATCATAATACCATCAACAACAAGTTTCATAGAGCCTCTTTTTTTTTTTATTTGTGTGTATTTTCTTTAAACAAATCCTCATCATTCAAAATTTGTGTCTTAGTAAGGGAGTTGGCCCTCTAATCTAATATTTACATGACCAGAATCTTTAAGGATATACTATTACCTCTATGCTTCAGGTTAGTCCTTTTCAATCCATAGATGCCATAAAGTTATTAATGAAACAAAACCATGAATATGATTTTTATTGTTTCCTACTCTATTTTACAAGAATAAATAAATATTTTAATTAATAAATTCTAATATTGACTAAATAAAGTTATTTTTACTTATATTCTTTTTATATTTTTAAAGAAACTTTCTTTTTTAATTCCTTTATGGTCACTCAAAAGGATGTCTATGTCATAGAATAAGAGTTTCACCCCTAACGAAGTGCCGTATGGAGGTCGACCATCATCTCACTTCTCATTTTTTCTTAAATTCTAAATCGAAAGTCAACCTTCTTTTTATATCTTCCAAGATTGTTTTGAGGCCATCTTTCTTATAAAGAAAGCCATCTTAGCTTTGTTACCATTCTCCATATGTCTAGGAGGTTCAACTTATCTAACTAATTTCGGCTTACCATGGCTTCTTTAAGAGAGCAGCATTAACTTTCAACCAATGTGTGTATAAGAGATTAAACCTGCCTTTAGAGTGTACCCATCCTTAGAACAAGCTACCCAACTGATGCCACTCGCTGTACAATAAACCTAAGTTAAACAACCCTACTTAGCTCTATCTTCGAAACCATGATACTTTTCCCCTACCTAAATTCATGATGCCCTCATAGACTCAAGAAGTGAGCTGAGTTGGCTTGGGCCAGTCAATTCATAGGTCATCAAAGTGGTGATCCGTAATTAGCTCAAAAGGGGACGATTTCGAGTTGGTTCACTTAAATCAAAAGTTCATAAATTGACTCAATAACTCGTGAACCGGTTGTCAATTTTTTTTTAATTAAATTATCCACCTATTTTTTTACAATTTTTTTACTAACATTATTTTTTTTACAATTTTTTTTAGATTCATGACTTCAATTCATATATAAATATATTACTTAAATATGTAAATATCCATTAACATATATTCCATAGAATAATATACATATTATATATATATATATATATATCTTGTTAATATCACTTTTTAGTCTTAGTATATTATATATTATATATATGTAGTATGTCTATTTTCCTTTATTTTTTTATTTTTCATCTCTTTTTTTTTATTATTAGGTTCAAACTGATGAGTTAGCCCACTAGTTCATAGGTTTGCTCATTTAACGGGTCCTATAGGCAAAGCTACTTAGACTTACTAGGTATGACAGGTCAATTAGTGGTTTAAGATGCCTAATCTGAGCCCAAATTGATTCACGGTTTAGAAATCGACTATTTCCCAAGTCTATGCCGTCATCATGAGCCAATACATTGCCATTACCCTCACCTAAAGATCATTAACCCAATTCATCAAATTACTTAACTCCAACCAAGATAATCTCCGCTAAGGCTGTGGGTACAAGCATCGCTTCACCTTTGTTTATTTCTTCATCCTTCAAGATCATCTTATCCTAAGTGACCCAACGGTAGGATTTATCCATCGAAGTTCATTTACAAATATTTGGGCTGATTCTTATTATAAATTTAACTTATGAGATAGGTGCCCCTTCCCTTTAGTAGCTGCTCCTCTCAAGTTTAACCCACTTGGGCACATTTGGCAACAAGAATTACCTCCTTATTGAATACACTAGATGACCTTTAGGTAACTTGATGGGACTAGAACATTAACTCTGATACTAATTATAACGGGCATATTACTTTAGATGCTTTCATACGACATTTAGGCACTAAAAAATGTTCTAGGTGCTAATTTATCTTAAACCTCCACTAAATAATGGATAAATAAAAATGAGGGAAAACCCCCTATATATACAAAGGGCCTTCTGAATAAATTATGGAGATCTATCTAATATACTAATTAGGACTAAATCCTGCTTATCCCCCAATTAATATAATAAAGAGGAAGGTTTGACTTTGGTAGGGGAGACTTCAAAAGATCTCAATAGTAGGACTCCACTTAATCTAAGATCGGATGACTCATTAAACTAGGAGGTAATCCTAATAACGAGGGACAAATTTAAAAGGTTTAGGTAAGTGCATTTAGTCAACAAAGGGTAAAAGATTATTGAGGGATGTCATAACTAGAGTGAAGAAGATGTTGGAAGGAAATTGAGGTTAAGAAGGTACTTAGCAGATAGGGACTCAACTTAGAAGCTACGCTGAAGGCATTGGTGGATTGGGTAAGGAAAAATTTACAACTAAATTATTAAGAGCTCTAAAGGTAACTTATTAGGTGCCTAGTGAAACAGGCTTAATTGTTTGCTGTTGCGATTTAAGGTAGAGGTATGCCTAAAAGCTTCATGTATCAAGTATTCAATCTTAATGAAGGCTAAGATCTATGAATTCTATAGAAGGTTGTGGGAGGTCCTAGATCACAATGTTATAGTAAGTTAGATAAGTAAATATAGGTGATCCTAACTTACTTATTCTATTCCTTATTGTGATTTGCATTGCCATGATAAGCTTTATGTATAACCAATCTTCCTAATCAATGGAATTATGTACTCGAGCTTCCCATTAATAATCAAATATAGTTGGATTGACAAATAATTATATCATTAATTTGGTCTCGAAAGGCTTACCTAATGAAATCAATCATTTATAGGGATAACCTCTGTATTTTCCCTACTATGCTAGCTATCAATGCTAAATTCCACATTCTTAGCAACCCCTAACACTAAGACCTCTTGGAAGTTTGTCTTAATTCAAGCTTTACTCCTCTGGTTGCCAACTAAAGTTTAATAGCAACATCTTTTGAAATGAACAAATGCTAGGCTCCCATGTCTATCATCACGTTTGCCTCCCTCTTAGCTACCTTAGCTTCAACATACATAAAGGCTTTCCTTTCTTTAATGTCTTAAAACTCCATGGCATAAAGGAGATGAAGTTTACTAAGTTGTCCATACCTATCTTGTTCAAACCTACCTTTTGCAATTAAGGTACCCAGTCTCTCCTTCTTTAGATAGTCCCAATCATAATGTGGCCTAAAGAGATAAAAATTTGACCTCGACCATTCTCATCTTTACCACTTTCTCTTACTTATTTGGTAGATTTGAAAATTTCCTACTCTTTGTCTCCTCCTCCATTTCCCCTTCGTTATCTGTGAAAAACCGTAATTCCTGCTTTTTTGGAATTCCTTCAAACCCCTCTTCAATGGCATTTACTTTGGAGATATTTTCCAATCCTTGTCATTCTACTCTAACTTAACCCATGACCTCAATTCATTTAGGAATGTAATAAGAGCAGCATCCAAATTTAGATTTAGTATCTCTAGTATGAGCTTTGAGAATTTGTGAACATACTACTTTACACAATTCTTCTAGGTAAGGTGTTAGAGTTTCATATTGGCTTCTTTTTTCGCATTTTGAGGGGAGAATTGGTTTAAAAACTTCCATACAAAATTTACCCATGAGGTAATCTCGCAGGTCCTTCGCCTCCACCAAACCAGTGCAATATCTCTTAAGTACAAAGTTGTAATTCTTGCTTTACTTCCATCATTAATGAGGCCGATTCCCTATAAAAAATTATCTACCTCTCTTGCAAACTACATTCATTTGAAGTACTCTTGTTTTAGCACTTTGACCCCGAAACTACTTGAATTATCGCATCATTAACCAATGTTGCCTTATAAGTTGCCAATTGAACCTTAAGGTCATCTATTTCCTTCTTTAAGGTTACTAAAGTTTCATTTATTCTTTCTTCCACCTCAATTGTCTGGCTTCTAAATTACTAGTCTCGGCCCCTATGTCTTCTATCTAGGCTTTAAGGGTATCATCTTGCGTTATCGATTTCTCCATGGTCTAATTGAGAGCCCCTATAACTTACTCATGAATTTCTCCTTAAACTACCCTAAATGGGCCTATATCTCTTCCAATTTTTTCTTTACCTCAAGATGTAACTATGCCTTATTAAACTTGTCCCTTAAATGCTATTGAGATAAAAATTTGCTTTCTCTTTTCTTAACCTAATTTATATTAAGTTCAGTCTGTTTAATATAAATCTTTTGACTAGAGTAAAAAATGGTTCTAAAAAAACCTTTTAAAAAACGAAGTCGCCACCCAATGAAAATCAAGAAATCGTAAACTAAGTCTCTTAAGTAGATGGACCCTAATATCAGCTATTGGTTTATGGTTTTTTTCTTGAAAAAAAAATTAGGAAAAGAAACCAAAAACACTAGGCTTAGGGGCTAATGTATTTTAAAACCTAAGAAGGTTTTATAGAAGAAGTTCATAAAACAAACGAGCTTTTGATGGGTTTCTTTAATAGAAAGGGCTTCATATTAGAGAAAAAGGGAATATATATATATATATATATTGTATTTTTTAGGGCTACTTTAAGTACCTATGTAATTGCTAACAAAGATCAAACCCTCTAAAATAATTTTATTAAAAATTTAGTAGGTTAGTCCATTTTATTTTTTTAAAATAGATTTCACTTTAAGTACTTACATATTGATTAGTTTATAAAATGATATTTTTTTCCAAATTAAAAAAAAAAAACTAGAAATCCCTTTTAAAAAAGAAAAGAAAAGAAAAGTCCATTTACATTTTTATTTAAAAAAAATTTTAAGGTAGCAAATATTTTTATAGAAAAAAGAACCCATTAAAGACATATATGTCAAATAAGTCATATAAAGTACAAATGAATCAATAATCATACAATATTCATAGAATCACAAACATGGCATGCTTATTATTTGTATACAAAAACTTGTTTACCATGACAATTTAATGAAATTCCATAATTACCACATCTTCAAACATCCATTCTATATTTTAAGCATGATTCATGGTAAATATATAACAATTCATTAAACCAAAACACTTAATTTAATCAAAATAATTAACAACACTCATCTACTTCCAAAATCACATATTCAAACATCTATTCTATATTATACAAACATGATTCATGGTAAACATACCACAATTTAATTAAAATAGTCAAGAACACTTATATGAACTTATAAGATCATTGCATGATTATTATGTCATAGAAAACATTAAATCTATTAACTATATCAACAATAATTGTATCAAACAAGTGTTTTACATACATAAAAATATGATTTCACAATTCTTTAATACACAATATGCATCAAAACACATAGAAAACAATGGCATATAAAAATAAATAAGGATTTTAAGAGTTTACCTTGCTAGTAATGAATTGATGGCCAGTTTAGTGACTTTCTGAGCGATTTCAAGCAAGGCAATAATGGTTTACAATTCTCAACTTCCCAAACTTCGAAACCCCTCCACCAATTTGTAGTAAAATTGAGCTCCCTATCTCCGAATTTCTCCAAGAAAATCAAGTTCTCCCTAAAACTCTAAAACTAGAATATGTGGTAAAAACTTAATAATTCTCTCAAACTAATCCATCTCTTATGCAATTGTCTCTTTTAATGTGACAAAGGGAGTGTAGACTTGAGATTCTTAGCTCAGAAACTTCCTTTTTTTATTAGGGAATTAAATCAGGTTGCATCTTACCGATTTGATTTGTTTTTATTTTTCCTTCCTTTTTTTATCTGATTTAGATGCATTTTAGATGTTATTTATGTCAATTAATTGGATAAAATCGACCTCCTACATCTTATTATTAGTTACAAACAATAATTATATTGTGGGATTGTGTTAAGAGATTCAATTTTCCACTTATTTGAAGATAAAAAGTTTTCAAATGACATCTTTTTTTATTATTTTTCATTGGTATACTTTTCCTTCATTATTTCCTAAGATTTTAGACTCAAAATATCATTAATGAGTTTTCCTTTCAATTCCCATTTTTTTCCAATTTTAAGATGCAAAAAATCGAATCAAATCGAGTTAGGTTTTGGGGCTAAAAATGCCTTATTTTATTAGCTTTCTATTTACGATACAATACTATAAAAGAAAAGGAAAGAAAAAGGAAGGGGTAGGAGAAGAAGAGGGGATAGGCAAGCGATGCTCATGTAACCCATGCAAGCATGTGCTCGATTATTATTGTTATTATCAAATCGGGTTGGGTTTTAGGGCCAAAAATGCCTCGTTTTATTAGCTTTTTGTTCAAGATATAATACTACATAAGAAAAGGAAAGAAAGAGGAAGGGGAAAGAGAAGAAAGGGGGACAGGCAAGGGGTACTTATGTGACCTACACATACGTGTGCTCGGTTATTATTATTATTTTTAATTAAAAAGCTATGTGGTGTAGTGGCGTGGTCACATAGTGCGATGGTGTGGTCGCGTAGTGTAGTGATGTGGTCGTATGGTGCCACGTATGGCACATGCCATGCCATGCCAACAAAAATTATTTTTATTATTTTTTTGTTTTTATTTCTTATATATGTATATATATATTGTTCTTTTCTCTTTTTTATAAAAACTTGCAAAAATTTTATTTTTTAGGTTTCCTAAAGATTAAAAAAACATCCTAAATTTTTTTGGAACAAAAATGAGGTATCAACAACTATCCCTCTTTATGGTGAAAATTTCACTACAAAGACAAAAGAGATACCATTTTTACCCTTGCGAGAGG
Source organism: Lumnitzera racemosa (assembly GCA_024138005.1). NCBI lineage: Eukaryota > Viridiplantae > Streptophyta > Magnoliopsida > Myrtales > Combretaceae > Lumnitzera > Lumnitzera racemosa. The sequence goes on from JAMXBC010000012.1 coordinate 6,344,486, forward strand.
AAAAGGGTTCCAAAAAGGTTATTGAATGTAAGTTAAATATATGAAATGGGCTACTTATAAAATAGACCCTTTTGGCGAGCTATTAATCAAAAGAAGTTCTTACGATCTATCTTAATAAGATCCTTTGATTAGATACTTTTTCTAATACTGAGGTTATTTGTAGCTAAGATTCTTTACGGTCTATCTAAACGAGACTCTTTTATGAGATATCCTACTAAGGTTTTCTTAAGGATAGGGCTCCTTATGGTTTATCTAAATAAGCCCATTTGGTGAGATATCCTATCTATAGGTAATAATACTAAAGCTTTCTTAGGACAAGGCTCCATGTGGTCTATCTTAACAAGACTATTTGGCGAGATATTCTATCTATACAAAAGCTTTCTTAGGGATAGGGTTCCTTTCGATCTATCTAAATAAGACCCTTTAGTAAAATATACTATTTATATTAAAGCTTTCTTACAAACATGGCTCCTTTTAGTCTATCTTAATGAGACCCTTTGATGAGATATCCTATCCAAAGGTATAATGGCACTTGGACTGTCTAATGAGTAGAAAGAGCTTCTTGTGGCCTATATTATCGAGACCCTTTGGTGAGATATCATTTCTTAAAAGGCAATAGCATTAGGACTATCTTAGGGACAGGGCTCCTTACCAAACCCTTTGGTGAGATGAATGGAAGGGTCAAGCATATTACGGGTCAAGACTCTTATGAAAGATCTTACTCTAAATTTTTAAGCGAGTACCTACCTACTTTAGCTTGCCAACAGTAGTTCTAGATTCAAAGGCCCATAATCATCCCTCGACTTGGAGACTTAACAAATTAGCCAGTCTTCATTAAGGTCAAGCATGGGAGTCTGTGAGCTCAACCAGCCTTCTTTTTTCCTTATTGAGGTCAATTTCATTTCCTTCTTAACCTTAAAAAAGGAAAGATCAAAACATAGCATTCGAGGAGTTTTAGTAGTTCATTAATGTTCATGATTGAAGTTTTTCTTTATTTTTATTTATTTGGTGTATGTGTGTATGTAGCTAGGGAGAGATGCATTAAATAGTACAAAGTGGAGATTAAAAACAACTTATTGATGTGGTAGAGAGTGATCGATGACCAATCTAATGCCAATGATAGTTGTGGATATCTACTTTGTGCATAAATGACAAAAAAAATCAATTCATAGAGGATTGATAATCAAAGACAAATAATATCCTTCCATTGACTTTAAGGGTAGTACACCTCAACTGCATCAATATTCGTTAGGTCCCTTAAATCTAGACCATTTATTCGAGATAAAATCAATACTCCTCCAAACAATACTTTCTTTACTAAATAAGGACCCTCATCGCAAAGGGTGAACTTCCTCCCAAGATCTTGTACATTTGGTAGGACCTTCCTTAACACCATGTCTCCTTTTAAGAATTATCGGGGTCGTACTTTCTTATTGAAAGTTTTCATCATTCTTTGCTGATAACATTGCCTGTAGCATAACGCGATTAACCTCTTCTCATCTACCAGGTTTAATTATTCTATCCTCTTATCTACCCATTAGGCTTCATTTAGTCGAGTTTCAACTAATACCCTAAGAGAGGGTATTTCCACTTTAAAAGGCAAAATTGCTTTGGTCTCATACACCAAAGATTAATGTAGCTCTCGTTAATACTTTAATAGAAGTCCAGTTGGCCATGGGTGTAAAAGGTAACATCTCCTACCAATCCTTATAGGTCACTGTCATCTTTTCGATAATCGTCTGGAGGTTCTTATTGGTAGCCTCCATTGCTCCATTCATCTGTAGCCTATATGGTATAGAATTTATGTGAATGATCTCGAACTACTAACATAACTCCGTCATAAGCTTTCTATTAAGGTTCGTGCCATTATCTATGATGACCATCTCTGGCACTCCATATCGAGCAATTATATCTCGTTTCAAGAACTTGACCACTACCCCTTGCCAACATTTGCATAAGAGGAAGCTTCTACTCACTTGGTAAAGTAATCAATAGCCACTAAGATAAATCTATGTGATGTGCCTTATAAGAGGGCCTACTATAGTATGAATGGGTCATTTAGAGAAAGCTACTAAAGAAGGGAAAAGTATGGTTTCAAATGGAATCAAAACATAAAAAGGGAAAGAAAAGTTTAAGCCTCATAAGCTACTCGTGCATGTGATACATTGCTCAATCACTTGTGAAACAATACGTTGCTAAATGTGACTTATCGATCTAAAATAGTAGGTTACTCATAACCAAAACCTTGATCAAGGGTTACTATGAGCTAGGTTTGGTAAGGTTCTTAAAGTTGAGAAAAATTTAAGAAGAAGGTAAATTTCATTAATAAGGCAGAAAAATATGATTACAGATCAATATATGAGACTATTTATATTGGTTTCTACTAATGTTACTTGTACTAGGTAATTTACTAAAATGGGTAAGAACTATTACATGTACAAATGTAAAATGAAGAAGGACAATCTTGTAATCCTTTTAAAAGCAAAATATTCTAGGTATCAAGTACATGTATACTTTTAGGAATACATATCATCTTCAAAGTAGAGGGTACGCCTACAAATAACGAATTCTGGCAAGTGATGTTAAGGTCAATATGTCGAGGTCCTTCTATCAAGTCAGGTCTTCTAGGTTCGGTGGTGTAATCATGATACTCAGCATAGGTACAATTACAACAACATTCAAAATAGGTCAGATAGCTCAGAAGACATCCTTAAGGGCACTGTTTTGCAGGTCGAAAGGGCTAAAGTTAGATTAGCAATTGAGTACTCGAGTAGTTAAGTTCACTAAACCTCTTGCTTTTGATCACGTCAAGGGTCTTAGTGCTTGATTCCCATCATCTCCTTCGATTTTTTTAGGATTAGGATCAAATCCTCAAAGTGTTCTTTAAGGTTATCTTTGTTAAAAATGTAAAGTCTAAGATTGGTAATATTGAAGACATCATAGACACCACAACCATTAAGAAGCTCTAGTTTATAAGCGTTCTTGTCAATCCTTTGTAGTACTCGAAAAGGTCCTTCAGCTCAGGGTGATAACTTACTCCTTTTTTTAGTCAGGAACCATTCCTTGCAGAGATGTAACCATAGTAGGTCTCTTTGTTGGAACTGTACTTGTTCTCTCCTTCCTCAACTTCCTCATACTAGTTTTTTAATAACTCAAGTAAGTTGATTTGTTACTCGCTAGTAGATTTGCTAGAAAGCTTATGCTTGGTCTAAGGCTCCTTTTTCTTCTTGGTAGGTCTTTGGGCTTATTGTCTAGTCAAGTAGTAGCTCAGGGTTAAATTTGTATACTACTTCAAAAGGAGTCTTCTTTGTTATGTTATGGACAAAACAATTATAAGCAAACTCCATGAAGAAGAGACCCTAAGGTACAATTGGCAACCTCAATTTGTCCATCAATCTAGGAGTGACAAGATGTGTTGAATAACAATTTTATTCTTAACCAGTGCTATAGTATCTTCTAGAACTGGCTCAAGAATTTTGAATCTCAATTAGACAATATACTCCTTAGAACTCCATGTAACTTCACGATTTGTTGCAAAAATAGAAAAGATATAGCCAAAGTATTGTAAGTTTTAATGTAAGGCACAAAGCATGCCATTTTGCTAAATCGATCTACTACGACCATAATGAATCCTTCCCCTCTCGCTATCTTTGGCAACGTAAACTTAAAGTCTACACTCATGTCAGTCTATGGTTTGTTTAGTATAGGTAGGGGCATAGCTTGCCCTTGTTTAGCTCGGATCTTGGCCTCCTTATAAGCTACATGCCTTTCGACAATTGAATGTACATCCCTCATCATTTTTTGCCAATAAAACCTCATTTTCAATAGCTCATATGTCCACTTTTCACCAAAATGACCAAACAAGCCTCTACTATGGGCCTCTTTAACAAGTAGGTCTTGTATCGAACAGGTTAGCATACTTAGCTTTCTAGATCAGAAAAGATATCCTTCTTCTATGAAGTAATCATCTAATGTTCTTTCTTCTTGGCATTAGGTAAAAATAAGTCCAAAGCGAGGGTCCTGAGTACATTACTCCTTCAAGCTCACAAACCTTAACAACCTCGTTTGTAGTTCAAAAAGCAGCATATGTCTCCTAGACAAAACATTTGCTACTACATTAGCCTTCCATCACTTGTACTTGATCACGAAAGAGAAACCTTCTAAGAACTCAATCCATCTTATCTGCTATCTTAAGAGTTTCGATTGGCTCCTCAAGTACTTTCATGTTTGTTGATTAGAGTATACTACAATTTGTTAGGTAATAGGTAATGTTGCCAGGTTTGCATAGCTTGGACTAAGGCATACAACTCCTTATCATATATTGAGTAGTTCAATATCAACCCTTTGAGTTTCTCACTGAAATGAAGAATAAGTTAGCAATCTTACATGAGGATTGCTCCAACCATTATGTTAGATACATCATACTCTAACTCAAAAACTTTGTTAAAATTTGGTAGTATAAGTACAGGGGTTGAAGTTAATTTTTTCTTCAACTTAACAAGGCTCTTCTCCTCTTTATCTCCCCATCAAAACTCAATATTTTCCTTCGTCAGTTCGGTAAGTAGTGTAGCAACAAAACATAAGTTTTGGATGAATCTTCTATAGAAAGATGCTAACCAATGAAAACTTCTAACATCAACACATAAAGTAGGTGTAGGTCATTCTACAATTGCTCGTATTTTCTCTCAATCTACACTAAGGCCTCATTTGCCAACAACATATCCTAAGAATACGATCTCTTCTTAGTAAAGACAACATTTCTTCACATTACCATACAACTTTTCAAATTAGAGTACCTCAAATATAGCTCAAAGGTAACCCACATGACTAGACAGGCTAAGACTATACACAAGAATGACATCAAAATATACTACCACAAATTTTCCAATCAAATTTCTCAACACAGGTTTCATTAGTTTCATAAAAATACTTAGAGCGTTAGATAATCTAAATGACATTACAAGCCACTCATACAATTCATGCTTAGTTTTGAAGGCTATCTTTCATTTATCGTCTTCTCTCATTCAAATCTAGCAGTATCCCGATTTTTGGTCAATCTTTGAAAATATACTTTCTCTATGTAACTCATCCAATATATCATCTAGTTTAGGAATGGAATATCAATATTTAATGGTGATTTTATTCACTACTCGACTATCTATATACATCCTCCAACTTCCGTCCTCTTCTTTGGCACTAATAATGCGAATATGCACATAGACTCGTACTCTCTTGAATAAATCCTATTTTAACAAGCTCATTAACCCGTTGTTGTAGCTTAGCTGCTTGCTCTAGGTTCATTTAATAGCTTGGTTGGTTAGGCAATGCAGGTCTAAGATGTAACGTAAAGCCATGCTCTATTCTTCGTTTTGGAGGTAATCCTTTAAGTAGCTCATTAGGAAATAAGTCAGCAAACTCTCTCAACAACTCCTCGACCTCTTTTGGTAAGTCAATTTGTTTCTTTATTTCGAACAACCTTTGCACCAATAAAATGGTCAGTTTGTTCTCCTTCATGGTTTACTAGGGCCTTCTTAGTCTTTTAGATCAATTTAGATTACATATCACTCATTTGGCTTAGAGCCATAGGATGCAATGTAATAGGTCGACCGTCTTTCTCAAAACTATAAGTATTCTGATATCCATCATGTATAACTCTTTGATCGAATAACCATAGTTAGCCTAACAAGATATGCAATGCACATATAGGTAGTGCATGGTACAAGATATCATTCTTATAGCTTCCAATAGATATGGATAAAGTTACTTACTTAGTAACATGCAATGACCCTTTTTCATTCAACTAGTGTAATCTATATGGTCTTAGGTTCAAAGTAGTCAACAATTTTAACTATTCTACCATCTTAGCAGATATTACATTTATATAACTATCACTATCTATGATCAAGGTACAAAGCTATTAATTTACCTTGGAAACTTCATCATGAGTTTGTTATTAAGGTTCATGCCATTATCCATGATGATTGTCTTTAGGACTCCATATTGAGCAATTATATCCCGTTTCAAGAACCTAGCCACTACCCCCTTGGTGATGTTTACATAAGAGGAAGCTTCTACTCACTTGGTAAAGTAATTAATAGCCACTAAGATGAATCTAGATGATATGCCTCAGAAGAAGGCTTACTGTACTGTGGATGAGTCCTCTAGAAAAAGCTGCCAGAAAAGGGAAAAGTATGATTTCAAATGGAATCAAAACACAAAAAGAGAAAGAGAAATTTAAGCCTCGTAAGTTGCTTATGGATGTGACGCACCACTCTAGTACTTGAGAACCACTACATCATCACATCATCGGATGTGACTCAACGATCTGAAGTAGTAGGTTGCTCACCACCGCAACCTTATTCAAGGGTTGCTATGAGTTACGTTTGGTAAGGTTCTCAAAGTTGAGAAGTCATGAAGGAGGTAGATTTCACTAATAAGGTAAAAAATTTTGATTACAGATCAATACAAGAGATTACTTATATTAGTTCATACTAGGGTTACTTGTACTAGCTAATTTACTAAAATGGATAAGAATAATTACATGTACAAATGTAAAATGAAAAAGGACAATCTTGTAATCATTTTAAAAGCAGAATATTCCGAGTATTAGGTGCGTATGTGCTTATACAAACACATGTCATCTTTGAAGTGGAGGGTATACCTGTAAATAACAAATTATGATAGGTGGTATTAAAGTTGGTGTATCAAGGTCCTTTTGTTAGGTCAGGCTCCTTATGGTGGGTCAAGTGTTTTAGGTTTAATGGTAAAATCATGTTACTCAAGTTAAGACCAGTTACAGTAACACTCAAAACAGGTCGGATAGCTCGAAGGTTGTCTTTAAGGGTGATGTTCTGCAAGTCAGAAGGGCTAAAGTCAGGTTAGCAATTGCGTATTCAAGTAGTTAAGTTTACCAAACCTTTTGCTCTTGATTAGGTCAAGGGTCTTAGTGTTTATTCCATCACCGTACCTATTTGATGCTTTTGAGTTAATTGGACCAATAACATCTATTCCCTACATAGAAAATGGCTATGGTGAAGATAAAGCATGTAACTCTTGGGGGGAAGCATTTACTTGATTAGAATAGACTCGACATAGGTGATAGTGCCTCACGTGCATGATACAATTTGATTCTATCGTAGACCAATAATAACCCATCAACATGATTTTCTAAGCCAGCATATGCCTATTTATGTGTGGACTACATGCCCCTTCGTATACTTCCTTCATTAGAACAACTGCTTCTTCTTCATCAATGCATCTTAATAATGTGATGTCGAACAATCATCGATACAATGTTGCCCCATTGAGCAAAAAGTGACTTGCCAAGCTCCTCAATGTTCTCTAGTTTTTCTTATTTGCTACCTTTAGGTATGTGCCAGTTTGAAGAAAATATTAGATATCATGGAACTAAGGTTTTGTTATTTTTAGTTGCTTCTGTCACTAAACAAAAAGTAGACTTGTCTTCTACCATGATCTTTGAAGGTTGTACTTTCATCCCACCTAACACCTAAACAATGGATGCTAGCTTAGAGAAGGCATTCGCAAACTAATTTTAAGTTCTTGGTAGATATGTGAAGGAGAAGTCTTCAAACCTCTCTATCAATTCAGAAAGGTACCAATGGTAAGGCATTAATTTTAGATGCTCCATCTTATATTCACTAGTCATTTAAAGGATAATTAGAGATTAGTCTCCATATACCTCCAACTCATGGACCTCCATATCTATAGCCACCTTGAGGCCTAAAACATAAGCTTAGTACTTCGCAATATTGTTGGTATAGGAAAATGTAAGTTTAGCCATAATAAGGAATTGACTACCTTTAAGGGATACTAGTTTTACCCCATCCCATATCCCAATATATTGGCTGCCCCATCAAAATATATCTTTCACTTAGGGAGGTCTAGATCATATTCTACTATCAAGATATCTTCATCAAGGAAATGGACTTCTCTATCCTTAGATGCCTCTTCCGTAGGGTATTCGGCCAATTGATCTACTAAGGCTTATCTTGAATTATGGCTCACATAAGTTATGTCAAATTCAAGCAGCATTATTTGCTATTTAGAGACTCCTCCAATTAGAGCTAGTTTCTTAGCCAAGTACTTGAGGAGATTATGTTTTGTTAATTGCTCTGCTGCATAGTATAAGGTATATTGCCTAAGTCGGTGCATTACCCATACTAAGGCACAAAAAGTCCTTTCTACATCGACGTACCTCTACTCTCTTTCAATGAACTTCTTACTTAGACAATAAATGGCCCTTTCTCTTCCATCTTTATCTTCTGCCCTAGCATACATCACATAAATTCTTAGAGGACAGTAAAATATAAACAAAAGGGTTATCTTGGCTTTGAGGCAACTAGAATCGAAAGATTCATAAGGTATTCCTTAATCTTATGGAAGGCCTCCTCACACTCTTCATCTTAATTCATGGCACAACACTTATCTGTAAGTTGCGATACAAATCAAGTAATGTAATTTATTTACCATAGCAAACCCTTGACCTCCTTAAGTGTTTGTCGAGAAGGTAGTTCTAGGATCGCCTTTACCTTATCTGGATCAACTTCAACGCCCCTTTAGTTGATTATGAATCCTAATAACTTCCTTGATGTGACCCCAAATGTACACTTTTTTAGGTTTAGCTTTAATTGAAACTTATACAACCTTTTAAATAACTTACGTAATACTTTTACATAATTTTTGTTTTCTTAGGGCTTAGCGATCATGTTATCTATGTACGCTTCAACTTCCTTGAGCATTAAGCCATGCAAATGAGTCACCATTGCCTTTTGATAAGTTGCCCTAGCATTTTGATGCACTAGGAGCTTAATAATCACTAGGGCTTCCATAGGGAGAAGTAACGACATAGGTCCTTTGAGATATAAAAGAAGATGAAGATAGATGGGTCTGCAAACACAATAGCTTACGTGAAGCTACTTAGAGGATATGATGCACTAATGAACATGACACGACTTAACACTTTATGTCATGACCCAAGGGAATTAGTCGTGACAATCGTCGTATACCATACAAAGGACTGTAGATTGATATCCCTTTCAATCGACAATCCTTCATGTGATATATAAGACTACTACTACAACTATAACTAATAACCTAGAGTTAGGTAGGTATAAGTAATATCATTACATTATAATAATTACAAAGCTACTGAAATGTAAATAACACTCATATATAAAAATTTACAGACGAGAAGTCGATAATATCTCATATTTCAAACTGGTATCATTTCATTACATATTAAGACTCAATATCTAAATACAATATCATAAGTCCACTGATATCACTAATCTTACTCTTACATCTATCAACTGAGTTACTATTAACCTCGGGTATCCAAAAACCGGACTCTACAGATAGATCAGCTTGCGAAAGTAAACTATAGGGGTATAAGCTAACTAGCTTAGTAAGATATTTCCTTCAATCATATAGTAAACAAGTTAAACAACAATTTAATTCAATTCATTGAATGCATGAACAATCATTATGTCATACAAATACATACAGGTAATCAGGTACTGTATAAACTTAAATTTAATGCCCTCTGAAGTCAAGGTTGGAGATACATCAGCAACAGTCAGATCCGAATATCATACTAGAACTTATATAATAATGAAACTCCATGTTTCGTATTCAAAATATAATGGTATATCCATTTTTAGTCAAAATCCAATTATACGTATGATTGTGAGTAAGTTTATGTAGCCTTTACTCATTCTTAAACGGAGGCTTCTAGACTCGACCTTTAACTAAGCGATTGGCACCTCCAACACATAGTGATCCCGCGGGCTAAGGTAAGGCATATCGCATGTGTGCACCATATGAAATACTATAATCACAAATAATCAATCCATATATAGCCTCTCGTTACCTCCGTGTGATGTAACGGTCGAAATTAGTTATGCAGTGTATGATTATACGTATTTTGATTTAGTTTATTCAAGTTGGATAAAGTTAAGTCCTTTTATTTATTGATCAATAAAGTCATAGATAGATTGGTTCCTATTAATTTACTATGCAATAAATAGTATATTATTATATTTTAAAGTAAATTCACTATCAACAAATAGTATCATATACAAGCATAACTTAGCCCCACACAAAATTCAATTATTAATAACAATTTATATTCTCTATCTACATATACATGCATGTATGAAATCATTAGAAATACTTACTCGGTCATACTTAAGTCAAGGGTCGTAGTAGTTGAATGGCAAGTTGGTATCAATGTCGTGATCACTTAACAATAGGGAATACGAAAAGTAATAAGTTTGGGAATTAAATAACTAAACTAATATTATAATTTGTACTGTTTACTTGATTTAGCTATTAGCTTGAGTGAAATTATCGATTCGAGCTTTTTACCAAATTGCATATCACTTTTTCGATTTAATTCGGATCTTTATGAACTTATAATTCCATTTGATCGTTTTTTAGCATACTTTCTCGTAGCAGGATTCATTTTAGACGTTGTAACTCGCAGTTTTGTTTGTAATATTCATTAGTTGGACTTAAATAGTTATAAAATATCAATTTAAGCTTTTCCTTGTATAATTATGATTTAATAATTATTTTTATGATATAAAAAGATCACAAACTTTATAATTTTCTTATTTTAGGTCTATTTTACTATAATTACACATTTTTTTACTTATTTTTGGGATTTTAGATCTTTTTATTCAAATTTTTCTACTTTATTATTTTTCTAATTAATTAATTATTTTATTACTAGTGTTAATTACGAAATTACTAAATTTATTCTCATTAGTGACATGGCAGCATGTGGGAGTACCACATGTCACACTTATGAATTTTTCATATATTTTTATTATTTTCTTATTTCTTGTATTTTATAGTGTAATTATATATTAATACTTATTACTATATTTTATTAAATTTTCTAAATTAATTATTTATTATATTTCTCCTAAATTACGGTACACTTAAATACTTATATATATTTATTAGATTACTTTATTTATGAAATTAATATTATCGTATATTATGTATGTACTATTTAAACATACTCATATTTCATATACATATATTTATACGTATAGTATATTTTATGTATTAAATTATTTTAACCTTAAAATATATATATATATACTATACGTATGAGTATAACATACACGTATTTATACTTTATATACATATGTACATATATGGTTGTATTACACACATATATATACTAAAATACGAAATGCAATTAATAATATACATACATATATACATCTAAACATCACGTCCAACCCATATATATGTACAAAAAAAAAATTATAGATTGAAAATATTAAGTATATATGTACATAAATGCATGAGTAAGAAAATACATACTATATATATATTATTATTTATATATACATATATACACCATATAATTTAAAGTATTGAGTATATTACATACATATATATCCATGCCTACATACATATATATACATCCATAAAAAATAGTAATAACATACATATGTACATAAATAAAAAAATACATAATACATGTATATATATATATATCATATACGTATATTTACATTTATACATCATATAACAAAAAAATAAATACTATTTACATATACATATATATACCCATTTATGCATACATAGTATAGCATAAAAAATATATTATGTACATATACATATAGATATACATAATCACTTGTACATATATAAACATACTTAAGTAATATATACATATGTACTCCATGCATACGTACATACCATATACTAAATATACTATGTATAATACACACATATATTTACGTATACATACATACATGTAAATAATTAAAATAAATACTCAATATACATATACATGTTATGGAATATATATATATATATATATATAACTTACCTAATTTCTTTAATTGATTTGAATAATAGAAATCCCCTCAGTCTTCTTCCTTTTCTTAATATTTGCTTAGTTTATGTGTGTGTGCTTTGTTTTCCTCTTTTTCTTTTTCATTTTTGTATTATTCAAGTTCTAGATTTCCAAGCATGAGCAAACAACAAGAGGTAGATTAAAAGCAAAAGAAAAAGAAGAAAAACGATCTAACTTAAATCTCTTCATTAATTTAGATAAGACACTTGCTTTAATTAATTTGTCCTTTGTCCCTTAAATTGGTGACACTTGTAATTGGCAAATGAAACACATGGGTTGCTGTTTACTTCCAAAAATTTAATGTGGCAGCAAGGGGAAAAAATGGGAAGAAGAAAAAGGAAAAGAAAAAGAAAGAAAAAAGAAAATAAAAATAAAAATATATAATTTTTCCAAACATAAAAATCATAAAATGAGTATTTATAAATTAATTTTGAGATTTTATTAAAATTTATTAATTTAATCGGTACTCGTTACGTTTATAATATTTTTAAGTTATTTTAACATTTTCGTTAGGATTTATACGTGATTATACAATTTAGTTGATAAATGCAATCGACTATGGCTATATTACTATTAAGTTATATGTATTCATTTTATAAGCTTAAAGTTATAGTTTTAGGGTTTTAGTCAATTTAAAGTTCCATTTCTAGTATTTACACGTACATCGAATTTAGAGTATTTGTATGCAATTTAAATTTCAATCAAATTTCTAAAGTTTTTATTATCGACACTATATTTTTGTTTCTCAATTTAACAAAAATTGTATTTTCCCTAACCTTATCAACTCATGATACTGTATAGAATACTCGGACTTAGATTAGGGTTTATACTACTGACTACATGGAGTTTGCACTTTGCTTGATATGAGTCACAAGGTAATGTTAAGGTTCACTTGCTGCTAATCTCAAACTACTTAAGAAGATTAGATAAAAGTGTAGGAGAAAGTGTATTTAGAGAGGGGTATCTCATAAGAATAAGAATATTCATTAAGTGTAAGATATGTGATCCTCATTATAGCTACAGTAAAAGGACTATTTATAGCAAGTCCTTCAAGGTAATAATATAAATAAGGAAAATTATATAAAAGACAATGAAGAAAGAAATTCCTAATATGTGTGAAAAAGGGTAATATGACAAATGACGAAAAAGAATATAGTATAAATATCAAAAAAGTAATGGACAAGTAGTAGCTTGTCAATGGGTTCTTATAAAATCTTAGGGCGTTATGGATGTTCTAAAATGTTGTTAGAGCTGTTGCTGTTAAAGAGCTGTGTTAGGAGTTGCTGAGGCAATTAAAAGATGTTATAGTTCAGTAGATTAAAAGAATAGAGCTCGGTATAAAGTTACTTCGGCCTTGGCACTCGGCATGTTAGCCTTGGCACTTTACAGGTTGGCCTTAGCACTTGGCAACTCTATACGTTGGAAGAGAAGGGCTTGGTATGTAGTAGCCTTAGACCTAGTGCTTGGTTAGTTAGCCTCAATACAAGGTAAGTCAGTGACTAGACAAGGGTTTGAGTAGAGCAAAGTCTGTCTAAGGTGGGACTTTAGAGAGTTTGCCCATAGTTTGTCTACATACAAGAGCGCATCCTTGGTAGGTTAATAAGAGATAATCCTTCTGGTGAGAGATTGGAGACCTCAAAGATGGATGTAAGTAAAGGGTCTGAAGGTTGGCAATCCATCAATTTTTAAGGCCAAAGGGCATCACCTTACAACAAAAGGTTCCTTGTATGGTCATAAAAATAGTTTTAGTCTTATCTTCTTCAACCATCCTTATCTAATTGTATCTTGAAAAACTATCCATGAAGGAGAATAGATGGCTTCCAATGGTATTGATTACTAAGAAATTGATGTGGGGCAATGGGAAATTATCTTTAGGAGTGGCTTAGTCCAAGTCTTAAAAATCCATGCATATTCATACTTTCCCATTTTTCTTTTGAACTGGCATTATGTTTGTTACTTATTCAAGGTAATCTTATAGTTTAACAAACCTAACTTCTTGTTAAACTAAAGTTTCACTAATCAATTTTGATGAGAACAAAACAAAAGTAGATGATTAAACTAACTTTTTATTTGACTATATTGAATTAATTGAATAAGATCGATTAATTTTCTTAATAATGAAATATATCAATTGATTCTACAAGATATTTAATCTTTTGAATTATAATCAAATGATCTTGAAGTTGGATTGCAAAGTGTATTTATTCGTCGTGTGTTAAAAATGATTTCAAGTAATACTTAGCCTACTAGCATGACGGTACAAGGAGGAACTAGGCTGACAGTGTAAAGCCCTAAATAACACAAAGAAAAGCTCTCTAACCTTGAAGAGCCGGCATGTTAGTACACGTGCCAGTATTTATGCTAGTAGTATGTTTGCTTACCATCATGTCGATAAAAGTAAGGAAACAGCTTGTCGGTAAGCTTGTTTCAAGTAGTTGTTAGACCATTTAATGCGCGATAACGAGAAGAATTCAATGAGTTGGTATAAATGCTCAACAACCCAACCAAAGAGAATTAAGAACTAATATTCCATTACAATCAAAAGGCATTCTCTTACATTCTTTAGATTCATTACTTATTATTTTTCTCCTGTACTCTAACTAGCAATCAAACAAAAAGAGACTTCGTGTATAATGCTTAAGTGTTCTTATATTTGCAATCTTAAGAGAGAGAAAAGCATTACACTTGAGATTGTTGTTTATAAGAGTGATTATATAAGCATATGTAGCTCTTGGAGTATTGTGTTGAGAAATTAATAAAATAATATAAAATCTTCTATTAGAAGCATTGTGAGTCCACGGAGATTAGGGGCGGTTCGAACTTCGTGTTATATCTGAGCATAAATTTTTCTATCCCTATCTCTTTTAATTTCTGTACTTATTATTATTTTATCACTGTCTTGATTATTCTTGTTATTGTATTTAATTGGTAATTTTAAAAAGAGTTGTAATTTATCCTAAAATTCAATTCACCTTACCCTTCCCCCTACTTGAGTTTAGCCTAGTGTTCTACAATTGGTATTAGATAGTCTCTAATCATTTGCTTAATTGCATATTAAAGTAAAGATCATGTCATCTAATGCATTAGGCTTTCTAGAAGGACAAGAAATTAATAAGCCTTGTCTTTTAACCATTAGCATCTATCCATATTGGAAATATAGGATATCTTCTTAAAAGCACAACATAGATTATTATGGCATGTAGTTAACTAAGGACCATTCAAGATAGAAGGAAAAGAAGAAAAAGATTACTAGGATAATGATTGGAATTTGCTTGATCTAAATGAAATTGTTATGAATATTTTACATTATGCCATAAATGAAAATGACTTCAATGGCATATGTACATGTAAAATTACTAAAAGAATATGGGATGAACTACATGGCACATATGAAGGAACTAGTAGGGTAGGGGATAAAAAAAATAAGCTTATTATGTAGGCAATTGAAAATTTTAAGATGGATCCAAATGAAACAATTAATGAGATGCATAATAGGTTTATCAATATCATTAATTCCTTGAGTGTTCTCGAAAATACATTTACTAATTTTGAGATAAATTCTAAAATCCTTAAGTCTTTTCCAAGATATTAGGAAGCTAAGAGAACCGTAATCGAGAAAATGTATAATCTTAATAAAATGTCGAAAAAGCAACTCTTTGGAATACTTAAGACACATGAGATGGTGAAGAGACAAGGAAGGGATTCTAAAAAGAAGACAATTGCTCTAAAAGTTATGGAGGAGAACTCAAGTGAAGAAGAAAGTGAAGATGATGATGAGGTTGTATTGTTGGTAAAGAAGTTTAAAAAGTATATGAAATTCAACAAAAGGATTAAGAAAGATAAGGATGGGTATAGATCACCTTCTAAGTTCAAGAAGGAAAATAAATAAGTCATCAAATGCTATAATTGTCAAAGGTTAGGACAAATTCAACAATATTATCCCTTACTCAAGTAATTTGATAAAGAGTCAAGAAAGAAAGCTATGATAGTTACTTGGAGTGATGGAGATTTTAACGACTCCAATATTGAAACTAGTTTCATGGCTTTCGATGAAAAGGTATGCTCCCTCTCACATGATTCTTTATTTAATGAACTTATAAGTATGTATGATGAGTTATTGAAAGAATTCATAAAAGTACAAAAAAAAAGAATAAAGTCTTGAAGCAAATGATAAGTGAAATAGGTAATGAGTTTGATATTATCAAAAGTGAATATAATAAGATAGTTGATGCAAAAGAAGGGTTACAAGATGATAATGAATAAATGAAAATTAAGATTGAGAAATTGACAAAGGAAAATGAAGAGCTAAGTACTAGATACGAAGAATTGATAGTTGAAAATAGCAAATTAAAGGAAGCTAATGAGAATTTTGAAAGGTAATGAAGGAACTTAAACTTAAGGCAAAAAATTATAAAGGTATGATTGATAGGTTGGTAGACTTGAAATTGAAAATTCAATCCTAAAATCTAACTTAGATAATTTAAGGAAGACAATGGAAAAATTTGTAGATGGAGAGAAAAACTTAGAAAAAAATCCTTGGAACACAAAGGCAAGAGTTAGCCAAAATCATAATAGGTTATATTAAGGAAATGTGTATAGAGTATATAAAAGCTACTTTGTTAAGGCATTAAATAAAACTCGTAATTATTGTTGAAGATATAATCATATTGCATATTTATATGCAATACATTGTAATCTCTCTTTATATAATAGTGGCAAAATGGTTTGGGCCCTTAAGAGACAAGCTTACATTATAATAATTAACCCTAAAGGATCCAAACTAAAATGAGTACCAAAAAAATAACTGTTTGTTTTGTAAAGTCCTTCAAGGTAAAAACAACAAATGGATCTTGGATAGCGTTTGCTTAAGAGACATGACAGGAGATGCATCCAAGTTTGCATCTATAGACTTGAAGGATGGAGAAAGTGTAACCTTCGGAGATAACTGAAAGGATAATGTTATTAGAGAAGGTAACATTTGCATTAATAATGATTATATTATTAAGTACGTGTTACTTGTAGATAACTTGAAATATAATTTACTTAGTATTAGCTAAATGTATGATATAGGATACAAAGTAATCTTTTATGCATCAAAGTGTTTTATTGAAAACATTAAAAATGACTAAATATGTTTTGAAGGGTATAGATAAGGAAACATTTATAAAATTGACTTCAATATGTTTTCATATTCTCTTGAAACTTATATATCCGCTCAAAATAATTATAGTTAGTTGTAGCATAAGAAGTTAGGACATGTTAGCATAGATATCTTATCAAAACTAGCCAAAAGGAATCTTGTTAAAGAATTACCTAAGATTAGTTTCAATAAAGATAGAACATATCAAGCATGTCAATATGGGAAACAAACCAAGTCATCTTTCAAATCAAAAGATATTATCTCAACTTTTAAGCCACTCTATCTACTATACATGGATCTATTTGGTTTAACCTAAACCTTAAGTTTAAGAGGAAAAAGATATACCTTGATCATAGTTGATGATTTCATTAGATACAGTTGAACCTTCTTACTTGCAAACAAAGATGATACGTATCATGTATTCTTGAATTATAGTAAGAAGGTCCAAAATGAAAAAGGCCTTTCTATTATCTCAATAAGAAGTGACCATGGGGGAGAATTTGAAAATCATGAAATGAAAGATTTTTGTAATAAAGATAGAATAGAATATACCTTCCCGACATGTAGAGCTCTACAACAAATATCCCTATAGAAATGGCTAGGACTATGCTATGTAACAATAATCTACCTAAGTATTTTTAGGTAGAAACCGTTGATATGGTTTATTATATATCAAATCATATTTTCATAAGACCTATTCTTAATAAAAACCCCTACGAGCTTTGGAGAAATAAAAGACCTAACATATCATATTTTCACCCATTTGGTATAAAAACGCTATATTGTTAATAATGGAAAGGAACAACTTGGAAAATTTGATTCAAAATTGGATAAAGGCATCTTTCTTAGTTATTCTCTTATTAGTAAGGCTTATAGAGTATATCACAAAAGAACTATTGTTGTAAAAGAGTCAATTCACGTTGCATTTGATTATACATATGCATATAGAGAGTCTAATGATGAAATAGAGAACATCAGTACTCAATTGGATAGTCTTGGTTTTAATAAGAATTAATCCATTTCAAATGAGAAAAAATCATCTAGGCAAGATGGAATTATTGATAATTCTATCATATACTTACTTAGAGAATGGAAATTTGTTAAAAAATTACCTTAAGGATCTAATAATAGGAGAACCATCAAATAGGGTGAAAACTAGAGCTTCTCTTAAGAATTTAAGTAATGTAGTGTTCTTAACTTAACTTGAACCTAAAAACGTAGATGAAGCTCTGAAGGATAAATGTTAGATTTAAGCTATACAAGAAGAGCTAAATTAATTCATTAGGAATGAGGTATGGAACTTAATACCTAAACCAAAAGATAAACTACTAATCAGAACTAAATGGGTGTTTCAAAACAAGTTAGATAAAACCGGAATGGTAACAAGAAACAAGATACATCTAGTTACAAAAGGTTACAACCAAGAAGAGGGAATTGATTTCAATGAGACCTTTGCTCCAATTGCTAGATTAGAGGCCATTATGATGCTTTTAGCATTTTCCATATATAAAGATTTAAACTATATCAAATGGATGTTAAAAGTGCCTTTCCAAATGGCTATATCAAAGAAAAAGTATATATAGAGCAACTATGGAGATTTGAGGATAGTGAATTCCAAGAACATGTATATAAACTCAATAAAGCCTTATATGGACTTGAGTAAGCTTTTAGAGCTTGGTACAAAAAAGTGAATAGCTTCTTAATAAAGAATGAATTCACTAGAGGGAAACTTAACACAATATTGTTTATTAAGAAATACGATGCTCATATACTAATTGTCCAAATATACATAGAAGACATTGTGTTTGGTGCTATTCACATGGATTTAGTTAATTAGTTTATCCAATATATAAAAAATAAATTTGAAATAAGCATAATGGGAAAACTTAACCATTTCTTAGGTCTTTAAGTTAAAAAAAAAAAACAAAAATGGAACCTTCATCAACCAAGCTAAATACACTAAGGAGCTCTTAAAAAGGTTCAAAATGGAAAATTATAAGACTAAGCCAACTCCAATGAGCATCACTCTAAAACTTGATAAAGACGAAAGTAGAAAGAATATTTGTGAGAAGATATATAGGGGCATTATAGGAAGTCTTCTATAGTTAACTGCATCTAGGCTCGATATCATGTTTGTTGTATGTCTATATGCATGATTTCAATCTTGCCCTAAAAAATCTCACTTAAATGAGATCAAACAGGTCTTTAGGTATCTTGCAAGCACCATTAAAATTGGCTTTTGGTAGTCGAAGTTCACCTCATTTGATCTTGTTGGATATTCCAGTATGGACTTTGCCGATTGTAAAGTTGATTAGAAAAGCACAAGTAGAACATATCACAAGTAACGCATGTCACTTCCTTGGTAACTCTTTAGTGTCATGGCATTCAAAGAAATAAAACTCAGGATCACCTTCTACCACTGAAGCAAAATATGTGGCAACCGATAGTTGTTGTACCTAAGTACTACAAATAAAGCAAACATTGCTTGATTATGGTATAGAATTCACTAATGTCCTAATAAGATGTGACCAAAAATCCAATTCAACATTCTAAGACTAAGCATATAGAAATTATAATCACTTTATTCGTAATCATGTGCCAAACAATGATATTTACTTAGAATTTATTGATACTAGTAATCAAATAGCTGATATCTTCACTAACCTCTTAAGTGAGGAAATATTTTGCACTCTAAGAAGAGAATTAGGAATGATCATGCAAAATAAGTGCTAGACATATAAGAACTAAAATAACATTTTTGAGCAAAAATGACATACTAAGTAGATTGATAGGAAAAATCCATACTATGTGGTCTAAGAAACATGGTCATATGGATTTTATGAATTAAATATCATATTTAGCATGTTTTGAGCGTACTTGAAGTTATTTATAAAGCATTTAAGTTCATATATGCACAAATTCATCATGTATTAGTTTTCGTGCCTAAAACTGGGCTTCACATGTTTATTTTCATCCCTAAATCATGTTTGAGTGGCCAAACTAGCTTAATTTGAATTTCGCGCATATTTGACCTCTTTAGACTCTTATTAGGCTTTAAGTGCAATGTGGAGCATTTCTTGCCTGTTTATGCCAATATGAATGTTACTTAGTTTAATCATGAGTCCTTATGCTTCTTGATAACTTTTAACATATTTGAAGCATGAACTTATCTTGAATATTGAGAAAGGATCTTTACTCGCTTACTAGTTAAATATGTATTTGTAATTTACTTGAAGTGTTAATGCGCAAAAACTCAATGGCAATTTACATGACTTGCTTATATATGCACATTTCCTCTTAGTCATACACTTCATAGCTTTTAGGATTCAATTTGGCTAAACCTTTAAAATCTTGCTTAAATTTAGTTTTTCTAAGCCTTAAAAAACTCAAATTAACTTGTTTGCTCATTAAACCAATCCAAATCAACTTGAGTTGGCAACTTAGACTAATGAAATGGACTTAATTCATTTTTTGCAAAATTGCAGATAACCGGCATGATGGTACCCATCATTATCGGCATGCTAGTATACTCCTCTAGATAAGCATTAGGTTTCGATTATGTTCCAAGAATCGGCATGTCGGTTCCCTTAACCATCGGCAAGCCAGTATATTATTTTCTATAAGAAACTAACATCGCTTCTGATCCCATCACTAGCATGCCAACTTCACTCATTATCAACACGCCAGTACCTCTATTTCTAAGCGCAAATTAAATAGCTTCGATCCCTTCTCTCTCTTTCATCTTCTTCCCAAAACGCTCTCTCTTCCTCCTAAACCCTAACTCTCTCTCTCTCTTCAATCTACCTTCCTTCCACCATTACAATCCCTTTTTTTTTTTACCCAAATCATCTCCCCTCTCCCTCTATCACTTCTCACTCATTTCACCTTATCTCTTCTTACTTTCTTCTTCTTCCTCACTCCACATTCTCTCTCTAAAAACTACTCCTACATCGTCATGCCGCCACTACCATTCTCTTACATCTACCACGACCCGGCTTCCATCACCTACACTTTCCACTCCCTTACTCATCTTCCCCTCTTCCTTCTTACTCATCTTCTCCTCTCTCAACCACTATGCCACCGTGAATCGCACGTAGTCTCGTTCCCCCAGCTTATGATCATCTCCTCTTTCCTTCATGTCAACACGCCTAACAATTTGAAAATTTTGTCGATTTAGAAGTCAATACTAATATATTCTATCCTCTGAAAGTGCTTGAGGAATTTTGCATTATGGCCATTACCGACTTCATCACTAACCATGTCCTTAACATCCTTCAACTTCTCAACGAAGTACACAATGATGCTCTCATATACTTTTATTGTAACATGTCAAATTTTTTAGATGATCAGGGTAAGCCTAAGTTAAAGATGAATCATAGCGATGAATTACATCACACTGTTCTCTATACTTATGTTTACGGCACTTTAATAACCATTATTCTTGAGGATATTTTTAGCCTTATTGGTGCTTCTATTGAAGGAATTGATGTCAACGTAAACTTTTATGACACAAAATTTTATGAACAACTTTTTCAATATAAGGGCATTGGAGATAGCTAGGGGAAGACAAAGAACTTAGCCGTTATTAGACTTGACCTTAGGATCAAGATTCTCCACCATATTGTGATCCATAGCTATTGTCCTTGTCAAAGATAGTAATCCAATGTTACCAATCAAGATTTATGGATCCTCTATTATCTCCTCATGAATAAGCAAATCAAATTCTTCAACATTGTGGCTCAGTGTTTTAAGTATGTCACCAATAACCCTACTCAAGCTTTCTTCGGGTTTGGTAAGCTAATTACTCAATTACTAATCCATAAGGGTGTACAGTTCCCTACACCTCTATGGATAGCTCGTATTAAGCATCTTAAGCTTGTTGACATCTGTCACGGGGTTTAGAAGAACATTAGCAACAATTAGGTTAGAAGGAAACCTCTCCCCTCCACTTCATCTTGGCATTGAGCATGACTTACCTGGTTTGCCTACATCCTCTTATGGGTCTAGTGGTCATAGTGATTATACTCCCTCTGGTGCAAATCCTAGTCATGATGCTCCTCCTCCTCCTAAAGGCACTTCTCACCAGCCTCCACTTGATTTTAGATTTCCTACATTTGATCCGGCTATTCCTCTTATGTCTTAGCACCCATTCTATCAATACTCTAAGATGCGCTTCAATCAACTTAGGGAGGATATTCATGATCACCTTCATAGCAGGTTTCAAAGGCTCTACAGTCATTTCCAGCTGAATTATCATTGCCCCTCTTGCCTTTTTCCTCCTCTAGCTTAGGATGATGATCTACCTACTACTTAGATTGTCTATTTCAACTTTCTCTTATCTTTCTTATGTTTTGCTTATTTACTTGGCCTTTGGCTACTTTATGTGTTGTGAAATGTAACTAAGAAAAAACAAGACTAATCGCTGAATGGGTCTAAGCTTCCTGAAAGCTTAAAAAGGAAATAATAGGGAATGTATAAAAGAATAGCTATAACTGAAAAGTAAGCAAAAATCTACGAACAATCCTAATGGATATGACACACCAATGGAACTTTTGAAGACTCATGTATGACGTATGAGATGGTCCGGTGAAGTTACTTACCACTTAGCCTTACTTAAGGGTTAGGATAAGAGTGAGAGGAATGTAAATAGAGTAGTGTTTATGAGAAACAAAAATGTCAAGTGTATTAATGATAATCTTATGTCTGCGACTATAAATATAAGGGTATTTATACCCATAAGTTAGGGCAATTTGCCCAAATGGGAAAAGACAAAAAGGGTATTTCTCATGAAAGTAATGTACAAGATATAAAGGATAAAAATGAATATTCAAAGAAAACAATCATTGGCGTAACGGATTCTACGCATGATTCTATATACATGGAGATGCTGAATTGGTAATGTTGTTGGAAGATGCGGACAAAAAGTACGATCATCTTGCTTGTTCGAGCAGGGGTGACTTAGTCAGTTTAAAGTATCTCTCTCGTCATCTCGGCAAAGTTGAGGCTAAGTAAGTGATTGGCCATGCATGAGTGAGAATGAGGAATGACTGTTGTCTCGGCCTTTCACTTCTTGGTACACTTTTTATGAGAAATAGGCAGTCATTTAGCTCGGCTTGCAGAATGGGTTAGTAAGGAGATACTCGACCTTGGCAGGAGTCGACTAGAGTGGGAAAATTTCTCTTGCTAGTCCCTCTAGTCCTCAAGCTCGACTGCAAGTCAATAGCCCAATAGCTTAATTCCTATCATTATGTTTCCATTGTATTATGAATTTTGTTCCTTGATGGACTTGCTTTATTGTTCTTGGCTATCATTGCTGGATGTTTATTGCTCTTATAGTATGTTTGTTGAACTTGTGTCCTTAATGAACTTGCTTTGCTGTTCTTGGATGTCATTGTTGGCTGTTTTATCGCTCCTTTTGAACCTTGTGTTTCTTTGATCTTCTTCTTATAAGGGGCATACTCTTTGGTATAAGCCGGGACTTAGCCAAAATTTTAGCTTAAATCCTCTTCCCTCTTCACTGCTTAGATCCTCTTTTTTTTTTTTTTTTTATGAGGCCAAAGGGAGAGAAATTTTCAACTCGTTAGAAAGTCAATAAGTATAAAATTGCTTAAATTGGATAAATTATATTGATTGGATAATAGTTATCTCTTTTTTACCTTTTTGGAATTACATTGTAGGTTGGTGTATCTTAAGTCATGAAAAGAATCAATATTCTCATTTTGTAAACACACACTCAATCTTATTCAATTGTTAAATATCCTAAAATCAAGTGTTAAATTAAGGGGGAGTATTAGATTTGGGGTGGGGGCATAAAGCTCTTAAGTACATAAGAGTTTTGTCCTTATAAAAAAGGAGATTGTTAAACCAAAGGTTCAGTAATTGATTTTGATGAGAATAAAACAAAAGTGGATGATTAAACTAAGTTTTTATTTGACTATATTGAGTTAATTGAATAAGATCAATTAATTTGCTTGATAATTAAATATATCAATTAACTCTACAAAATATTTAATTTTTTAAGTGATGATCAAATGACTTAAAGTTGGATTGCAAAGTGTATTTATTCATTGTATGTTAAAAATGATTTCGGGTGATACTTAGCCTACTAGCATGGTGGTACAAGGACTAACCAAGCTGATGGTGTAAAGCCTTAAATAACACAAAGAAAAGGTCTTTGACCTTGAAGAGTCGGTATATCGGTACACTTGTCGGTGTTCATGCTGATAAGAGTAAGGAGCCAGCTTGCTGGTAAGCTTGTTTGAAGTAGTTGTTGGAGCATTTAATGTGCAATAATAAGAAGAATTCAATAAGTTGGTATAAATGCTCAACAACCCAACCAAAGAGAATTAAGAATTGATATTCCACTATAACAAAAAAAAAAAAATCTCTTACATTCTTTAGCCTCATTACTTATTATTTATCTCTTTTACTCTTTACTAGGAATTAAACAAAAAGAAACTTAGTGTGTAGTGCTTAAGTGTTCTTACATTTGCAATCTTGAGAGAGAAAAAAACACTACACTTGAGATTGTTGTGTGTAATAGTGATTGTATAAGATTGTGTAGCCATTAGAGCATTGTGTTGAGAAATCAATAAAGTGGTTTAAAGTCCTTGGTTGGAGGCATTATAAGTTTATGGAGACTAAGAGGTGATCTAAACTCCACGTTATATCGTTGTTTTATCGTTGTTTTAATCATTCTTATTATTGTATTTAATAGGTAATTTTGAACATAATTACAATTTGTCCTAAAACTCAATTCACCCATCTCTTAAGTTTAGCCTAGTGTTCTGTACTTCTAACAACTTCTTAACTTCCTCCTTTATCTTTAACAAGATATGTTACGCCTTGAAGCAACTGAGTCGCAATAATCCAGCCATGTAAACCAACTTAAAATAGTAAATAATCTCTCAGTTGCTATTATAGATGCAATTTACATGAGGTGTCCACAACTACCTGCTTTAAAGTAAACAGTTTATACAAGACTATTGATAAAATTACATGTAGAAACTCAAGTCATATATATAAATATATATATTGTCTTGTGATCCTACGAGATATTTACATATTATAATGGTCAAATAAGTAAGATATTACATGATCAACTCACATATCTAAGAGTTGTTAGCAAAAACTCTCTAAAACTCAATTGAATAGCCAGTTTAGTCCCCACTCTCCCAAATCTCTTCAAAAAGGGTGCTAACCTTTGGATGGTTATAACATAGCATATTAACTGTTACCTACAAGAAAAATTATAAGGGTATGAGTAACTAACATCTCAGTAAGTAGGAATAAAGACAAAAGACTGTATAATAAACACAAATAAGGTCATCAAACAATTAATTAAATGCAATGTAACACACAAATGTCACCATACAATGTTGTATAGTCTATTGTGAAATTAGAGAAATTTCATTCGCTCTAATCTCAATTAAGGAGTTTTAGTGCTTATAAAACAGCCCATAGCTAAACTCAGGTATGTGCAATAAAGGCATAACTCCCTCCATAACTATCCTTTGAACCATTTCTCTCATCCTTATCGCAACCTCCTCTCCAATCACTTAGTTTGATTAAGGATGAAGAAAAGATCATTATGCTATAACACTATTCCTTTTGAAGGTATCGGTATTTGATCGGAAAATCCTAACCGTCCCTTAAATGGTTGCAATGCATGTCTAATTAAGGGGTTTGATCAAATACAATTAGGTATGGATTAAGGTGATCAATCAATTTCACTCAACACAAACAATAGCAAACCACTATAATAAATCATCAATATATCATTGAATATTTAGAGACATATAATCATACGTAAATACAACTACCTACAAGCACAACCATGTACAATCCTAAGCCTTCAAATACCATAATATTGTACTCTTAAATTTGGTAACATATTGATCCCAATTAAGTTGAAATTCTCGATTTGCTTACTTAAACTCATTATAGGATCAAGTCATCGTCGCTTGCTACCATAATATAAATATTCTTTTCATTTTATACCCTTATTACATATAAGTTTGAGATCATAATTTTACCCATTTATCCAAGTTTTCTATCACCTATAACTAAACTGACCCTAGATTATTTTTTGATTCAGTTTTTGAATCGGTTCTTGAAGTAGCTTCTAATTCAACTTCTTGTTACATTTTTTTTTTCTCGTAAACCCTAAAAATTTCTTTTGAGTAAATAAGTGAAGTTTATCTAACTATGTTTTGGTATCCCAAATCTCTTATTTAGCTTCTAATCAATATTCTAGTCCTTACGACACACTCTATTCTTAGTTAACTGCTGAATTTACTCCCAATACAAAAATAACCTACATTTTCACATACTTTCCTAAATTTAAGTTTCAAATCAAATTTATAATATATTCCTAATATTAAAGTATCATTAATTTTTACCTAATATTTTCTACTCTTTTTATTTCCAATTTCACCTATATTTACATATTTATCACATAATATACATAATACATACATCTAACATCTCAAACACCACAAATACCATCCTATATCAACAACAAACATCCCAAGACATCTAAATTCACCCTAACTTAGTATTTATACCAAATTTTCCATAAATCATAAAATAAACTTAAAATATTATCTTTTTCTTATGATTTAAGGCCTAAAATTTAAGCAAAATTTTAGAAAATTAAATTTAATAAAATCTCTTCATAACATTGTAATATATTCCCTAAACAGTATACACAAGATTTTTGAGGTCAAAACTACATCATTAAGGTTATTTAAATTGAAAGTGAAAGCTAGCTCGGGTTTAATAATTCTTAAAGGCAATATATTTCAATACCTAATTTTATCAAATTGACCTTCTTTTTTTTATCTAAATCTACATATAAAAATACCTTAGAATACTAAATTTCATTATTTTACAAATTAATTTGATATATTTAATAATTTAAACAAAATCAGAAAGGAAATTAGACTTACTTGATTGGATGGCTTCCAGCCATCAGTGGCGGCTCCACCTATGTCAAGAGCTCCAAGCAGTGGGTCAACTGTCCAATGGTAGTGGCTATTCCTTTCTAAGTGGTTATCAAGTTTAGGTTTTCCTTATATGCTCTAATTGCACTATAATTTGTCTAATTTTTCTAGAATTATTCTTTCTTCTCTTCTCTTCTCTCATCTCCCTATTTTTTTTTTCTGAGCTTTAAACTGACTAAAATGAGTTTTGAAGAGGGTGTTTAGAATTTATAGTGTTGTTTAGGGGTGTTCTTGATTTATTTGTAGTCATGTGTCCTCCTTTCGTTTCTTCTTTTACTTTTTATTTGACTAATTCTCATTTGTTGATTTTTGCATTTTCAATCCCAGCTTGCTATGACCCGTTTCTAAACAATTCTATACTTTCCCATATTTTTATGAATTTTTCTTTAGTAATTATCATTATATCAACATATTTTAGGCATTTCTAATAATTTCGAGTATTTTTACCTATAAGTAAATACTCTTAAATATTATTTATGTTATTTTATGATTTTTATTATATATATAATTTATCTCTATCAATTTATTAATTATCGGAACTTATTTTATGCATTTTCAATAAATAACGGATAATATAAATATAACTTAATATTATAATATTTAATTATTTATTTTCCTAAATCTAAACTTACGAGATCACTTTTACTGATATTCCTAATTTCATCATAAAATTTGAGCTCTATCGGACAACTTGCTCGATTGCTATAATTTTTATGTATCGACTCGTAATCTCTTGATTGTGAGGCTTACAAGATATTGTGCTAGAAACTCCTAATCTTTTGTTTTTAGAGCTTAATGTCTTCCCTGGTAGGCAACTTATGGACAATAATGGATAGATTTAACCCTAGCATAACTTCGTAAGACCAAGCAAATAGATCGGTGTATTCAACCAATAGCTTATTCATTTACCTTTTCTATTTTGGCAATAAATTGCTTCTAACCCTTAAGATCTTAGGGCTATCTCTTGAGCCTAAATTAACCAACTCAATAGGATCATTGATAGATAAACAACTTTGTTCATATTTTTACTAATTCTCTTGAATTTCTCTATGACTGTCGATAACCTAATAGGGTTAGACATGATATTGATATTTTCATCATTTACAGGTGCGAGATATCCTTGGATTTCATCAAGAACCTTAGATCTGAAAAATATAGGCATAAAAGGAAATAGATAAGTAATAAGGGAAAGAAGAAAGTGGACATGAAAAGAAAAGATAACTTTACTGCCATAAATTAGGGAAAACAACTGAGAGAATTAATTTTATTGGTAAAGTATTAAGGCTTAATCATAAGCAATGAGAACTAAACAAACAGAAAGAAGAAAAGAAAAAAAACTTTGCAAATGTTATGCCTTAGTGTAATCCTTACTCTAGAGCAACTTTACTCATTGGGGGAAGAGTGAACCAATTCTGCAAAGCTGTCGATGCTTCGAGCTAATCTTCTTCTTTAGATAAACCTTTCCTCGAGTGGTGAAAGGGTCATAAGGGTATTGTACGGCTGATCACCATTTTTCTTTCTAGAGAAGTTGGTTTGGATAGACTCATTTTCTACGGGCATATATCCCAGGCCAAAAGTCCCAATCTACCCCTTCTTAAATGTAAGGTGCTTGTTTCCATCTTTCTTTCCATGGATTATGCATATTTCGTAAAAAATTTGCAATCTAAAATCTTTTAGCTCTTTTCTCCCTATATACGGGATTGTCATCTCCTTGTAGATGTCATACTCATGATATCCTAAGACTATAATCAACTAGTTATTAACAATAAATTTGACCTTCTAATGTAAGCTAGAAGGAATCGTGCTAGCTGTATGGATATAGGGCCTTCCTAATATTAGGTTGAAGGTCTTAGGAATGTCTAGCACTTATAATGTTATGTTGAACACCTAATCGTTACTTAAAGATCCACTTCCCCAGTAATCTCTCTCTTAAACCCATCAAAAGCTCTTACAACCATAGAGATGGGCTTAATTTCATTAGCTTCGATCTCAAGCTGCTAGAGGATGTCTAAAGGACATACTTTCAATGAGGACCCATTGTCAATGAGGACCTTAGCCACAATCTTATCTTTGCATTTCACCACTATGTATAAAGACTCAGTGTGGTGATTTCCTTCTTCCCCTAACTCCTTAAGTGAAAAGGCAATCTAATCAATAGTAAATATGGAACTAGTTATGTGCCCCAACCTATCTGCTAAAATCTCTTAAGGAACTTGGACTTCTTGGAGAATCTTAAAAAGAGCTTCCCAATGTTAACTTCATGACAGAAGAAGCCCCATAAGGGAAATTTAAGCTAGAACCTTGGCTAGCTAGTCCACAATCTTATATTCACTGGCCTTAATCATCTTATTAAAGCATTGAACTCAAATTCTTTCTCTCTTTGTACTTGCATGTTTTGTCTTAGTTCTTCTCTTAGGCTATAAATTTGGCCCATCATGGTAATTCCTTTAACAAGTGTTGTAGCAATCATTGACTAGTTGAGATTCTAATAATCAAAAGGCGCCGTCTTAGAATTATTAGGAAGGATTGAGATATTGAACACATACTTTTTAGTCTCGCTATTTACGGACTGTTCCTTAGGCTACTTATTGTATTGAATCGTAATCAACTTTAGGCTTAACCCAACCATCCCTACTATGTGGCTTACTTTCTCTTCTTTTTCAAAATCGGGCCCCCATCCGGTAGGCACGTCTTCAATATATACTGTGGGCATGACCCATATATCTACTAGGTACTCGAATTTTCCATGGCTCTAGCTTAGTGACATAGCGATAGGATCCTCTGCTAGCTTATATTCCTTTAGCTGCCTGTAGGTAAGGTTTCAAGGCTTAGCTATTGTCATCTCCTATATTTCTTCTTTCCTTACCTTACCTCCTCGAAGCAATGAATAAATGGCTAGCTTAGTGGGGTCCTATCTTGGAGGTTTTTCAAATGTACCTTTAATTAAAGGAGCCAAGCGACCTGTTCAACAAAGATGGACAGCTCCTCTAGATCTAACTTGAGTTTAAGTTCCTTGATAATGATCATGTTAATTATAGTGGCATGATTAAGAAGTAGGTTGTTGACACTCAGAGTCTCAATAAAGTCTAATTGTACTCTTCAGGTATCAATTAAGTCCTAGATCTTACCTGAGCCTTCAACACTTGTAAGTAGAATGGCCCACTTACCTAAGATGCTATTTACATTTGGTACCATGGTCAAAATTTCTAATCCTGGATCTTAAAGTCGATAAGGCAATCAGCTCTCAAGCGAGCTAAGACTTAGCTTAAGGGAATTGGGATATTAGCAAATCTTTTAAGGGATGGGTTTGTCGGTTAGGTTGGGCTTGCAGTGGCTGATACTGATGAGCTTATGATGGTTGATATGGCTGTACGAGAGTTATGGGGACCGTTGACTTTGGAACAATTTGGTAAGGTATTTATGGGGTAAGTACTGGTTTTTGGTTGATGGTTACCATACTAATAGTAGACTCTTTCCCTTTGTTACTAGGCTTGGTTAGGGTAGGTTTCTTGTCTTAGGTATCTGAAGTAGGTAATTTTCCAGATGCATCAACATTCTCTATTCTGCGTCTCATTGCTACCACCTAAGGTAATGTTATGGCTTATATCTCAACTTTGCAACTTTTTGTAATTATACAACTAAAATGTTAACTTATTTAATTATACACCTAATTAAAGATTTAACAATCACCATCTATACCTCAATTAACTTTAATTCATAACAATAGTCCATTCAACACAATAAGTTAATAGAGTGGTTGTACATGACATTATGAGGTCATGTAACACCCCCCCCCCCCCCCCCCCCCCCCCCCAAACGCCTATGCATGACCACTGACAGTCATTAATGGGTCTTGTAACTCATATTTTGAAGAAGGTTATGACCAACTATTTTGTAGTAGGTGGTCAGCGGCTACTTACTAAGGTTGTGTGACTTCCTAAGACCATAGGCGGCCACCTCATTAGCCGATTGTATTGATTAGACTAATGGTATAAATTAAAGTTAATCAAGGTATAGATAGCAAAAACTAAATTTTCAATTGAGTATATAACTAGATAAGTTGAAATTTTAAGTATACAATTGAAAAAATTGGCAAAGTTAAGGTGTAACACATGATATTAACCTGTTACCACTTTAGTAAAGCTAGCTGAGGCAAGTAGTATGAGATGTGTAAAGGAAGACTTCACTAAAGTATTGATAAAGGTGAAGGTCAGCTCCTTTTCGAGGATTAGTGTGGACATCTTTGCAACTTGGGCCCTCCATCTCTAAGCATATTCTTTGAATGATTTAATGGGCTTCTTTCGTACGCTCTATAGATCCTATATAGAGGGTACAAGTTCCGCATTAAACTTACACTACTCATAAAAGGCTCGGGCCAACTTTTCCCAAGTATTGATTTGGTTGAGGTCAAGTTAAGCATACCAAGTTAAAGCTAAGTTAGTCAAACTATCTTGGAATGTTTGGCCCATTAAATGATCATACTAGGCATACTTGCTCTTTTTTTTTACTAACAATTAGGTGTGTAAGTAGTTCTATCGTATTTTTCAAAATGAAGCACCTTAAACATTTTTAAGAAAGTTGAGTAATCTTGTGTTGCTATGTAAGTAATATCGACTTGCTCGAACCCATCTTGCTTCTCAAAAGCCTTCATCTTGTCATTCATCTACTATAGCAGCTTCTTTTTCATCTATTTTTGCTTGTCTTAAGATTCCTTCCTTAGACCTTTAGAATCGACCTCAGATTCTACCCTTAGTTGCAAATACTCTAGGCTTGTTTCTTCCCCTTCTTATGGGCCTATGGAAGTCCCTTTTCCTTGTAGTTTTTTCTGTAATAGTTGGTTAAGTTACATGTAGGAGGCTAGAACTGTTAATCAAAAAGTCCATCTTGTCACCTATGCTATTCATTGATTATTCCAAAAGCGCAACCCTTGCTTTAATAGGGACTTCAGTGTTGGTGTTGCTAGCATTGCTAGAGCTACCTATAGCACTTGTGTTAATCGTCAATCTAGATCTCAGTTAAGTAATTATGGGACTTCATTTCGGAATATATTGCTTCAGAGCTATTTTTGAAAAACATACGTAAAGGTAAACACTCAAAACTTGTTAGGAAAGAATCTCATATAATCTCTTTTGGTTTGATAACTTTCCTTCCTCTTTACCTCCTTTTTTCTCTTCTCTTTTTTTTTTTGTAAAATTTTCCCTCTTTTCTATTTTTTCTTCTTTTCCATAACTTCTCTCTCTCTCTCTCTCTCTTTTGCATGCATGAAACAGTAACAAAGAATAAAAAACAGACAACCAAATATAAGATAAAGAATGTTTATGAGAACATACGGATGTTGATATTAGAGTTGGCCAATAATTCATAATGTAGCAAAAATATCAATTTTATTAAGATTGCAAATGGTGGAGTTTGATTACAACTCTTTATTCCGAAAAACAAAACAAAGTTTCTAAGTTAAGAACCTTATTTGCTAGTTCTTCTCCTAACGAGCTAGTAAGATCCTACTTTATTGCTTTTCCATTCCCTAAATAGGTTAGGTTCACTAGTACCTCCAACCCTGGGATCCTCTTATGGGCCCTTGTTAGCCGATCCTTCAATGATTCAGCTTACTACTTTGCCTCCTCAAATAAGGCCTTCCAAACCCTCTCTAATCTATTTACATCTTCATAGACAACTTCTACTCGAGCTTGGACTCTTTTCATATAGGTTTCCATTTCAAGGGTAGGATTCTTAAAGCTAGCTATAGCACATTAGGGGCCTTAAATTGTTTTTTGGTTGCTTCCTTGAGGTGTTGGTAAACATAGTCTTTTGTGGCCTAATACTTATTGGCATTCATTGCTAAATCTTCTAGCTAGAGTGTTGAGACCATAACTTGTTCTCTCTACATATTCCTGATGGTGAGTAAGCAGGTTACTTTTTCATTTATCATAAGATGTTGGCCATAATATCCCATAATTACCTTATCTAATGGGGGCTTATGGACTATGGTCTAAATGGGCTTGACCTATTGAATCACTGTAGCTAGATAATGGCTTATGCACCAATTCATCCAATAAGTGGAACTGCCTCATACTCTCTACAACCCCTTATCATTTTCTTAGTAGCATACCATTTAGCAACCTAGACTAAGTCTTCAATATTGAATTTTTTAAGGATCTCAACCTAAGAGTGGGTAGGTGCTTCTAGTAATTTGACCCTTAGAAAGGTCAGGATTATATTAATCTTCACAACAAACTTAGCCTTAAGGAACTTTGAGTTGATAAATTGCCATATGGCTGGCAAACCAAATCATAAGTAAGCTTAGGGAAGTCTTCATGTCTCCATGTTTTTTGGTCTTAAGGTAATTTAATGATATGATTTGCTTAGTTGAAAGGGCCAAGACATATGATTTCCCTTCTAAAAACTAGGTCACTATTTTTTTAACTTGAAAGTGGATATTAAATAGTCCTTATGGAAATAAAACGGTCCCAAATATCACTAAGATATACGCATGGCAACGATCGCGTTGACATTCTTGGTAGCCCCACAAAGGACATCATGCTTCTCTTGGTATCTAGACTTTCCTAAAACCCAGTTTAGTAAGTCAGATTGCTTGAAATATTTCCCATTATTATCTTTTAAGGCTCGATCAATCTCATTCTTCTTTACCCCCAATAAGTCATTAAGGATGATGTAGTCACTCTTTTCAAGGTTCGAATGCTGTGTCTCACTCATACTAGTAGGGGCCTTCAATAATTAGGCATATTCTTTAATCAATGGGCATAGTTGGTGAGGCCCAAAACAGAAGGCCACAAGCTTTGGGTTCTAAAAGTAAATTACAACCCGTACAAAAGTGAGGTTGATAGAAATCTCCATTAGAGACACGATGAGCATAATCTTTGCTTTGATGTAATCTTGTTGTTTAGGGCTAAAAAGTCGGAACCATCTATTAAGCACATCCTTAGAGTCCTTAGGCTTGTTGACATAAATCTCATTCTTCATAGTCCTAAAAATTTCTAATAAAATGAAGAATACCAAATTTACATATCTCCTTTTTTTTTTTTTTACAGAAATACAAAAGATTATAAAAAAATAATTATAAAGGACAAAGCTTTTACAGGCTTACAAAAATATATAAATATAAAAATACACAATCTTTAAATTCCACCATATTGCAACCTTTGATTTTAATAGACTTGCTACATATGGTTTACTTGTTGACTCATGCAAGCTTGTGAATATAGTTAGGTAGGTTCTAGAAAGTCCCTAAGTTCCAAAAGGTCTCAAATAAATCATTGGTGCATTTGAAACTTAAGCGGGTGTAGCCAACTCAACCCCGAGCGGTAGTTATACCGCATCACTCAAGACTTACACAAAGGCACCCCTCCTACTACCGTCAAGTTATCATACATAGGCTCTTTGTGAAACACCATTTCATTTAGTATCTTCCTACTTAATATAGGCATTGGCATCTTGCTGATAAGGTAAGTTATTGTAAGAATATATTCTCCCTAAAATTCTTTGGGTGAATTAGCATGAATTTGCAACACTCTTGAAGTCTCTAACAAATACCTATTTTTACGCTCTACCCTACCATTTTGTTAAGGGGTATAAGGGGTAGTACGCTGATGCACTATCCTAAGGTTAGCAAAAAGTGTTTGATAGTCTATAGACAAGAACTCCCCTCCACTATCAGTTTGTATCAACTTAGGTACAATGAAGAAGTGTTTTTCAATGTATTTAAAAAACTGAACAAGAATAGCCTAAACTTGATATTTGTGATGTAGCAAGTATATCCAAGTAGTACGTGTAAGCCCCACAACCAGTTATTCAAGGTTTCGATTGGTTAAAAGATCCGATCAAACCTAAATTATAAGTAAAGCTAGAAATATTACTAAAATGATCCTATAAGTTTGAATTTAAGAAAATAAGCAATAAAATAAAAGAATATAAAAATTTCAAATTTTAAGTATATAACTCGTTATTTATCGAAAATACGTAAAATGCATTCTGATAATTAACGAATCGTTAGAGATAAATTATATATATACTAAAAATCATAAAATGACTTAAATAATGTTTAGGAATATTTATTTGTACTATATATGAATTTACATGTATATAGAAATACGCGTAATTACTTAAAATACAGGAAATGTGCCAAAATAATAATAAATAATTAAAGAAAATTCATAATTAATTAAGAAAAAATCAAGAAAAATGTGGAAAAGTCTAGAAGTGAGGTGTGGCAATCTGATATTGAAGAAAAAAAATCAACCAATTAAAATGCAACAAATAGAAAGTAGAAAAAAGAAGAGATAAGGTAATTGTGTTGTTTTATTAATGTACAATAATTTCCATAAAGCTCTATAAATACTCCAAATTTTTCAAAAACTCATTTGGTCAGTTTGGAGAGCGAGAAAAATAGAGAGAGGCGAAATTGAGAGAGGCAAAATTGAGAGAAAAATTAGCGTTAGGAAAAAAAAGAAAGAAAACTGTGTGGTTAGGGCATGTAAGGAGAATCCAGACCCGACAAGCAGTTGGGAGTGGACGACTACTACCACCATACGGTGGTGGCAACGCCCAGATGGGCCAACACACCCATGGCCACCGACGATGGCCAGAGCCACTCAAATCGGTGAGTTCGATTTCTAGCCTAATTTTGTATAATTTTTTTAAAATAGTAAATATTATTAGAAAATTATGAATTTTGTTATTCCGAAATATTTTTGTATGTAGTTTTAATGAAAAAATATTATTTTGATGAAAATATGTCCCGTGATATATGATCCTTAAGAAATCATGCAAAATCGAACATGTTTCGGTTCAGAAATAAATGACCTTAGGAGTGTAGTTTTGAGCCCAAAATTTTTATGTAGACTAATTAGATGATATAGAATAGTCATATGATGCCCCTTTTTAAAAAATTAATTTTAAAAATTTTTAGATAATTTTTAGGCCTTAAAATGAGGCATAAGATGGGTAATTTAGGGTTAATTAAGTAATTAAATGATTAATTACTGATTTAGTGAATAATTATATGTTTAAGAGTGTTGAAATCTGATGAAGTATAATACTTGTAGCATTTAAGGTGTTATATGTAACTATTAGATTAATTATGTAGTAAATAAGTAATAGGGAAAAATATTAAATTTTAAGTTAATTTTGTAAATTAGGAGTAAAATTTGATTTAGAATGAATTTAGACATTTTGAAATGATAATTGATGTTGGGAGATGGATATTAGAGTGTTAGAAATATTAGATGTGTATTATATACATAATAGGTGATAATACATGATTATTAAAAATATAATAAATAGAAAATATAAGAATAAAAATTGATATTATGATAATAATATAAATATACAATAAATCTGATAGGAAACTTGGATTTATGCAATTATATGAAAAATGTAAAAAAATTTTACATTAGGAGTAAATTTGGTATACCATTAAGGATTTAAGTGTACTGAATATAATAAAATACTGACTAGGGGTAATTATGGTATTTAGGATATCTAGAAGTAAAGTGATTAATTTCACATTATGAATTAAAATAAGTTTTTAGAATTCGGGTATAAAATAGTACTTAGAAATCGAACTAGAATCTAATTTAGAAATCGATGCGACAACCGAACTCGAACCTAACCCCAAACATAGAATAATTGTAAAAGACTTAAGAACAAAACATAACAATAAACATTATAGGATAAAACAAACCTAAAATAGTTATACAAAAAACTGAAACCACGTTTGTGTTATAGGGATGATCGGTGATAGCCTGAACGACTTGGACCTCGAATGAATGAGCGAAGAGTCCAGGTAAGTTGAGATTAATATGTTACCGTATTTTGGAGACTTGAGATTATGCTTGGTTGTGCTTGTTAAATAGTTGGTTGTGTGCATGTGCTTGATTATGAGTGATGCTATGATTATGTATGTTGTTCTGACTTGTATTGTATGATTTGTATGAAATGATTGATTACCCTAAACTGGACCTAATCAAATATACGACTCGTAATCATAATCAGACTTACATGGCAACCCATTAGGGGAACTTAGGATTCTCTAGCTAAATACTGACCCCTTCGAAAGAGATAGTACAGGATTGCATAATGGTCCCTTCTTCATCCTTAGTCGAACTAAGTGACAGGAAAGGAGATTGTGGCGAGGGTAAAGTCAATGGTTCGAAGGTAGTTGCGGGAGGAGCGATGCCTCCATTGCACAAGCCTGGGTTTGGTCGTAAGCTATTGCATTAACGGCAACTCCTTAACCCGGATTAAAGCGGGCACAATTTCTCTAATCTCACGATGGGCTGGACAACGTCGTGCGATGGCATTTGCTTGAACATGCATTGTACCTTATAAGTTGATTGACAATCTTGTTATGTTTGTGGTATAGTTTTAAGTCCTCCATCCTAACTTACTAAGCTATGGTTGCTCACATCCCTATAGACGTCGTGCAGGTACTGGTTAAAAAACGGCATATAACTACTCTGAAGCTAGCAACTGCTGGATCCTGGGGAGTGAGGAAAAACATTTGAAGAACAAATATATATTTTTAAGGTCTAACCTTTTATTTCAGAATTTATCATTTTCGAATAATGTAATAAATGAATTATAGTGTATATATATATTTTCTCACTTTCTTAGGTAAATGATTTATTTAAATTACAAACTGTTTACTTCAAAGCGGGTTAGTTGTAGACGCCTTGTATAGATCGGGTCTAGAATAGCGGTTGTAAGGTCAACTTCTATCTTAGAATAGTTTATACGGCGGGGCTGTTACGACTCTGCCGCTTCGGGGCATTACAATACGTGTGAAGTCATCTACAATTGTTAAAAAGAACCTTGCACCACTTAGAGAAAAAACTCAATACAATCCCCAAACATCAATATGAAGCAATTCAAAAGCACAAGTGGCACGAATCAAACTACAAGGAAAATGAATATGATGAAATTTAGCTTCTTGACATGTACTACAAAAAGAATT